>QEPC01006601.1:761857-821193 GCA_003113815.1 Sphenodon punctatus | reverse complement strand
GGGCTGCTTTGCAGGAGGGGCGGGGTATAAATTTATTAAATAAATAAAATAAATAAATTAAAGGCCAAGGCACATGTCATAACGAGGAGTCTGGAGGTACCTGCATAGGTAAGGTGGGGGACTCAAACACATCACAAGAAGTTCCTACTTCAGAGATTACAGAACCCTGCAAGAAGAGAGGAGGCAAGGGACTCATACAAGCGACTAGAATATCCCGTCCTACATCAGAGTCCTCTGGAGGAGGATACAAAGGAACTTGAGGAGGACCACCCCGTTTGAACCCAGAAGGGGCTGATACCATGGCAAAACAGTCAGTAAGCTGTAATTGCCTGGCCCGTGCCCTAGTAGTCACCCCCAACTTCTTGCCCTTCTTGGGCATTGTGGCAAATACTAGAGAGATGTGCCAGCCTGATCTCGGAGGGGGGGCGGGGCGGGGCTGTGCGGTGCGACGTGCAGCCGCTCAGCTCCACCCCCCCGCGCTTCCTCAGCTGCAGCGGCCAATGAGGCTGCTGCGCCCGACCCCATCCCATGGTTGGGGCCTGATTCCGGGATGGGACTGGTGAGCAGACGTGCAGCGCCGCTATCGCCGGCCCCATCCTGGATCGTGGCCACTCTAACCACGGTTCTCGACCTCTGGCCGGCTGGAGGTCAAAAACCGTGGTCAAGCTTGATTCCGGCTGGAGGTTCACCATGGTGAACATCTGGCCGGGACCAAACAAACATTTCCAGAATCGCCACCACCACAGGGGATCCACTGTGATCCACTGTGGTGAAAGGCATTTTTGTAACGTCTTAAATTACCCTAACAAAATAGGAGAAAATAATCAACTACTAACGATTATAAATTATATACAAGGCAATCAATGGCATAAAAACAGTTTAAGTATGCAAATGATATGTACAAAATCAAGTACATGAACAATACCAACGTAAGATCCATATGAAACAGACTACATTGGACTACAACTTCAAAAGCTGAAATTATGTGAATCTGTCCTTAAATCCAAAGTGTGTAAAGTAGTTGTTAACATGTTTTGGCCATAAGGGAACATCAAAGCAAAAAAAGCCTAAAGGACAGACAAATACACTTTGCCGATGCACCGAAGGAGACAGGACACAAGTACTGGGTTTTAATGGCTGCACTCTTTATTCAATCAAATTACAATTAAAAATAGGTGGGGATAATCGCTTATTGTGATACATGTCCAGTACACGAACTTAGTCAACATACGGTAACTCAGGGGTGGCTTCGATGTACCCTCGATTACTGCCCCACTTAAACACAACATCTCCCCCTCTGTGGACCCTGTCAAAAGTGACCAAAGTCCTTCCAGACTGAGTAAGGATGAGGGCGCCTGCCGACGGTGGACCGTACTTGTCCTTACCATCCTCACTGGACACCCCTGCCAGGGAGGCTGCCCCGCCGGTTGCCGTATCCTGCTTTTCCGGCGGGTGGGCCTCCCCATCTCTTAAGGAGATGACTCGTAGCTATGGTCATTCTGACCTACTCTACCTACAGTCCTGGACCCGTGCCACTAAGGGGACGCCGGTGCTACCTGGACGAACCTGACCCCCACCTTTTATAACTTTCCTATCACGTGAACTAACTTTTTCTTCAGGGCCCTTAAATACCAATCGTTGCCCTCAGCTGATAAGTGAACCCCATCCCGCCGATACAACACGGGGCGTTTGTGTGTCAGGGCGTGGCTGGCTAAGCGCTCGCCACCCAAGCCTACCAGCCACCCACCCACGTCCCTGTTGACCATCCTACGGGTCTTATCTATCTTTCTAGGGTTCACCCTGTTGCCCCATTTCAGGCGCTCCACCTGGTCAGTCCATACAAGCTGGACTCCCTTCAAGTGGGGTATATCGTTCTCGCAGAAGTGTATCATGAGAACGTCAGGGAGAGAGGCCCTCTTAGGCACCTGGAGCATTGGCAAGAGTTGGTGCCACCTCATACCACCACGGCCTCTCCACTGGATCTCATCTTGCGCCGATAACCCCAGCTGGGTTCCCCATCTGGTCTGGTCGGCTGCCTTGCCTGCCCAGCACACTAGGTTGTGGCCGATGATCCAGACCTGCTTCCTGCAACCGGGGGGGGGGGAGCACCTGGGGGAAACAGGAGGAAGGTTCAGGGGTGGGGCGCCCTGAACATAAGTCTGGAAAGCCCCCGACCACCACCGGCCCACTGCCTGTATACCCTGCTCCGGCATGCTGTCTGCTGCTGTAAAACTGGCGGCCCCTATGCGGAACGAATGTGTGCCATATGCAGACGCCGGCAAACCGAGGCAGGACAATGCTGACCGAAAGATTCCTGTGAATTGGTACCTCATCACGTTCTGGCCGCTAGCATGCGTAAACAGAAGGCCCGGTAACCTCTGCTGCACAGCCAGAAATGCCTCGACCGCTCTCACTGGGCATAGTTCCGGGGTACCAGCCCTGTTCAGCCTGACCACTTGCCCTCTTCCCCTCTGATCAGTTTGAGCACTGAATGTGCAAGGCCATTGTCATTGGGCCAATTTGAACATCACTGAGTTGAAGCGCCCTACCTGAGGTGTCCCTGACTGAGTCAGCTATGATCTCGTTCACGCGAAATGCCCCAAAGAATGCTAGCTTAAACAACGGATTAAACAGTAAAACTTCATAACCATCGAACCAAATCAAGGGAAGTGTCCCACACATGTCCATCAGCAGGGTCGGGGTAATGGGGGCCCTTTGGTTCACAGTGCGGCCCTGCTCCCTTGACCAGCTCTCTAGGAGGCGTCTGGTGAAAAAAAACCTGTCAGGGGGTGGGTGCCCTGCGAGGTTATTCATAAACCCCAATGCTGACAGTTTCCCAACTATGGTTCCTGGAGTGGCCCCCCTGTGCCTCAAATGGAGGGCAAATTGGAGATCTGAGGCTCCGGGATTGGGAAACGCAGCTCCCACCTCCGAGCCAACCGGTATTGTTGAAGATCCCGGAAAGCTCTGTCATAGGCCGCCCTTGTACAAGGCGCCAAGGATCCCTAGACGGCGGTGTGCAGCTCTATGACCCAAGGTTTCACACCAAAGGTGGCAGCTGTTCTGGGGCTGTCTGGGCTCCCGGTGCCAACGCACAAAAGCGCTCCATCTGGAAGCGAGAGAGCATCGGCTACACCATTATCAATACCAGGAATGTACCTGGCCTGAAAGAGGATATTAATTTCCAGGCAGGTGAGCACGAAAGCCCTCACTAGCTTCATGACCCTCGGAGACCGGGAAGATTGGGTGTTAAGGATGTGGACAAAAGCCTGGTTGTTGCACCAGAACAATATGAAGCGGTTCGCTAGGTCTTCCGTCCAAAGATGAACCACCAGCACAATGGGAAAAAGTTCCAGGAAGGTAAGGTCCTTGGTGATCCCCAGGTCACTCCATTCGGGTGGCCATGGTGCCACCGCCCACCTATTCCTAAAGAACAACCCAAATCCTAAACCACCTGCCACGTCAGTGTGGACCTGGAGCTCCGCTTCCAACAAAAGCTGGTCTCTCCAAAAACTGGTTCCATTACAATTTGCGAGAAAGGCAGCCCAGGTTTGGAGATCCTCCTTCATTTCCTTGGTGAGCCTGATATGGTGGTAGGGGGGTGGGTTACCCGCAAGCTTGACGTAGAGGCAAGATAGGAAGGCGTGCCCCGGGGCCACCACCGTACATGCGAAGTTAAGGCTACCAAGTAACGACTGGAGGTGGCGAACCGTAACCTTCGCCACCACCAGGCACTCGTCCACCTTGACCCGAAAGGTTTCTACCTTTATCCCGGGGTAGGCGGGAAATGGGTGCAACCGTGTCCAGCTCAATCCCGAGATAGGTCAGTCTAGTGGCAGATCCCTCAGTCTATTTGTGTGCCAGGGGGATGCCCAAGTCCTCCGCCACCCTGTGAAAAGTCCTCATCAGCCCAGCGCATTCCTCTGTATCCTCATCCAATGAAGAGGGAATCATCCAAATATTTGGTGATCTCCACACACACACTCCCAGCCCGTTGCCTTACAACCCATTCGATGAAGGAGCTGAATCTCTCGAATGCCGAACAAGAGATGGAGCACACCTTTGGTATGGCCTTGTCATAATAGTACCAGCTGTCGAAATGGAAACTGAGCAAGGGGAAACTCTCTGGGTGAACTGGGAGCAAATGAAAGGCGGACTTAATATCACACTTCCCCAGAATAGCGCTGGGCTCAAAATCCCTGACTAGGGCCACCACCGAGTCAAACGACGCATAGCAAGCCGAAGTGAGTTCCCTGGGGATGGCTTCATTGACTGAGCCACCTCGCGAGTTTGACAAGTGGTGGATAAGTCGAAACTCGCCTAGGGCCTTTTTGGGGACCACACCTAATGAAGAGGCCACCATGTCAGGGAGGGGCTGGGAAAGGGCCAGCTGCCCTCCCTCCAACTCGCTCCTTCTGAATTTTGGCCCGTACCACCTGCTTCTTCCCATCACAGACTTCAAGTTAGGGACCACCCGCTGCTGCTGCTGAACTTCGAGTGCAGGGATCTTAAAACCCTGTCAAAAACCTGAGACAACATAGTTCACCTCCGCTTGATCAGGATGCCCATGGAGGGCCAATTCCAGCTGACTAGTTTTAGCTGGCATTGGTACTCTTACCCGGGGTGATCAGATTGCTGCCTCCCTGCCCTCCTTTCCCCTCCCCCCCCCCGGGGGGCCAGGAAAACAAAAAACCTACAAAAAAATAAGGGAGGAAAAAGGGGCGGAAGAGAAAGAAAAGAAGAAAGAAAAGAGAAAGAAAAATAATGTCTCTTACCAATATAGAAGAGAGAACAAAAAGGCCAAAACACTTGTAGAGCAGGAAAGACTATCTCTCTAGCCTAAAATGACTGCCTGTCCATTTGAATACTTGTATACTTGAGCCTTAACGGCTTAATTGGTCTTTAAAGTTGGATCCTTTTTAATTTCTAACCACTCATCTTATTTAAAAAATGGTTGCTTTTGACATCAGTTGCAAGGGTTATACATACAAAAACACAGAAAATCAACTGCAATACTCCAATGATTTATCTAAGTAAAAATACAATGTACCAAAAAGAGTTATAAAGTGACAAACTTTTCAATTTGCTCAGATCTAAGTAGCTGTTAAGGCTAATCAGCTGCACAAAATTGTGCTTGAAAACTTAGATTGTCTCTCTCTATGGTAATCTCTATTCAATGATAACAGTACCCAAGATATTCTCAAACAAACAAAGAGGATAAATCAGAACCCATCTTAATATTCAATATCCAGCTTAAGAAACCAGAATGACTCATTGGTCCTTTTTACATGGACACAGCCGTGGGCCAGGTGGATGGAGATGGGTGGGTGGCATCCATGTAAAAAGAGCCTTTCTGTAATAATCTAGTTACCAAATTGTTGTCAAGGTACACAAAGGTGTAAACCGAAACATATCTTAGTGAACCCATAACAGTATATGCCATAATAATTGGAAATGAAATAAAAAAACATAAAAAATAAATATATAGCCAATTATATATAAAAAAAATTCAAATCCAAGTAATCATTAAGTCCATTAGGCTTAACAGTGTTCAATTTTGAAATCCAGTATGCCTCTCTCTGTAATAATTTCTGTTCAATATTTACAGTACCCCAACTAGTCTCAAGCACCCAAAAGGATCAATCAGAAAAAATGTTGCCCCACTTCCATAAAATGGGGTACCATAGGGGCAGTTTAAGCTCTCCTTTTCAAACAGCTTATGTGTTCTATCAGAATCTTCATACACATCTCAGAACATAAACAACCTGTTTTGTAGGTTGAACAAGTAGGTTTTGTAGAGTACTGTAATCTCTCAAAAGGACACTTTGGCTGTTGGAAATGAAAGATTTTATATTCAGTGTAAATCTACAATAACTGCAATGGCCACATTAAAAGTGGCCTTTAAGTTGTCCTCTAAATCCCAACTTTAAGTTTTGAGGACCAGCCTCGAGTGCTTAGGACACTTGGTGGGTCCCAAGGTGGGTTGTGAGGATCGACCTCGAGTGCTGAGGACCCTTGGTGAATACTCATGAGTAGCTTCCAAGGACAGGGCCGAGGACAGGAGCTGAGGAGGGGAGGGAGCTAGGGGAGAGGGAATGGACCCCTATAGCAGTGCTTACCAAATGTCTTGTCCGTTTGACTTCATTCTAAGAGTTAAATATAATCTCATAGCCATGAACAACAACAAAACATGCAAAGTATATCAGATATCAATTATGGTTGTGCCCCCTCTTGTGATCCTGTTATGAACTGAAAGGGGTTCAGCTGCTTTTCTTCACCTTGGGTGAAGCAGGTAAGCTGCTTGTCTGCATCCTAGTGAAGCAGGTCCCTTCTAATTCCGGGATCAAGCAGGATACTACTATGTTTTTGAGAGGGAGGGAATTACTCCTTTTTGGCTCAATAAGCACTCCTTTATTTTAAGCAAATAAGCATTTATTTAATAATACCAAATTAACATGCCAATTATCAAAGGAACATTTGCACAAAACATACAACCTGCACCCTACTCTGACACTAGACACACACGTTTCCATACAAGAAGTATATGCTTACATGTCAAAGATCCTTAGGTCTCGTCTCGGAAGGGAAGGCAGGGTGGGGGCCGATAGCTGTCTGCCTAGGGACCTGCCTGCTGGATCTAGGCTTTTCAGGGCCTTTGAGAGCGGTGGAAAAGGGCCAATCACCGAGCTAGCCGGTGCCCTAATAAGGGCTAGCAGACAAGGACCGTGATAGGCAACTTCTCTGTCTAGGGACTGGCCTTTTATGCTGTTTCCCTTATGAGTTATCCAGAGCACGGGACTAACAGTTCCACGTCAAGAAAGTTCCTCCCCTTCGCTATTCAGGTTTGGGGGTCCTTCCCTGTTCGTCACTGTTGTTTGGGGTTTAGCATGACCAGATTAGGTCCTGCCTGCCCTCCCTCCGGAAGAAAGGCATGATCTTAGGTCATAGATCTCCCCACACCCCTTCTCTGAGGCGTCTCTCTGTCTGATCAGGCAATCTCTTTTTCTCTCTTGTAACGTTAGTTCTGTTATCAACTTTTGACCTTCCTCTGTTCCTAATGTCCCTGTGAATTATAAACTATTCAGTTTTGCTTTGGGAACGAGAAGTTCCTGCTTTCTCTCAGGCGTCATTTGACAGGGATATTGCCTCCTTCACACCAGTTTGCATACCATCCTGTAATTTACTTCCTCTGATCATTTGACCACCTTACTCCTAACACATTCTATTCCTTAACTATCTAAATCAATGAATTCATGCATATATTAAATAATGTCTTACCTAACTTATAACACTCTACATAATCTTAAATGAGGGCCACAATGGCCTATAGAGAAGTTTCATTTAGTTACAATGTCACATAATTATAAATCGAGTATATACTTTTGGTTACATTTCAACAAAGAATGAGTTACAATAGCATTCATTGTCTGCTCTGGCATATTTGTGTCAAAAGAAAGCACTTCTGCTTTAGTTACATTGTAGCAAGGAAATCAGTATTTCTTGTTAGGCCTGTGCCGTTTCACAGCAATCCTAGCCTCTAGTCTGGGAACCTCTGCCCTAAAGGCATGCCTGTAAGGTCCATGCCATCACCATCAGAAAAACAAACCTATTCAATGTAAGGTAACACAAAGCCCTTCCTCCAAGCTCCCTTCTACTATCCCAGTCCTGACCCTGAATCCCTATCCCCAACTTCCACCCCTGTCCCAGACACCCTTTACACCAGGTTCCTCTCTAAAAACACACAAGAAGAGCATATCAGGTCACAAAGTGCTACACAAGAGCATTTTATTAGCAGTACCAACAGCTCTGCACATCACAGCTCATTGGGAATTTAGAATCCCCATATCAGCTGAAAACCATTTTTACTTCTATGCTCAATGGCTGATTTCAAAACTGCACACACTGTTCTCTGCTGTATATCCTTGTGAGTGGGGTGCAGCTTTTGTTGCTAAAGCTCCAGAACTACCTGCTGCTACACACAACCTCTGAGAGTTTTTGTTTGTTGGGTAAAGAAAGAAAAATTACATTTTCAAATTAAATTAGCATAGGAGGGAGGAAAAGGTTTGCCATCAATATCCTCATGTACAGCACACTCTAACAGCAGTCAATAGGGTGTCCAATCGGTGTTTATAAACAGTAGGACTGCTGGTGCACTAAAAACACTCAAAGCTTATGCACTAATGGTTTGTTCACAGCCTTGACACTTTAGCATCCAGCTTTCTTTCCTTGTGGTGAATATAAAATGCTTTGAATAAAAACAATTTGAGGGGAACGTGCAGAATGAATAAAGACATAAAATGAATTAAGCTATTGCTCAAGTTTGCTTAGAAACATCCAGCCATTAATTCATCAAGGCTACAAACTCACTCCAGATGTATTTATTTATTTATCTATCTTGCACCCTCTTGCCAATGGCAGTTCAGGGCAGCTAACACCAACAAAACAATATACAATAAAACATTATAATAAATATATAAGCAATATAAAACATATCAAATACATAGTAACAATATCCCTGATCTGCAGTAAAAAGACATTCCCCCCCACTCCATCAACCCTACCCCATCCAGCACCCAGCCCTGCCAAATGCCTGACGGAAAAGCCAGGTTTTAAAACTTCTCCAGAAACCACAGAGATCCAGACTGAGGCGAATCTGTGCTAGGGGGGCATTCCATAGTGACGACAAGGCTGCTGAGAATGCCCTCCTGGCCATTCGGACCCATCAATAACACGGGACCTCCAGAAGAGCACCAGGGGGTGAGGTGTTCCCCCAGGTAAGCAGTGACCAGACCATGTAGGGCTTGTTCATATATATACAGTTCTGTAAAGGCATCTGTACCAGTGGGGTGTCACACCATCTGGAGGAGTGCCCTGCCTAATGCCTTCTGTGGAATGTAGGTCTTGGCCACTGCTACACTGCAATTCCACAGTCACAACAATGGGTGAAAACAGACTGACGCTAACCACCTTTTAACCACCCTTGGTGGTCATTTATGCATGGTTATTTATGCACAGTCATTTATGCATGGTCATTTATGCACAGCCCTGCAACATGCATAAATGACCACCAAGGGTGGTTAAAGAGTGGTTAGCGTCATGTCTGTTTTCACCCCAAACCTTAGTTTGCCCTGGCCTGTGGTATGTCCTTCAGGGTGTGGCACACAATAAGTGCTTTTGAATCTGACCTCCACGCCTTCCCTACAGCTAGCCCGATCCTCTGGTATTATTGGACTTCTTCTTCTTTGTGGGTCCTCAAGTCAGTCCACACAACTCCAAAGAACCCTCCCAGGGGCACGAACATTTTTTATTTATTTATTTTCGTATTTTTATGCTGACCCCTCATGCACAGCATCTTGGGGTGGGACTTTCAGTTTTGGATTAAACCATAATGGCCCAGAAAAGGACTTTAATCCAAAATAGGTCTTAAATCAGCCTCGCATTTTTGGACCCTTATTTTTAGATCCTCCACCATCTGGGGCCCTGGCATGTACTTACTGTCATCAGAGGGCTTGATTGAGCCCTCCACAGTGCACATGTGTAAAATGGTCACTGCCCTTAATCAAAATGGCCACAGTGTCATTTTGGCTGTGGCTGTTTTGGATGAGGATGGCATTTTGCACATGTGCAAAGTGGCCCTGGTGGCCGATTTTCACATGTACTCTGTGGAGCAGGGAGCTTGACAGCACGCTGCGGCAAGGGAGCCTGCTGGGCTCCCCCCCCCCAGCAGGAGTGAGTTGGCAGAGTTTCAATCAAGCCCTTTGAGGTCAGTAAGTACAGGCTAGGACCTGGGAGGCGGGGGGAGGGATGGGGGAAATAAAGCCCTGGGGGGTGGGGGGATGGTTTAAGGTTTCCATGGATTTAAATACAGAACCAAACTATAGACCCTTAATTAAATCCGTAAAAACCTTTAAACCAAAACCACTGAACCTGTAAATTGCCCTGGTGTGAAATGGTCAAGCCTCAAAACACAACCATGGGCTTGGAATGGGCTGGTCTTTGCCCCTGCGCTACTGCCTGGCTGATCTGAGGTGAAGTTTTTTGTATGTTTTCCTTTTCCTCCTGTACTGGTGGTCACGCCTGTCCACTCAGCTCCCTGTTTGGCTCCCAGCTATACTTAAGGCATGCTAGGAGCAGCAGGTGGTGGAGCATTTGTTCCCTGCAGTGTTCCAGCCTGCGTGTTTACTTAGTTCTTGACTGGCAACTCCCAGGTTGTATTGCTCTTGTTCAAGCCTGTTCCCTTCTGTGTCCCCTCTCTCTGTTTCTTTAATGTAGCCCCTCATTATGGTCATAGCTCTTGATCCTCAAGCTCTGTGGTATGGTTCCCTTGTAGCCTTTCAAGCCTGGGTATCTCTCTAGGTGCTACCTTGGTCCCAGTCCTTCTCTGGCCCCTAGATTTGACACAGCTTATTTCTCCTCTGTGTTTGTGTGTTCTCTATACTTTCTTTGATATCCTCAAGTGTCCTTGATTCCAGTCCTCCATCTTTAGTTGTGAGTTGTGGCTTGTTGTGCCCCGCTGGTTCTTTTACATATTATTCTTCCACTATAGTACTGTCTCCCTCTGGATCCTGTGTGTTGCCATTCTCTGATGTAGTATTGGCCCTTTCACCCTTGTATGTGTGTTACACTTGTCCTACTCAGTGTTGTATCCTAGTCCCTGTGTGTGCTGCCATCCTCTTTTCCAGTACTGCTCCCTCCCAGATCCAGTGTGATACATTTTCCTGGTCAGTGTTTGCTCCTTAGGCCCTGTGTGTGCTGCTACCCTCTTTCCAGTAACACCTCCTTTCTGGCCCTGTGTATTTGCACTCTTTCTGCTTAGTGTTGCATCATTTAACATCTGTGGGCACATGCGCATGCTGCCCACCCATGCAATGCACACAGCATGTGCATGCAATACACGCGTGCATGGCACTCATACATACATTTGCATGTGGCAAGCACACAGCCCGGGCTGACCCAACCCCCCACGCCCATGAACTCCATGGCCTGGGGCATGGAGAGGCATGGGCATGGAGAGGAGACGGAGCAGGCAGGATACGTGGGTGCGGGTTGGCCTGTGTTGCATGCTTGCCATGCATAGCTGTCCTGTGTGCACAAATGCTGTGTGTGCATTGCTTGGGTGGCTGCACATGCACAGCATAGGATTGTGCCCTGTGTGGGTTGCAGTCCTCTTCCCAGTACTGTTTCCTTCCAGGACCTGTGTGTTGTACTTCTCCTACTTAGAGGGAACTTTGCCCGTTGTATGTCACTTGTTTCCCTCTCTCCCTGTGCCTATTTCCCCTTCTTCAGAGTTAGTTTCTTACCTTTGTTCTCTAAGAAACCACTGTGGGTTCACAGGGGCCTCACCCTGGCTGTTAGCCCATCCCTCTTCCCTTTCTGGGACCATGGAGGCCACCTTGTACCACAGTGATGATCTTGGCATTGCCCAATTGAGGGCTGTCCAATTGTTATCCTGAAGGATTGCTGATAGGACCTCCAGTGGTTCCTGACATGGTGTCACACCCCTAATAAACATAGATTGATCACACCTGCAGATCCATGTGGTGTTTTAATCTCCTCTGGCAGTCCTTCCTGTTTGTCTGCAGCCCAGGTTTGCATGTCTGGGATTAAATCTCTACCCGGTTCTACCTGGAGTGTTGGAAAGTCTCTGTTTATCCCACCATGGCAGGAAACTGTGTTTAAAAGCTCCTACCTTCACTGTCTCCCCCTTCTGACTGAGGACGCTCCTCTTTTATATCCAGCGAGAGTGTGGTTGCTGTGTTGGTCCCGAGTGGCAGAGGTGGAGACAAAGTATTTTGAATTATATGTTTTAATAGACTAACTATTGTTGGTTGAAATATGAAAGCTTTTGGACCTCACAGGGTCCTTCCTCAGGCAAGTAGGAATCAGACCCCCACTGTATGCTTTAGCTATCTTCAGCTCCACTCACACCTTATTTCTAGTGCTTATTCACTCATTTACCTTTCTGTTCTTTTAATATACCCCACCCTATAATCAAACTCTTCCCCTTTGTATTGCTTATCTCCCCCTGTTCTCATCTTGTTACTTTGGTTTATTTATCACCATTCTCTTCCCCATCCCACCTCCTCTGTTAAATTATATATAGCCACTGTACTTTGCTCAGATCTTCAGTTCTGACTCCTACTTGCCTGAGGAAGGACCCTATGAGGTCCAAACTCTTGCACATTTCCACCAACAATAGTTGGTCCAATGAAAGACATCATTCAAACTGTTTTCTCTCCACCTTTTTTACATCCAACCATTGGCAGGAGTCTCCCAGGTGCTTCTTATTAGGTGCTATGATTTAATTGGTGTCTGCATTTTCCTTATCACTGGCATGAGACATGATCCTTCATCTAGACATAACACTTGCTCTTGTCAGTGCTACAACAGCCTGTCACAGTATCCATTTAAAAAAAAAAAAAAGGTCCTTACTGACTAACAGTAGGAATTGATGTCACAACCTGAAGCATAGACCATTATATACAGTATTTTTCCAAGCTCCACCCATCCCACATTTTAAGCACTGCCCTTTTGTGCAAGTATAAACTCAAAGATCAAATTCCGAAAAACAGTTAATTCAATGTGGTTGGGCCTTACGTCTGTTTTACTCCTGAAAAATCAGAACTATGCATTCCTCTTTAGTTTTTATTTCAAAGTAGCTGTTCATGTGAACACTTATCAGTGTGAAGATATTATAATCATTACATCTCAGCAAGGGGGAAAACTAGTTGAGTACTACTCTAGTTGCACTATTCATCTGAATAGTACTAAACAGGAGCAGTTACTTCCATTTTCATTTAAGTAGTTAATTTCCCTCACTGTGAAATGTTAAAAGGTGATCTTAGGCCTGGGTACACATCAGAGAATCCACCATGCAGGAGACGAGGCCTATAAATGACCAACTATGGGGAATCTTCAGTGTGAGCCTCAGTGTTAGCATGTATTAAAGAACCCAGACAATTCCCCCATTTCTGCCCTCACCTCAGCTGCAGTTGGGAGACAGGACATCAGTGATAAACAAAGTATACTTGGAAGGAGGCATGGGGCAGAATAGTTTAGGAAATGTTAGCAGACTTTGTAGAAGGGTACAGCCTTGGTGGGTTGATTCCCCTTTAAGAGCAGAGAGGGCCAGTGGCAGGCTGAGTGAAGACCGAGTAAGGGCTTGGCAGAGCCAAGCGGGCAAAGTGAAAACCCATCAAAGACTTAAAGGAGAATGGCTAAGGACACTGGCCCTTTAAGGGTTGGCAGCCTGGAGGGCTAGCCACACCCCTCTTATGTATATAGGAAGGCAGCCTGCAGACAGAAGGGAAGTCTATGCCTGGCTCTGAAGGAGAGAGGAACTCCTAGGGATTGCTGACTGTGATTCTGAAACCCTGCTGGAAAACTTACCGGAGAAGATAAGTAAGATTGGTTGGGTGTTGTGGAGTGCCAACCTGAGACACAGAGCCTGGAACTGTAAGTTTGCCCAGCCAAAGGATTGTTGTGTGGCTGGCAAGGGCTCTGGGGTGGGGGTTATTGTGTATGGTGAAGACTATACTGTGAAGAAACTTTGAATTGCTATATAAACACTAAGAAGGCTCAAGTTAAAGTAGTGACTGAAGTGGATTCCCTGAGTAAGTGGCACTTTGTGGGCCTAATCCTGTGGGGACTTGCCCAAGGGTACTACACACTGCTACATAAGTGGTGGAGAATGCAGGCACCACTAACGTCAGCCATCATGCTGTCCAAGTGAAAGGGGGTGGAGCCTGCACAGAGCAACTGGAGGATTGATCCCAGTCATTGAGTGAGCAGAGGAAGAGTGATAAACAGCAGATCTGTGTTCTCTGAGATAGTGAGTGAAAGTGTAGCAGAGGACTCTGCCTGGAGCAGCGGAGACAGCTACAAGACATTAGCTCACCTGGATGAGGGGTCTAGCTGGGCTGGAGCAAGGAGACTATCCCACAGTGATACTAGGCAGAGACATGTGGGTCTGAAACAATGACATGGCAGCAGGAGGAGTGTGCTGGGCTTGGAAACATGCACCAACAGCTCGCACCCTGGAACTATGTTGACCCAGCGCTGAAGAATCAGGAACAGCAGCAAAAAGCAGCACCACAGTGGCACTGGGGACAGACGTGGATCTAGACGTGATGTGGGTGGGGGCTGAAGTCCAAAGTTAGTATTCAGTCAGGTTCAGTGGAGCAGTGGATATGATAGCTGGACTCCAGCTGCCACCTGAAAGTGGACATCAAACACAGATGGTTAAATAACCCCTTCCCCTAGTCTCACTACAGGAAAATACAAAGTCTAGGGGCAAAGCCCCATTGTACCCCATGCCAAAGAGGGAAATAAATCAGGGAGGGGCAAATGCCCCCTTAAGCCCAAAGTAGATGAGGGGCAAATCCTCACTGTGCAAAAGAGGGCAATAAAAGAGAGGGGGGAAATGCCCCCTTACAAGCCAATCAGGTAAGAAGCAAATCCCCACTGCACTATATACCCAAAGAGAACAATAAAAGAGAGATGGGCAAATCATGCCCCCTTGTAGCGGTGTGCATGTCATTTTCATTATTACAATAACGATAATGAACACTGATGTTTTCATTATTGTTATTGCAATATCAAAAATGACAAATAATAACGAAATTGAAACAAAAATGACATTTTGTTTTTGAAATAAAGGGAAAAACCTAAAAAACATATGTCTGGCTGTAACGTTTTTGTTTCTTATTCAATTCTGATTAAACATGGGGAGGGTGTACCCCCAATGGAGGGCACTATGTGTACCAATTTGTGAAATTATTAGGTACAGGAAACCGATTTTAGAAGCAATTGAATGTCGTGATTTTCAGAAAAGCTCCATACACATTCATGACTACAACTTCTTTATCTTGCATCCAATTTGCATTACACCTGTGAATACTATGTCGCTCCATAAGCCTAACACTCCTGCCAATTTTCAGAAAGATTGGCTAAAGGGTCCTGATGGTATAAGACATTAACTTGAAAATACATTTCCAGCTGTATCGTTTGTATATTCCATCCCGTTTAAAAGGTATTTGGCAAGAATGTATCACATACCTTCCCTGTCATCTCTGGCAAACTACAGAACAATTTGATAAAGGGACCCAATTTTATAAGCAATTGATGTTATCCCTTGAAGACCATTATTCAGATAAATAGCAGCACATGCAGTGCCAGTCAGAGGCAGGCACCCTGGCATGGAAGGGGGAGAGAGGCTGTAGGAGGGAGGATGTGGAGCAAACCAAAAGACTGACAGACACATTCACTGGCCAATTACTGCATGCTTCCAGCTTTACAGGACCAATTGGTAGTGGCTTCGAGGCAGGTATAGGGGGCGGCCCTGAGGTGGGCATAAGGACATTAAGGACATAACTGGGACTTTGGGGATTGCATCCCAGAAATCAGGGGACATAGTTTACACATCCAGGCTGGTCAATTATCACCACACTCACATCCTGCAGCACTGTGACAAAGGACATAAGAGAATCTCTATTGAACCTTTCCTAAACAGATGCTTCTGACTTTCCAGTAACAAATGGGGGAAAGATGTTGGGATGGTCACAGCACAGAATGAGGATATTTGGTTGACCTTTCTGCTGGCCAACTGCCATCACCAACCGATCTTATACCACAGCGATGTAAGAGAATCCCTGGCATAGGCTCCTTCTCTGCATTTGCTGTGCAAGCATATAAAATTGGGACCCTTTATCACAGCTTTCTGATATGTGGCAGAGATGATAATGAAATGACAATGAAAGTGTTATATACAGCCCTGCCAAATTTCATGTACACTGGTTGGACTACAAAGATGTTAGTCAGATATACATTTATATGTTAATTGCTTATACCACCAGGACCCTTTATCCAATACTTCTGAAAGTTGGCAAAGATAGTAAATATGGGAAGGGGTGTAAACCTGCCAAGTGTCATCTACATTAGATTTGAGTTAAAGAAGTTACAGCTAAGAATGTATATGAATGTATATGAAGAATTTTGCAAAATAAAATAATTCAGTTGCTTCTGAAACTGGAGTCCTTTACTCAATCCTTGTGAAATTTGGTACACTTAATGCCTTTCATTGGGGGTATATGCAGCCCAGGTTGCAGCCACATATAGTGAAAAACAACAAAGTTCCAGCTGAAAATATGTTTTCAAGTGAAACCAATGAAAATGAAAGCCAAAACAAAATGGGGGGGGGGGCTGAAGCCTCCTGAACCCCCCCGTGAATCCGCCCATGGGGGACCTTGAGGGTGGGCCTAAAATATTGCTATAATTGTGGCCAGCCTGAACACTTATGGAAGGCCTGATGGAAGAAATGGCAGGGCCAAGATGATGCTTGGATTCTGGGGTGTAAGAGTCAGTATAAGGACAAAAGGGCTGAAAATAAACAATGTCAGCGTTGTGACTTTTGAGGCCAGATACAAAGGGATTGTCCCTTTAATGGGAAGTAGGGATGGGAGTCTGGGAAATGTCTTTGTTATACCGGTTCTTGGTTCTCATTTATCAGTTCTTCTCTCGGTTCTTGGTTCTCTCCGTATTGAAAACCGCAATGTTCAAAATCCGATAAAAAAACCAATACTGCCGATAGTGAGAAAAGTACCAAGTTATCGGATTAATCCAATAGTCCCATTATTTGGTACTTTTGGGTCTCAGCAATACCGAAAGCCCCATCCCTAATGGGAGCTCAGGGAAGAGAAGAAAGAAGAAAGCAAATGACACAAACTGGCATTGCATGCTATATGCCTGACTGTGTGTATAGCAATATGAAGTGCTTGGTACAAGAGGCAGAGCTCTTCAAAAAGGAGTTAGACGAGTTGGAAGACTCCAAAAAGAATGTCATAGACCATCTAGTAACCCTGGAACATAAAGTAAGGAGTCTGAAGGTGACCAGAGCGTTAGAACTAGACATGAAGCATGAGTGGGCTATAACCAGTCAGAAAGCAAAGAAGGGGAATCATAGGAGGAGGAGGAACCTGCTGTGAGGGACTCATGGTTGGATACAAGGAAAGAATGGGTGGGCATGGGTCACCATCCCCAAACCCCCCAAAGTGGTAATCTCTAGGTCACAAACCCTTGGGGGTGGAGTGAGAGGTGATAGAGCCAGTCACAAGGTGAAACAAAAGTTGGGTACAAGGTGATGACTGAGCTGGTACCCAAATGGGGCTCTGAGGTACAGGGAGGTGATAGAGCTGGTTCCCTTGTTGACTCTCTAATGGGTGGTAGGGTGCAGGTGGATGAGCTGGCCACCAAGGAGGTATGTGGGGGTGATAGAGCTGGTACTCTCAATGTGAGTCATAGTAGTAGGGAGTCAAACGAGCCAACACTAACTAGATATAAGGGCCCTGATGGACTGTGTATATGGTACAAGAAACATGTCAATATGTAAGTAATGAAAAGTGGCATAGAATTATGAGCTGCGAGGCATAGACTGGCTATAAGGGGAGGAAGGAGTCGGACCTACCCTAGCACACACAACAGGGAACCTGCTAGGCTAGGTGCTATGTCATGTGTAAAAGATACTGAGATGTGAATTGTGCAAGCTGCACCCTGCTGGAAGAAACTGTAAAGTCAGACCTATCAAGGATAGGACTGACTTCCCGAAATAGGAAGCGGTGTAGCATGGTGCAGCCTTGCAAGGCTGATACCCTTTTAAGATCAGAGGGTGCTAGTGGCAGGCTGAGTTAAGACTGGGGGTAATGTCAGACGTAATGATACCACGGTCAACCACAGCAAATCCCCTGTGGTGGCTGTTGGTTCCATTACGTCTGTTGTGCTTCCCGCCAGATGTTCACCCCAGTGAATCACTGGCAGGAATCACAATGACCACGATTCTGGACCTCTGGCTGCCTGGAGGTCCAGAATCGTGGTGGGATTGGGCCCCAACCATGGTTGGATTGGCCACGATCCAGGATGGGCCAAAAGTTATGTCTGTAACCTTCAGCCCGGCCAGATCGTGGTCCCAACCACGGGACAGGATTGGGCGTAGCGGCCGGAGTGGCCGCTGTGCCTGCCCATCTCCCGGAAGGCGGGCAGCTGGGGAAGCATGGGGGGCGGGGCTGTGCGGCCACATGTCGTGCCGCGCAGCCCCACCCCCTCCCCCGTCCCCGGTGAGAATCAGGCCAGCACATCTAAAGGATGGCCAGCCTGATTCCTCACCGGGATCTGAAACAGATCCCAGGCTGTGGTTCAGCGTGGCGGCCCTGCGGTCCGGTACAACTGAAAGTACCCTGGGTAAGGGCTTGACAAAGTCAGCCCAACAGGCAAAGTGAAAACCCAGCAAAGACGTAAAGGAGAATGGGGAAGGACACTGGCCCTTTAAGGGCTGGCAGCTTGCAGGGCTGGCCACACCCCTCTAGTGTATATAAGAATGCAATCAAATCAGATTTATTATAATGTGTGGCCATTGGCCATAGCAAAACAGAACAAGACACATCACAAGTAAAAAAACAGTGTGAATGCAGTCTGAAGAGAGAAGGGCAGGCTATGCCTGACTCTGGAAGAGAGAGGAGCTCCTAAGGATTGCTTACCATGGTTCCGAAACCCTGCTGAAATACTTACTGGAGAAAATAAGTAAGGATGGCCAGGAGTAGTGGAGTGCTATTCTGAGACAAAGGACCTGGAACTTTGGGTAATTTTAGACGTGCAATTGCCATGTCCAACCACGCACTGGGATCCTGGTGAGGAAGCAGTCTAGCCATCCCTTAGATGTGCCGACATTCCTACAGGGGATCAGGGAGGGGAGGGGCTGCGCGGGGCGACGTGCAGCCACACAGCCCTCCCCCCCCGTGTTCCCCTGGCCGCCCGCCCTCCGGGAGATGGGCACAGCGGCCAATCCGGCTGCTGGGCCTCATTCCGCATCAGGGTCTGGGCCACAGTCCAGAATCGGTGGAGGTAACACGTTACTTTCCACCGATTCCGGACCCCGGTCCAGCTAGCCATGGTTCTGGACCTCCGGGCGGTCGGAGTTCCAGAACCGTGGTCAATGTGTTTCCCACCGGAGGTTCACCATGGTGAACATCTAGTGGAACGTGCTACGGACGTTACGGTACCGCGGCCACCACAGGGGGTTCACTGTGGTTGACCGTGGTATTGTAACATCTGAAATTACCCTTTGAGTGTGCCCAGCCAGAGGATTAGTGCCTGGCTGGCAATGACTTTTGGGGGTTATTGTGCATGGTGGCGACTATACTATGAAGAGACTATGAATTGCTGTATAGAGACTAAGAAGGCTCGAGTAAAGTAGTGACTGAAGCTGATTCCCTTAGTAAGTGGCTCTTTGTGAGTCTAATCCTGTGGGGACTTACCCTGGGGTACTTTACCCTGCTATAGACATAAAGCACAGCAAAGAGATGAGTTGAAAAACAAATGACAGAACAGTCTTAATAATTCTATTCTCTCTGGGAGGGAGATAACGGGTGACTTCAGTACAGATGTGTGGTACAAAGTAGATTACCATGTATTGATTAGTTTACTAGTTAAATAGGGACTACTTGTGTTATTTAGTTTTCACACATCCCTGTGAACACAGTTCTGTACACTTCTTGTCCATCATCCAGAGTAATATTAGTTAAAAATTCTTACATTAAATCCTGCTTAACAATAGGTTATGTACTTAAAGTAAATCCTTTGGTAGTCATTCAATCATATCTACAATTTAAAAAAAATAATCAAATATCTAAATCATCACTATTCAGCCAGGGGGTTTCATATGAAGTTCTTTCTAATTTTCTCTGCAGCGCTGGTGTAGTTAGCAACACTCATAATTGAGTAATTGTTAGAATTGCCCAGCAAACTTTCTATTTGCTGTAAGTTAGAGAGAAAACATCTCCTATCCAAAATGGGTGCAAGGTACCTTGATTGCACTGCTATGTATAGGGCACATTTCAAAATGTATGTGCCCTTCTGAACATTCGTTAAGTCCTCAACTAACCCGGATCCACATGAACATAGACACTCATCCCACTTAATGCTGAAAAATCTGAATTCTACAACTTCAGGGGAAAGTCTGAAAATCGAAGGCAGTTAAGACTCTCCTGTTGTATTTGGCATTTAGTATGTCTAAACAGAATGCGAACTTTTGCTCATTTTTCAGGCAGGAATACCAGGAGGACAGCCTGTTTGCATAGACCACCACTAGGTCATCTTGTCTATTAATGTCTTCTGTTCTGGATGAACTTGCTAGGTTTTTATTAGCGAATCTAATCCCAGAGGTAACTCTTTCGGTAGCTAGATTTTTATTTAATGCTTGTATATTACGTGAACATTTTTTGAGTTTTAAATCAATTAATGAGTTGTAAAACTTTTAAGTACTATTGTTAACTATGGTGATGAGATGGAGAAAAGTTGTAATTGGTTGAAATATTTTTAATTCTATTACTATTTAGTATTGTATTTTCTTTTTTTTGTGGACTATGGTCTTTGGCTACATGTGGATAAAAATAAATTTGAATAACAGATCACTC
Source organism: Sphenodon punctatus (assembly GCA_003113815.1). Lineage (NCBI taxonomy): Eukaryota > Metazoa > Chordata > Lepidosauria > Sphenodontia > Sphenodontidae > Sphenodon > Sphenodon punctatus. The sequence continues at coordinate 800,731 of QEPC01006601.1, read as the reverse complement.
AGTGTGGCGACAAAATTCAAAGGGGCTTTGTCCACGGCAAAGAGCAACACTATGTTTGCCCTTTCAAAATACTGAAAATCTACAAAATGAATGCAGAATGTTTAGCTTTCACATTACTGTGGAAAGATTAAATATAAGAAATCAGCAAGTAAAATCTTCAGAAAAACATTAAAGTTCTGCATGTAATTTTTTTCAATTGCACTCAGTACACAAAATACCAAAATTCCAAACCATATCCAAATGTTGTTCAAACATCATATTATTCAGGGCGGGGGAGACAACATTAAAAGGGGGAAATAATAAACATAGAAATTAAAAATAAATCTTATTAAAAGTAGAAAAATCCAGTCATCTCTGTGCTACAGCCTGCAAACCAGTTGCTTGCTAATCCAAGGCTCTCAATTGCCCACCTTCTTCTGAAAGTTGGTGGCATCTCTACTGTGCTTCTGTTAGTTGGGAATTCTGGGAACCAGCACCTCAAAGCAAATATAATTGGCTGGTGTCCCTTAGTCCTGCTTCTGCACAGTAAAGCCCAGGGGAGGGCTTTACTGTGCCATAGGGGAGACACTTAAGGCACTGAAGCCCCCTTGGCTTAGATGCAGTTAAGTGATTCCTTAGTTGTCTACTGTTCTTGCCTCCAAAACCCTTACCACATTCCCTGGATCGGAAAGCAGCAGCAAGGGGTTAGATGGAGGGAGTAGTGAGCATCAGGGAATGGCAACAGATGGCTTGGCAGTGATGGATCAGGGAGCAGTGGCAGGTGGCTCAGCAGCATTAGGGAGCTAGGAGGGACTGGATGGGGCAGTGCTCCTACTGCCCTAGTGGATGAGCAGACCTTGCATCAGACTTAACTTTTATCATGTGCTATTGCAAATGAAAGTAGTGTGGTCTAGTGTCAAAAAAAAGGAGGATGAAAATCTGGATTTGGTTTCCATCTCTGTAGCTGATGCACTGAGAAGCCTTGTGCAAATTACAATTCCATAATCAAAAAACCTCCGGCTTACAATAATTGTTAAGGCTCTTGCAAATTCAATCATGCTCTAAAAAGCATGGGAATTGCAAGTTAAGGCTCCTGCCTTAATTTGTGAGCCATGTAAGCAGTAAAGATGTAAAGTCTCACATATTGTGCTTGACCCCAGCTTAGGCTCCATGCATTCATACCTTGCATTGGTCTTTAAGTCCCAATCCTCTGCCTCTGCAGGTTGGGGACAACAGCGTAGCTGGGTAATGGACGGGGTGATGACAGGGGCAACAGAAGAGCTGGGGGGATCCCAGGGCTGGGACACCAGGGGCTGTGGGTGAGGATTGAGTGGCAGTGGGATTGCTGGGGTCAGCAGGCTGTTGCAGCAGTATGAGCAACCTGCAAAACCCTAGCACCTCAGCCACCCTGGTCATTCTGCTACACTACTCTAGCTCCTCAGTCATCCTGATCATGCTGCTTCAACAGACAACTGCACCCCAGCTCTCCCGCTGCCACTCAATCCCAATTTCAATCAACACCCATGCTCCCCCAACCCTGCCCCCAGCTCTGTTGCTGCCCATCAGTCCCCATCGGAAGCCTCTGCTCTTCCAGTCCTAAACTCCTCCCCAAATCTCACACTTCCCTCAATCCCTACCAGCAGCCCATGTTCCTGCAGTCCTGCTCCCCAACTCTGCCACTGCCCCTCAGTCCCCACACACAGCCCCTGCTCCCCCAACCCTGAGCTCCCACAGCTCTCCTGCTGTCCCTCAGTCCCCACCAGCAACCGCTTCTCTTCCAGCTCCAGGCTCCCCTCAGCTCTCCCATTACCCCTCAATCCCCACCTTCAGCCCCTGTTGTGGCCAGTTTTCCTGTCTGGCATGCTGGGACTACATTTCCCAGCATGCCAGACTAGGAAACATGGTGGCCTCAGCATGCGATTGCGCATGATGGCACAGTGCCTTTCAAACACATAGTGGCAGCGGCAGAGTGTTCAGGTGATGGGAAAGAGAGGTAGGCGCGCGGAGGGGGGGCAGGGTTAGTTCTCTCCCCCCACCAAGGGGCTTGGGCGGGTGGTGGTACTTAGTATTTAGTCTATGGGAGTTAGAAATTCTAACTGTGCATGCACTGCATTAAGTGCAGTTTGCGTTCTTTCCATAGAATAAAATGGGAGTTTAAACATCTTAAAAACTAATGGATAGCTTAAAAAAAAACCAAAGTCACAGCATCCCTAGCCAAAAGGCTTGAATTTTCTAAAATGGTTTCATGTCCTGACTTGTAACTAAAAAACCCAGAAGCTGATCAAATCGAGACAGTCGCAAAAAAACCCCCAAATAACTGCTTCTCAGCCTCCAATCTTTCAACCACTGTATCTCAGACATTTTTAATCCAATTTCTATGAAATGTGAAAAGCTTAAACCTCTCAGTCAAGCAATCCTTGCAAAATTTCCACATGGATATCCTAAATTATCTCCATCTTATAAGGAATAGAATGTTTGTGCTTTATAATGGGGTGTGCAACAGGCCTTAACTATCCAGATACTTCTGTGCCTGGATAATTCTTATTTTAGGCTATATCCTTTTCCTAAAAGGTACTCAGGATGTCTTCAAAAGAAAAAAAGAAAAAAACTAATTTCCCTCCCACCCACACAACCCTAAATTTCCCTTTGCATCCATCTTTCCCCCATATTAAAACATTAAAAATACAATTGTAGTAATTAAAATGCAACAAATCAGCCCCAATATTACAATACAATAAAACAGCAATAGCTATATCCCTCAACCCTTCCCCCTACTCTGTATCCCCCATACATATTTCTCCTCCCCACCCCCATGTCTGTACCTTCACTTTCACAGGTGTGTCATGGTATAAATCTCCCCTTCTTCCCCAAACTCCCTTACAGACTTATCTGTCCTCTCCCTGAACCATAAAACATTAAATCTGCAATGCTTCCAAACAGCTTCCTAATCGGCAGCATCCTTCAGCACTGCCTGCAGACTCCCCATCCCTCATAGAGATACAAACACAAAAGCAGAGGGGGAGGAGGGTTGGCATGACTCAGGACTGGCTTCTGCAGCCATGCACATCTGTGTGTTTCCCTACCTGCAAGCCCCAGGCCCTTGTAGCCTCCACAACCCTCACTCAAGTAGTTGTGAGGAGGTCTGAAGCGGCAGCATTGTTTGCTGTTCTGCTTTGGACTGCCGCTTTTTCGACTTGTCCGCTACCAAGCTGGCAGCAATGAACCACAATTTATGATACTTCATGGCAATTTACAGTAGTTTTACGTTCTGCTTTGGGCTGCTGCTTTTTCGGCTTGTCTGCTACCGAGCTGACGGCAACAAATGGCAAGTTACACCAGTTTTCAAAATATTGCCATAGTTTCTGGCATTTGCAGAATTTATGGGAGTAAGTATTCGCAACATTTACAGCATTTATGATGGTTCATGGCAATTTATGGCAGTTACAGCAGTTTTAGTGACATTTACAACAATTTTTGGCAGTTGTCTTATGGTTTTCAGCACCTTTTCAGTATATCAATAGACTGTTTAGGCTCCCCCTTCGCAACATAGGGTGTTTTCAGACGTGATGGGGCCGGTTGGCCCCGTCACAAAATCAATGTATTCATCCCCCACCGGGACGACCCCGTCACGCCCTAACAGATGTGCCGGGGGATCCCGGCGGAGAATCAGGGAGGGGGCGGGGCTGCGTGGCGCAACATGCGGCCGCACGACCCCGCCCCCTCCACGTTCCCCGCCGCCCGCCCTCTGGGGAGATGGGCGGCCACCGCGGCTAATGCCGCCACGGCGCTCGCCCGATTTGGCCACGGGCCGGAATCTCTGTGGGGATTCTGGGTCGTGGCCGCCATCCAGAAGTGACAGCGGGGTTCACCCCGGCGGGGAATCGCCTTCGCCACGCGGCGGCCTCCGGCCTCGCCGCTTCAGCCGCTCGCATGGCGAATGTGATTCCCCACCATGGTAACATATGGGGGGGAACATGCGTTCCCCCCAACATACGTGCCGTGATCATAGCCACCACAGGGAATTGACTGTGGTTGACTGTGATCTCGTAACATCTGAAAACACCCTCAGTCCTCAAATTGTTTGATCACACAACAAGCCCCATTCACCTGACTGGGACTTGCCCTGGTAGTGCACTTTGAAGATTAAATTCTTAATGGAGAGCCTTCTTTATCAGAAGAAGAGATCTGCATTTATTCCTTCCTCTCTAATTTAAGCCCACATTGCCCAATGCTAGCAGAATTTCCTGGGTCAAAAATATCCTCAAAAGGAAAAACAAAATACGCTAAGCAGTGTGTGCATACTGTCTGTCTGCTGTGCCTGCAGTCAATGGCATGTATAATAATAGTGAGTTACTTTTCTTCTATCTCATACAATTGAATAACAAAGTAACTTACCTGGTATGGATCCAAATGTCCTGTTTGTGTGTGCATGCCCGTTATAATGTGGGTTTCTTATGTTAGATGGGGTAGCTCTGGCATGCAAGGGGCTGAATTAGTGAGCCCTCAGCAGAAGTCAAATAGAAAGAGAAGGCATAAGGGAGAGCTACCTATAATACCCATGTGCTAGTTCAAGCAGAAAGGACAGCCACTAAAACCAATAAAAAGTAGGGCTGTCATCTGATCCACCAATCACAATACAGTACACACAGCACATTCCAACAGTTCATGGCAATTTACGGACGTTCACGGCAATTTACGTAATTTTATGAAATTATGCAGAAGTTCCCGAAGATTTACGAGAGTCTTTGAAACTTTCACAGAGGAGAACAGTGATATGCTTGAGTGGAAAGTGACAAAAAATATCAGTAAGTGTCACTGCTTCAGTGAGGTTTGCTGTGTACATGAAGGTGGTGTCGGATTGTACCGCTAGCTGTGAGGAAGGAAACACAACAAATGGGGGCGTGGCTCAGCACAAGCTTCTCAGCCATGGGTATCCCAGATTTTCCTTGCTGCACCTCCCAGTTCATATGTCTTAATGAATGTGGGATGTTCAGGGAAAAGGTTTTATCAAAGTGCAAAATACTGTTAGCCTGCAATTATCCAGATTACAGTAACAGAGACCTTATTAAATATAGGCTAGAGGACAAACACTAACAATAAGCTTAAAAGGTAAATTAAAAACCAGGGCAGAATCTACCCTAAGTGCTTAAACCTTCCTTGATTGAAATTTTCTTATCTCAAGTTTTTTACTTATAGACTTTATTCCTCCCACACTCCCAAATACAAATTGTGTCGTTTTGATAGCATGTTTTAATACCATGCTGATTGCAAATATTAAAATTATGAGAATAGTCCAAATGATTCTTAATTAAAGATGCAACTGAAAAGATAAAAATGGCCAGTGTTTGCTAATAGCTTTGAAGAACATCAGCCTGGCTTCAGTGAGAGGGAAGTCACTAGCTCACATATTGCAAAGAGACTCAGTATGCTGTAATTATACTTTGTTTGTATTCATCATTTCTTTCATTGCTTGTTCTTCTGGAAGAAACAGTGTAGCAGGGGGTCTTCCCAGGGCCACACATGGGTGCTTGGGTGTCTCTACGGAATTAGCAAAAATCCCTGCCACACCTATTCAGCCCCCAGTCAGCTGAATTTCCCCAAGTAGGGAGGGTGCACTCTGTGGGGTTCCCCTGTAGGGGCCTCCTACAGGCCCTCACAGCCAAGGCCTACGCCACCATATGTGCACCCAGTACATCCTGGGCTTGAACCTAAAAGCCCTTCAGTTCTCCTCAAGGTCCATCTACTCTCCGGAGCTCACAGCCCTAGCTCCTGCTCCTACAGCCACCTCCTTCAACTGAGCCCTGGCCCTTTATAGACTCCTAGCATGCTCAGTTCTCCCTGTGCCTACTGAGCATGTCTGCGGACTTAGCTTCAGACAGCCCTCCAAAGCTCTACTGAGCATGCCCCAACAAGCTAATACCTGACAGTATGTAGCTGCTTGCAGCTCTGGAACAGGGCTCCAATAGACTCACAGGGAGCTGCCCTGTTACAAACAGCAAGTTCTTTTAAATAATTTATCAGAAATATAATTTCTTCTCCAATTAATTACATGCTGGAAAAGGTGCTATACATAAGAACTCATTGCATATTGAACACAAACTCTCAGTCTGCGGATAAGGCAGTAATGAACGCATGTTATGCCCTCATTGTTTGATCACACAACAAGCCCCGTTCACGTGAATGGGGCTTGCCCTGGTAGAGCAGCAGCCTGTATTATATGCATTTTCTTTACTGATATTGCTTAAAGCTCCATATAAGGAAACAGAGTGTGTATAGCCTCTGTTTTAGGGCTGAGACAAGAGCAAGTATTCCAATTTCGAAGGGAAATACTGACCTTTCAGGAAGTGCTTATGAATGTCTGTCGATACTTTTTCAGTTTCCAGTTAAGTGTCGGGACTTTTTGACACTTTCCTGGAATTTTATGACAATTACAGCAGTTTTACAGCACTTCTGTGGCAATTTCCAGCACTTCCTCAGCACTTAGCCAGCACATTTTCATCTCCACAGCCTCCAGGGGTGCATAAGGGGTACACATGGGGCTTGGGACCAGCCTGTAGGAGCCATGTTCAACTTGCAAAAAATAATGGAAAATGCCAAATGGTGAAAACATTGGAAAAGCTGGTAAGTTTCTGTGTCACACGAATATTGGTAAATACCCTGCTTCCTATGGAAACAGCACTTGCCGAGATTGCTTTTTTCAGGTCTACTCTGATTCCCACTGTGAAGCCAAACTAGAGCTCTGCATGGGCTCAAATAGCAATCCCAACCACAAGAAACCCAGAAAATGCCTGAATCCAGTGAGACCCCAAAAGGTATGAATGATCAGTGTGCCTGGGCTGGACTGACCCAAGAAGTTCTGCACCTGAAAAGCATCCTGAAATAGGAGCCCTGCAATAGCACATCCTCCCTCCACACTCTCAGTTCCCCAGTGCTTACTACAACAGTATGGCCACGAAGCAAAGCGAAGTCCCAGATTAGTTCAGAGCTGCAGGGGCCCGTGTTTATTGTCGTTGCACCCCCCAAAGAGACACAGAGACTTAATATTGGTTTAAACAGCATGGCTGCACTTTTATTCAACCAACAAACGGTAAGGCCAGTGGGGGATTGCAGCAGCAATCATGGGTCCAGCATGCTAGGAATTAACGATACTTTTTAACTATAAACTGAGTACTGCATGGATGCGCCTTCCATTATCAGTACATTAACTCGAACCATCCCCTCCTTTGACTGCAGCAGTGCACTGACCAAAGGGGTGTGTGCCCACTGTGGGCATGAGTCAATCGGTAAGTACCCCGCAGAATGTGGAGGCTGTACACGCCGCTACTTATCCTGCGAAGCACCCCTCCCAGGGTTATGACTACTGTGCATGCTGTGCCCGTCATTACACAAGACATCACAACCCCATCTCTTATGGAGATGACTCTTTTAGCTATCTTAACCTATTTATCCTAACCGAGCCTGCTGGACCCCTGCCACAAAGGGGCATTGGAACAATGTCCCGTCCCCCACCGCCTATGAAATCAAGACTCCACTGAGATGTTCCGCCAGAGTGGTCAAATACAATTGATTGCCCTGATCAGATAAATGGACTCCGTCTTCTCTGTATAAAGTGTTGTTGGTGTGCACTATCCCTGAGTGATTAATAACTGTACCCCCCACACTGTAAACCCATTTTGTTATTTCCTTATTGATCCCTTTTCTAGTTTTGTCTACTTTGCCCAGTTTCCATGTTCCCCTCCACCTAATTCTGGGTAACCAATTCGTCCATATCAATTTTGCCTCTTTGAACCAATCCTTTACTGTTAGTAAATCTGTTTTAATCTGTATTATCAATTTTACTCCTTTATTTGACGTGATGTCGTTCTCACCTAAATGAATTATTATTATGTCTGGTTTGTTGCCTTTTCCCATGTGTTTCAATACCGGGAGAAGTTGCGCCCAGCGCATTCTGCTGGTCCCGTTTCATCTGATCTTTGTGTGGTCACCTAGGCCTAAATGAGTTCCCCTTTCTGACAATGCAGCCGCTCTGTTTGCCCATCGCACGATACTGTGACCCATCATCCATACTTCGCTTCTCGTACTGCCTCTGGTTCCCATTCCTAATGAAAGACAGACTTGTTAGTGAGGGTAAGGTTTGATGTATCTCTTGTAGGCTCCGGACCTCCATCTCCCTACTGCCTTGATTGCCTGCTCCGGCAACCCGGCTTCGGCCGCTGAAGTGACCGCCCCTATCCTAAACAAATGGGATCCAAATTCCTTGGGGGGCAATCCTACCTTGCCCAGGGCCTTTCGGAACACTGCCTTAAATTGGTGACTGGTGAGGGGAACCCCATTCTGATGAATAAAAAGGTGCCCGGATCTAAGGGGCCTTGCCTCTACGTATTGTCCTAGGTGCTGGACAGGGCATATTGCTGTCTGACCACACTTATACAAAGAAACCGTGTGCCCCTTACTCCGCTGGTTGGTCTTAGACCTGCGGAGGCGTATGGCTACTTTATCCCTTCCTATTGTGACATCTGTGTTCTGAAGGCTGGTGTCAGACCTATCTCTAGAGTTGGCCGCCACCACCTCGCTAATGCGGAATCCCCCGAAAAATGTCCCACATACACCGTCGAGAACAGCTGTATCTCATATGCATTGTAGCATACCCCTGGCAGGACCCCAATGACCTGCAACAGTCTCGGCGTGGTGAGCGGCTTACGTAATTTTGGCAGAGGATGAGGGGTCCTGGACCAGCTCTTTAACATGCACCTGATGAAAAATCCCTTGTCTGGTGATGGGAAGCCCATGAGGCAGTTGGCAAATACTAAGGCTGCCACTTTCCCACCTATGGTACCTGCTGTTAATCCTCTGTCGCTTTGCTGCATTGTAAATTGGATCACCTCTGGCTCGGTGATGGGAAAACCAACCCCCCACCCTTTAACACACTGAAATTCTTGGAATTCCCTGAACGCCCTACCGTATGAGGCCTGGGTTCTCGGGGCCAACGATCCCTGTATGATGGCCTGTGCTGTTATTCCCCAAGGCTCCATAAGGCTGGTGGCAATGGTTCAGGGACCAAACTGGCCTCCGGTGCCAACTCTCGGAATCGGGCTATCTGGAATCGAGAAAGGGCATCAGCTATGCCATTGTCGATCCCAGGTACATGTCTAGCCGTAAACAAAATGTTCGCCTTCAGGCATGCTAATACCAATACACGTACCAAGCCCATTACCCTTGGGGATCTGGATGACAAGATGTTAACTATGTGGACAACCGCTAGGTTGTCGCACCAGAATAGGACCAAACAGTTAGCAAACTGGTCTGTCCACACCAACACTGCAACAACGATCGGGAACAGCTCTAAAAATGTTAGGTCACGGGTCACCCCTTGCTGATGCCATGCCTGGGGCCACCGGGCTGCACACCATCGGGTTTTAAAGTATATCCCGAAACCCGATCCCCCTGTGGCATCGGACTGCACTTGTAGGTCCGCCCCTAGTAATAATTTGGTCCTCCAAAATCTGACCCCGTTAAATTCAGTTAGGAATTCTATCCATGTGTTTAGGTCTTTTCTCATTTCATTTGTGGTCTGTGGTGTGGCAAATGAAAACTTTCTGGGTGCATGGGTAACAATCGAAAAGCCGATTTCACGTCACATTTCGCCATCCATGCCCCTCGTCCCATCCGTCTAGCCTTATCCACAGCCATATCAAAAGATGCGTATTTGATTGTGGTAAGTTCCTTTGGAATGGCGTCATTCACAGATCTACCTCTCGGATGGGACAAGTGATGAATGAGGCGAAATTCTCCCAATGTCTTTTTTGGGACTACTCCAAGGGGGGAGATGAAAATATTTGGTATGGGGGGGTGGTTTGAAGGGACCTGCTACCCTCCCCTCCTTCACTTCCTTTTCTATTTTGATTTTTACTATATGTTCCATCCCTATTGTGCATTTCAGATTACGATCTGATACCACGGGGTTCACATGTGCAGCGGGTATCCTGAATCCATTTTTAAACCCCTCAACTATGTATGCTACCTCTTGGCAGTTCAGATGTAGGTACAGGGCCCGCTCAAGTTGATCAATTCTGACCGGTATTGACCCCTGCATTGATCGGGCGCCACCGGGCTGCCCTGGGACCCCCTTGTTAAAGCTACCTCCCTGTGGGAACTTTCCTTTGTTGTTCCTCTGCCTGAGTTTAAAGCAGTTGGTAACTGGGTGTCCCCCCCTGCACATCGAACATCCATGCCAGAATTTACATGAGCTCCTATTACATCTCACCCCCTGGCTATATTCCCAGCAGTATCCCTGGGTATCCTGGGTGTTCTTTTTTCCTTCACCACGAAAAAGTTAGTTGGCCGCTGCTACTCCCCCTTTTATTAATGTGTGTCCGCTCTCAGACAATGGTACTCTGGTAGCATCCACCATGCATTCTAGTCATAAATCTATTGCGTGGGTATCCCAGCACAAACCCGGGTTCAAGGCGGCCCTTTGCCTAAACGCCTCGTTGTATCTCAACCATGCCCCTGGGGGACCCATTGTGTGTGCTCTACGCACTATATCCACATACTTGTGGAGCTCTAATCCCCGCCCCAGATCGGCCTGTAATACCACTCCCATGTAGACGGAGAATGATGATGTCCAGTTCGCCCAGTTCCTGTCCGCTTTAGGGCGGTGGAACTTCTCTTTGTCCTTTTTTCTTCCTCTTTCTCAGTGTGATCCAGTATGGGGTCACTAAACATCAGGGCGAACACGTCTACGTATTCACCCTTCCAGATTTTTTCCTTTGTGGCAGGCAGTAAGTGTTCTCCAAAAGGGGCCCCAACACTACTGTGGGCCCCTCCTGGCGGAGGTGGGGGGGCGTTTGTGTGGGGCAGTGGTCCCCCCTGCTCTTTCATTCCCTGTTGCCGGGGGGCCCTCTGGACCGACTGGCATTGATGCTCCCCCTTCTGGCCCTTGATCATTCCCTGCCCTAGCTGGTTGGTGGGCCTCTGTGGGTGGGGGCTGTCCTCTCCCCGTTCCCACCCCATGGCCCCTGTTCCTGTTCCGTTACTCCACCTTGATCCACTGGTTCTGATGGGTCCCTGGGCTGGTCTGCCCCTCCTCTGCCTTTTTGTAACTCTTTTTCCAGCTCCTGTACTCTTAGCCATAATTCTTTGTATGTGGGCTGTTCTCCTGCCCTGGGGTCTTCCCTCTGTCTTTTCCTGGCTGGTGGTGAGTCCCCCTGCACAGACAAAGGAGAAACCCCTTCCCCTCCATGCGCTCTGTGCCGGTCTGATCTGGTCTCTTGTGGCTGAGCTCTATGCGTGACTTGGTTTTGTCCCCTTAACTGATGTTCCCGTAATCCGGGGACCCCTATTGAGTCGCCCTCCCCGGCCTCGTTTCTGCCCTGGGCTTCACGGCCTCCTGCCGCATACATGGCCTCTAGCAATGGGCCCAGTCCCGAAGTTAAACCATCCCCGCCTTGCCCTTCTCCCTGGTGGCTCCCCACCTGTGTTTCCTCCGGGGGGCGGGTGAGGCCGGTAACTCCCCTTGCCGGCCTCGCCCTTCCCCTTGTGTGCCCGGGGTAGTGGGGCTGGGCTCTACTCCCCCAGCTTCGTCCCTGTAGCATATGGGGGGCGGGGATGATAACCCTCCCCCCTTCTCATGTTGTGGCCTTCGCGGGGGCTCTCTTTGGGGCAATCTCCTGTTGGGGCCTGGTTCACTGCCATGCCCCTTTTGCTCACCTCCACCATGGCCCCCATTGCTCCTAAATTGTCTTCTTCGCTCCTTGCCTGCTCCCTCTCCCTTAATTGTGCCTCGCAGCGCTGCAATCTCTCCATTATCTCCCCCGGGGTGGGGCACCCAGCTGGGTTGGTTCCTTCCCTTTCCTCCCCGCTCCTTTCCCGGGCGAGGCGGCCGCTCTCCCCACTGTTCCCTTTCTTTCCCCCATCCCCTTTTCTTTTTGTCCTGCCCATCCTTAACTCTTTACCTATGGCTTGAAGCAGCAGCCTAATGCCTCTGCTGCTGCTTCTCCAGTCACTTAGCCCCGTCTGCTGCTCCCATGTGGCTCAGGGGATCCTCCCTTCTAAAGGGGAGGAGCCCTATACCGCGTGCTGCGTTGTGCGCCTGCGCGTTGGGCGGTTGCTAAGCAACCCGCTCAGAGAGAGCCTTGCTAAAGGGGCTCTCTCAACCAGCCACACTGCTCCTTTCCGCGCCTCTTTGCAAAGGGAAGGAGGGGGGGCCCGACAACGGCCCATCGCAGCCATTTTGGTGGCGACGGGTGCTTTGCAGCCAGCTAAAAGCCTGTCATCAGAGAGGAACAGTAGGGAGGAAAATGTGTGTCTGGCTGGTAGCATGTTTGGACCTGGTTCTGGAGGAGATAGGCTCCCTCAGGAACTGGGGAGGAAGTATAATGGCTCGTGAGAGCAAGACCAAGTTGGGTGGGTATCTAAAACATTTTACACCTGACCAAAATACACCATTACCACTGCTGGACTTCTTTCCCATGCACAAGGAATTTACCTGGTTGAAGAAGCCCTCTCAGAGGTTGAAAGGAGTGATCTCAAAAGGGATGCAGTCTAAGTGTCGTCTTCCTCTTCAAAGAAAGAGTAATGGACAGGGAGCATAGGGGTAGCTATAACGGGTACAGGTGGTGCAGCAGCTGCACAGGGGCCTATGAGCCTGAAAGACCTGCACTTCCTGATGCACTTCCCTCCCCGCGCCTTTCCTCCCTACTACCAATGTCACATTTTGTGTGAGCAGCAGCTCCTAGTGGTAGCCCTGACTGGATCTCCCCCAGCAAAGAGCTCCATCCCTAGCAGAGGTCGGGCCTAGGCAGGGGGAGCAGTGCTTGGGCATATTTCAAGTCCATGCTGGGACTTTACTGACTTGGGGAGCAAATCCCATTATCTCTCCAAAGGCAGGCAATGTTGTCCTGCATTTGGAGGCAGTGGCTGCACCAGTGCTGGAGCACTGCATGCTTGCAAGGGCCACTGCTGCCTCCAAACACCACACCTACAACCTTGGTTGCCTCCATGAGCTTCAGTAGAGCCCTGGATGCTGCTAATGTTGGACTCCTTGGTCTTTTCTCCCTGCTCTGCCCTGGCTGACACAATGCCACTCTACGGCCCCTCCTCCTGACTCTCTTACTGCAGCCAGGCTGCAGTTACTCACTGCAGCTGGTCTTAATCCCCTGAAGCCACCCCATCTCTTTCTCTCACTGCACAACCAGGCTATTTGTTGAACCCATGCGTCATTCTCCCTCTATTACTGAAGCTTCACCTCCCTGCCCCCTTCCAAAAGATATACATGTAATTGTGAGTGAGTTAATATGACTGCCCCCTACTTGTGTGTCTTTGTGTATTGTGCCTCTGTGTGTTTGTGTGATTTAGTGTTAATGAATATGAATGTGCCCCCATCAGTCCTCTCACCCATGACTCTGACCTCCCCATTTCCTCCCCACCCTAGCTTCCCCTCATCCCCTGCCACAGGGAGCCGATTCCATGTTCTGCACCAGGGACCCTGCCAGGGAGAGCATCTAAAGATTTTAGTCCTGACTCACACACACTATTTCCATTGCTTTCCCTTCACACAGAAGATTAGCCCTTCCCCTCCATCCCACGCCCTCTGCCCTGGTTCCCTGGCTACATAACAGCCTGTGACTCGACATGCTGAGTTCCCAAAACTGTTGTGGACAAACAAAAGCTTCTGTGGCTAAGAATCTGCTTTAAAATCTCTGCCTGAACCAAGCCTGAAAGATATTTGTGGAAAGGAAATGGTCCAACCCAAAGCAGACTGTGACATCCTACAGTCACAGTTGGAATATGCCGTACAATATAAACCATAGAGGTTTAGATAATCCTTACCTTTGAGCCATGTGGTTGAATTTTACTCTCACAATAAACATTTTAATAGCGCTTACGTCACATTTAGGAGTGAATGTGAGTTTCCTCCATTTTTTATCAGAAGGGGCAGTTCACTGATTCCAATCGAAAACTGGAACCGGCTATATTTCATCTGATTCAGATCATAGTGTTCCCACCTTTTGGGAAGGGGCAGTGGCCATTTTGCTCATGAGCAATGGCTTTTTTTTTCTTTCTTTTTTAAAAATTATTTCATCTGGGATCCTGATCAGAATCAGAATCTCAGTCAAAATAAGGATAAATTGTTCCTTTTTTTCAAAATTGTTTGTGAAAACAGAACAGTTTTAAAAACTGACAGCATATTGCTTTCATATATGCCTAAATGACCTAGAACCATCAGTGATTAAGTCCTACTGATACACAAATTCATGAGTATGTTTTTGAAAATGAGACTTAGGAGCCCTAGAGAATTTATGCAGCATTGTCCTAAATATCTAACAAGGAGTGTAGAGCTGAAATGAGTACCCACAAAAATGGGTATACCAACGAATTCTCGGTACCCAAATTGACTTAAAAATATCAGGTACCAATTAGTACCTGATTTGGACCTGATTCAATAAAATACCTGAAATCCTGGAATTCTGACTTATGATCCCGATTTCTCAACTTCCAATCCTGATTGTTTGGTTCACCATCCAAATAGCAGCCTGTCGAGTACCTGATGCGATGTTCAGAAACGCAGGTATTACCTGCAGGTAGCAAATCAGCTACCCATTTCAGCTCTTCATTTGAAGGCAATTGAACTATGCATTCCAGATTAGTTTGCCAACCCAGTTTCACCTGAGTTACCTTTTTTTCTTCTCTTGGCCCATGCTCAGTCTGATTCAGAAGATATTTGCAGAGGAAATATGTCCAAGTGATATATAATCCCAAAGTACTATGTCAGGCCATCAAAAATAAGAAGTATCCTGTATAAGGTAGTTGGGGTGATTAGACTATGAACTGCTTGGGGCAGGGACCATTCTCACTTGAATGTTTGGAAGGTGCCTGGCATACTGTGGCCACTGGTGTGAAGAAAAAAATATGTGCTTTTATTTTACAATTTAATTTTGTAGTTGAGGGCAGGACTTAACATCCAGTGGTAAAGTTGTCCTAATTCAAAAAAATATTCTCCAGATGCATCTGTGTGATCCAAAATTACCACAGCTTAAGCAGAATTAATTTAAATTTGCAGCCAAACTAAGGAGGGAGAGGCATAAAGGAGCTGAGTTTGTAAAGGTTAGACATAAAAAGCAGAAGACGTGAGCAATGGGAAAGAAGGGGAGAAGATTCCAGGTACTATGGTTTATTTCCCTCTTTTTTGGCTGTTTGTTTAATTGGATTCCAGCAGAAGCATGGTGGTTCAATAATCATCATCAAACAGTTATTTGTACTGTGTGAAAAAACAAAACAAATTATTTAAGGTGCTCAATTATTTGCCACTATCTAACGTTCCATCTAAGGGGTATTCACAGTGGCTGCTTTTGCACTGGGTATATAAACCTGTAATTTACATCAATTTGCACTTCTAGTGTAAACAGCTACTTTTTTTAACCAATGAATGTTCTATAAATGTATGTAATGGAAGACAAAGCCTGCTGTGTTTAGAATATGTAGCCAATGCACTATTGTTGTTGATTTGCTAAGGGCAAGCTCAATGCTGCACGATGGTACTTGTAAGTTAGCTCTCAATGGACAAAATATTTAATGACATACAACAAGCCATCATAGCTATGTTGTAAGAAGGGGGTGTAGAACTGTGTGTTCCAAATACAAACTCCCCATTTCTCATTAATGTTTTTGTTTTTGTAACCGAGACAAAAAACAAAACAAAAAGCAAACAATAAAAAAGCACTTGATATCAACTAAAGGAATGAGAAAGTTCACAATATTTCCTGTCACCATGGACAAAATTGCCACGATAATTCTACTTCAAAAGTGTGAACTGTGGACTTCCTTCTACAGAATTAGCTTTCTGCCCTGTTTCTGAGCTCCCACCACCCCTAATGTCATGCGCCGCTTTTACACGGACGCCCCCCCCCCGGCTTGATATTCCGGTGGGTGTTGGGGGGGCGTCCGTGTAAATGGACGGTGGGGCAGGATGGGTGTGTGCTGGGTGTGCGCCCTTGTAAACACCGCAGGCGGTGGGTGTTTGTGCGTGCACGTTCCTGACGCACACCCACCTACACTCATCACCCACCCATCTCCACCCACAGGGCCCTCTGGAAAACCGGAGGATGTCCCATGGGTGGAGATGGGTGTAGGGGTGTGTGTGTGTGTGTGTGTGTGTGTGTGTAAATGGCCACACACCCACCTCCACCCACTGCAACCAAACACCATCCCCACACCCACCTCCGTTGGTGTAAAAATGGCCTTGATTTATTCAGGAAAGGAGCCATAATAGCTATTGCCTCCCACACTGCGCCTGCCCACACAGATGCTTCCCCCTTGCCCATTAATGATAAAGGCACATGAAAAAGAACCTAGCAATACAAAGGACTAGTATGAATATCTGCTTAGAAACCTGCCACCTTGGTGTAGGAGTATGAGAAAGGCCATTTTCACACAGACACTCCTAACACCGATAAAATGAGTTTTATTATACATGTTACAGGGCACCCACAGGGAAACACTGCAGCCCTGCCACATGGGCCCTTTTCACACGAGATACCTCCACCCAGTTTAGCTGGGTGGAAGTGTGTGTGTGTGTGAACACCCCGGGTGCTGGGTGGGGTGCATTTAACTGGGTGAAGATCGGTGGAGATGTCTCTGTGAACACATCAGGCAGTGGATGTAGATGTGTGCATGCTCCCGCACAACACCCATCTCCACCCACCACCCACAGAGCAACCGGCGTTGGAATCCGTTGCTCCATGGGTGGTTGGAGATGGGTGTTGCTTGGACACACACACACCTCCACCCACAGCGGTTAAACACCCATCCCTCCATCCACCTCCGTCTGTGTAAAAAGGGCTTAAGTGATCACTTGCATACAACTGCTGTATTGAGTTAGACCAATGGTCCATCTATGCCAGTGTCCTGTCTCCAGCAGAGGGCAGTACCAAATGCCTCAAGCGAAGTAATCACCAAGTAATGGATTCTCCCTGTTCTATCCATGGAGATTCTCCATGGTTTTGGAATGGTGGATGGAGATCTATCAAGGACTATTCACTGCTGCAGATTCCTGTACCCCATTTTGATTGCTGTTTGGGAACCAGAACAGCAGCACGGTGCCAGTTTGGGAATGCACATGATGATGCCATACTACTGTTCTGGCTTCTTTCTGATCAGCAGGACAATGCCATTTTCTTCATGCTAAATACTAAAAAGACTGATTTGTGCATGTGCAGAATAATGCCATACTACAGTTCAACAGCCAAAAAAGAATCTGATGAAAAAGGGACCGGATTTCACCAATCTCCATTTCATTGGACCTAGATCAGAACAGGCAGATCTGCCAGAGATGGACTCACCCCTGAAGATCTATTTTAGCTCTGTAATGCAAGTATGGTGTGATCAACAAGCTGTTGTTCACTTTGCACTTTCTTGAAGTCATTTCAGACACCAAATCCCACACTAGTAGAGCACCAAGTGCACAGCTTGGAGATTAAAATACAGACTGTGCAAATATAAAATCTTAAACAGTTTCCTTCTCTATGGTGCACCTGTCTGTTTGAGAATCAGGGCACTGCAGTGCTGGTTCAGTTAAAGCACCAGGGAAGGTAGTATACGAGGGAGATGCTGAAACCAAGCAGGCAGATGTAACTGGTTGTCCAAACCCACAAACCAGCAAGTGGAATGTAGTGTTTGAATCAGTTTTACAGATAAAATAGCGCAAAATCCTCAACTCGTGTAAGTCAACAGCATAACAATGCCTTTTCTGTGCTGTTCAAGGGTGAATTACAATGTGCAAGGGTGAATTACACTCAGTGGCACTGGAGGAGGCTGCAAAGGGGGCGGGTGCAGCAGCAACAGTGCACCCCTACTGAAGCACCATCAGCTGGCACTGGCAGCAGTGATTTTGCACTGGGGGAAACTGATGTGGGGAGCAATGATGGTGCTGGTGATGTGGATGCTGTGAGTGATGCAGGGGTGCCCACCTCTCCTGTTGGGCAGACTTCCACCTCTGACACCACCCTCCATGATTTGGGGGAGGTTTTACTCGAAAACATCCCCAGCCCCAGCCAGCAATGCAAGCAGCCCATTATTCTCCCCCAGTGTTTCTGTGCACAGCAATAGGGCATCCTCTTCCGTGATGTAATGCCTTGTTGGTAGCAGAAGCAGTAGCTTCATGGGTTTCATGGATCTGAGTAGGGGTGTGCATTTTCTTTTCATTATTATAATAACAAAAACAATTTTTGTTATTTTTTTGTTATTGTAATAACAAAAATGACAATAACAAAAATGAAAATGAAATTTGGTTTTGAAACAATAGGGAAACACTGAAAAACATATTTTCAGCTATAAACTTTTTGTTTCTTATTCAGTTCTGATGAAACTTGTACCTCCAATGTTGGGCACTGTATGTACCAAACTTCAAGAAGTTTTGATAAAGGGGACCGATTTTTAGAAACAATTGAATGTTGTAATTTTATGAAAAGCTCCATACACATTCCTGGCTCCAACTTTTTTATCTTTCATAAAATTTGCATGGACCTGGGAATAGTATGTGCATCCACAGGTTTAACACTCCTGCCAAATTTCAGAATGAAGTGTCCTGATGTTATAAGCTATTAACTTGAAAATGCATCTCCGGCTGTAGCATTTTTATATTCCATCCTGTTTACAAGAAATTTGGCAGAGATGTATCCCATATATTCCCTGTCATTT
Organism: Sphenodon punctatus; assembly: GCA_003113815.1. Classification (NCBI taxonomy): domain Eukaryota; kingdom Metazoa; phylum Chordata; class Lepidosauria; order Sphenodontia; family Sphenodontidae; genus Sphenodon; species Sphenodon punctatus. The sequence continues at coordinate 782,056 of QEPC01006601.1, read as the reverse complement.
CAGCCAGACTACAGGACAATTTGATAAAGTGACCGAATTTTATAAGCAGTTGAAGTTGTCCCCTTGAAGACCATTATTCAGATAAACAGCAGCACATGCAGTGCCAGTCAGAAGCAGGCACCTGGCATGGCAGGAGGAGGGAGGCTGTAGGAGGGAGGATGTGGAGCAACCCAACAGACTGACAGACACAATGACTGGCCATTTACTGCATGCTTCCGGATATACAGGACCAGTGGGTGGCTTTGAGGCGGGCATAGGGGGCGTCCCTGAGGCAGGCATAGAAGGGACATAACTGGGACTAGGGGATAGCATCCCAGCAATCAGGAGACATATTTTACACCTCCAGGCTGGCCAGTTATCATCACAATCACATCCTGCAGCACTGTGACAGAGGACATAAGAGAATCTCTGTTGGCTCTTTCCTAAACAGATGCTTCTGATTTCCCAGTAACAAATGGGGGAGAGAATTTGGGATGGTCACAGCACAGAATGAGGATATTTGATTGACATTTCTGCTGGCCAACTGGCATCCCAAACCAATCTTATAGCACAGTGACACATAAGAGAAACCCTTGGATTGGCTCCTCTGCATATGCTGTGCAGGCATATAAAATTGGAACCCTTTATAACATCTTTCTGATATTTGGCAGAGATGATCCTGAAAGTGTGAGATACAGGTCTGCCAAATTTCATGTACACTGGTTGGACTACAAAGATGTTACAGTCAGACATACATTTATAAGTTAATTACTTATACCACTGGGACAGTATATCAAATTCTTCTGAAAGTTGACATAGATAGTAAAGATAAGGAGGGGTATAAAGTTTTCCAAATTTTATCCACCTTAGATGAGAGATAAAGACGTTATAGCCATGAATGTATATAAAGATTTTTGCAAAATAACACAATTCAACTACTTATAAAATTGGATTACTTTATTCAATCTTTCTGAAATTTGGTAAACTAAATGCCTTTCAGCTGAGGTACAGGCCTCCNAGGCTGACCCCCAGCAGTGGCACAAATAAAGCAGGGCACCCCTGGGGGCCTATGTGGGACCACTTCAGACCAGTGAGGGTAGTAGGTGACACCCAAGAGGGTGACACCCAAGAGGGCATTTACTGTGGGAAGGTGGTGAGGCATGGGCAGCAGGATGAACTCAGCAACAGTGGGATGATGTTGCACCTTAGAATCATGCATCAGGAGTGTGGGCAGGAGTGGGCTCCATACTGCATTGAGAAGACCTTCCTCCTCTGCTCATGGCAAGGGAGATCAGCCCCTATCTCAAACCCCCTGTGAGCAGCAGCGTCAGGTGACTATGGAGGAGCTCGGGTTTGGACAGTTGCAACATGGAGGCCGTCATCCAGTGGCAATTAAGATCACCAGGTTGATGGGTGAGATGATTGCGCTGGATGACCAGCTCTTCAGAATAGTGGAGAACAAGGGATTCTGCCAGCTGGTGGCACTGGTTGCACCCCAGTATCAGCTTCCCTCACACACCACCTTCAGTAGACAGATGGTGCCCTCCCTGTACCGGGCAGCCAGAGAGTGGTTGAGGGAGCAACTGGCCAGGGCAGGTGGGGCTGTTGTACATTTCACCACGGACATTTGGAGCAGCTGAAATGCACAGCATGCCTACCTGACCCTGACAGTTCACTGGTGGCAGCTGCGGGTGGCAGGAGGAGAACCAGTAGTGGCAGGGGCAAGGGAGAAGGATACAGGTGGGCCCTGCTTCATCATTACCAGGTTCTGGACGATATCCACACTGCCATCAATATTACAGAAGCCTTGAACACCATGGTGGAGGCGTGGTTAAGGAAGGAAGCCCCATTCACCAGGGGGTTCATGATCACCAACAATGCGGCCAACATGAAGAGGGCAGTGCTAGATGGTGGGTTCCAGCATATCCTCTGTGCTGCTCATGCCCTTCACCTAGTGGTGAAGAATGCCTTGACCCTGGGGGAGAAGGCAGATGGCAGCGGTAGCCTCCTTACCCTGCTGATCAAGAAGGGCAGGAAAATCACAGGGTAGTTTAATAAGAGCGTAAGGGACGGGCACCTCTTGAGGGAGAAGCAGGTGGATCTGGGGGTGCAGCAGCACTGCCTCATGCAGGACCTGAGCACGAGATGGAAATCCACCTACCTCTACCTACCTTTAGCATGAAGAAAATGGCATTATCCTGCTGATGACACCCAGCTTTACCTCTCTTTTTTTCAACTGACCCAGGTCCTGCCATCTCAGTACTGTCCCAATGTTTGGAGGCTGTGGCAGATTGATTATGGCAGAGCAGACTGAAGCTCAACCCTGATAAGACGGAGGTGATGGCGGTGGGTCGGGCGAGGGAGGTATCGGCTCCCCTCGTAGGGGGGGGGGTCCACCCGTAGCCCAGCAGGTTTGGAATCTGGGAGTGTTATTGGACTCGGATCTCCACCTAGATCGGCAGGTGGATATGGTGGCCAAGACTGCCTTCCGCCAGCTGTATCTGGTGCGGAGGTTGCGTCCATATATTTCCAGACCCGATCTGGCCACCCTCATCCATGCCTTCATCACCTCAAGGCTGGACTACTGTAACACGCTTTACGTGGGGCTTCCCATGATGCTGGCCTGGAGGCTGCAGCTGGTGCAGAACGTGGTGGCTCGTCTCCTAACGGAGACAAACCGACGGGGGAATATTACGCCCGTGTTCCGTGCACTTCGCTGGCTGCCTGTAGTGTACCGAGCCAGATTCAAGGTGTTGGTCTTTGCCTATAAAGTCCTACACGGTCTTGGCCCTTCATACCTCAGGGACCGCCTCACCTTCCGCTCCCCAGAGCAGTCCCTTTGGTCTGCGGGGGCGCCTTCTTGGAGGTCCCCCATGTAAAGCAGGGGGCCAAAATGGAGAGGGCATTCTCGGTGGCCGGACCACAATTGTGGAACTCCCTCCCAGAGGAAACCCATCTGGCCCCAAGTTTGTTTGCCTTCCGCCGGGCCTGCAAAACTTGACTGTTCTCCCAGGCCTTCGGGGGAGGGGAGGGGGTGGGATAAAAGTTTGGGTGTTTTTTTTAAGGGGATTTTAGATGTTTTTAATTTCTGTGCTTGATTGTTATTTTAAATTATTGTTATTTCTGTGCTGTAAGCCGCCCCGAGATGCCATGGGCATGGGGGGGGGCGGCTAAGAAATGCAATTAAATAAATGCTGGAGTGCTGGTGGAGCAGTAGCCAGTCCTGCATAAGGTAGCCCTTTAGAGGGAGATTGGGGTGCCGAGACTACTAGGGCGGAAAGAATGAGTCATGATGGCCCAAACCGTGCACATCCTTTAAGGACATGACGGAGACCCTAAGTGCGTCAACGGCCACCCTGAGCCAGGTCACCTCCATGGTCTGTAGTCTGGTCAGGCGACTGGCAGGCTTCCTGACTGACCAAGGGAGGCCGGGGCGGCGGTGGAGCGACGCTTTGTACCAGAGGTGGTGGCCCTGGTATGAAGGTTGAAGGAGGGGCTCAATAGATGGTTTGACCCTCTGATTGGGAAGAAGGCTTCTATTCTGTCCATCATGCTGAACCCCAGGGTGAAGGTGAGTGTGACATCTCACATGACAAATGTCACCCTGGGAAAGGATGCTCTGGTGGAAAGAGTGCTGGTAGTAGATTGGGTTATACAGCGGCAGCAACAAGGCCATGAAGAGGGACAAAGCAGCAGCAGGAGGGAGCAGATGCAGAGCACCCCCAGCAGCTGTTCTGGTAGCAAGGCAAGCAGCAGCAGCTCCTTGGTGGCTATCACACACTGTACCACGACAGGGCAGGCAGCGTGGTCACAGGTGATTGGGGAGGAGGTTGACAGCAGCAGCAGGCAGAGGCAGAAGGAACCTGACAGTGCTGAGCTTGCAATGACCAAGTACTTAGAAGAGTCTGTGTTGAATTACAGCAGCGATCCCCTGAAGTACTAGGCAGAGAAGGCGAAAGTATGGCAGGCCCTTACTGAGGTGACACAGGAACTGGTGTCCTGCCCACCAACCAGCATGCCCAGCGAGTGAGTTTTCTCAGGCATGGGAAATCATGAGTCCCCACCATACGAGGCTGGGCACTGGGTTGGTGGAGCAGCTACTGTTCCTGAAGGACAACCTGCCACTGCTGGGTTTCCCTGAGCTGGCCATGGACTCAGAGTGAGGGGGCAGTGGCACACTTGAGCCTTCCCCCAGGTCTCTTTCTTCATGCCTCCATCTCCCACCCTCTTGCCAAAATGCTGGCTGGGCTGACTGCATACCCCCTCTCTAATTATTATTCTGCCCCCCTCCCCAGGGCAATCTCTGCAAGTTGATACCCTGTAACATAGCGTAGTGCAAACTTCGAGTGCCTGCCTGCCATTTCATCTACCTCACGTGGTGCCAGCCGGCCACTCTGGGACACACACTGCAAGTTGAACCCTTGACTTTGTCTCAGGTAGGGATCTGATAAGCTGTATATATAAAGAGATTCAGTGCAGTGGCAGTGGTTGGAGTGTACTGGTCAATGCCACCAGCTATACAGAACCACAGAGAGAGAGAGAGAGAGAGAGAGAGAGAGAGAGAGAGAGGCACCCCTCTGCTAGAACAAGGGTGAGGTGGGGAGAGATGCTCCTGCCCATGCTGCCACTCGCCAGAGAGAGAGAGCCACCACACTGCTAGAAAGAGAGAGAGAGAGAGGTGCATCCTGGCCAAGCTGCCACCTGCCAGAACCAGAGAGAGCTCATCTGTGCTCAGTGCCCACATCCTGCAGCAAACCCACCAGAATGAGGAAAAAACACAAAACATATGTGCTTGCATGCACCTGCTGCCACCCCTCATGACTGAATGAAATGAGATCACTCACTCACTAATTCTCTCTCTCTCCTATGCCCTTCTCCCCATGGAGCAATCACTCAGGGGATTCCTAATGCTGCCGCCCATGGGACAATCTATATGAATAACCACCAATACCTGTAACCAAATATATCATACCTCAGCTTCCCAAGGCTGCACCCAATGGGGGCAATCTTTCTGCAAGCAGAAGACATCCCACCACTCAGGGGCTTTCCAAGACTGCACTGCCCCTATGGGGTGATTTCTCTATGAGCAGAAGATGTTCCGCCATTCAGGGGCATTCCAAGGCTGCAGTGCCCCTATGGGGTGATCTCTCTATGAGCAGAAGACGTCCCGCCACTCAGGATGCCTGTAGTGTACCGAGCCAGATTCAAGGTGTTGGTCAGCATGACAGCATGGGTGTGGGGGGAGCTGGCAAGACTGCTTCCACTTCTGCCACTGGTGGCAGCCCACCGCCGAAGATTAAGAGACCCTCCAAGCTGCGGGTGTTACCAGGAGAAGAAGCTGCAGAGATTTTGGAAATGGCATCTGTGGAAGGTAGGAAGCCCACCCTTCCACTAGAAGTGACACTGGAGGAGGGAGCAAAGGGGGGGGGAGGGCAGTGCAGCGGCAGCAGTGCACCTATCCTGTCTGCAAGTTGAGGCCCCAGCACGTCTTGGGGTTTATACTACCAGTGCTGCTGCTGCTGCTCATGCCCACCCACCTTCCACCCACCAGCTCCTCTGCTGTCACCTGGCGCTGCCTTCAGCACTGCTGCCTCTGCCAGAGCCCCCCTCCCCATCTCTCTCTCTCTCTGGCACACCTACAAGTCCCCTCCTGGGGTGCTGTCTGCAAGTTGAAACCTTGGCATGTCTTGGGGTTAATACTACAAGTGCTGCTGCTGCTGCCCGCCTGCCCCCCACCTGTTCCTCCATTGCCACCTGGCGCTGCCCACTGCTACCTCTGCCACACACTCTCTCTCTCTCTGGCACACCCACAAACACCCACAACTCCCCTCGGGGTGCTGTCTGCAAGTTGAGCCCCCCAACATGTCTTGAGTTATAAGTACAACGAGTGCTACTGCTGCTCATGCCCGCCTGCCTGCCACCTGCATGCTCCTCCTCTGCTGACACCTGTTGATGCTTGTCTACCCACTGTTGCTGCTGCTGCTGCCAGAAACCCCCCCCCCCTCTCTCTCACACACACAGGAACACCGATACCATATCTGACATTAAACACATGCTATCTAGCCCTGAGAAAGGTACCGAGAAAGAGCAGCAGTAGGGGCCGGGGAACCTTTTTCTTTAACGGACGACTTTGAAAATTAGTTAAAGCTACAAGGGCTGGTAACAAATATAACTTTTAGTAAACAATTTTAAATATCATTTTAACAATTAAGTAAACATTTGAATTCGGTACAAAAAAGGGGAAACCCCCCCACTAATTACAAAGATTCTTCTCCCTCTGGCACATTTGGGAAAGGGGACAATTGTCCACGGGTGGGGAAACTGGTGCAGGGACCTCCAGCCCATGCTCCCTTGCACCCTCCAGCACACCAGCCATTAATCCCTGCCAGTGTGTAAGGAAATTATGGCATGCCTCCAACATCTCCTGTTCTCGCCTGAGGCACTTGGCATATGACATCGCCTGCTGCTCCCTTCTTTCCACAACCTGGTACTGACCATGCAAATTTTCTTAAAGGGCCCTCGCCGTGGACTGAAACCCCTCCAGAAACTCGTTGGTGGTCTGTTCAAAGGCCCCAAGAAATGCCCTCACTTGTGGGGTGTCAGGTTCTTCCTCATTTGGAGCTGGGTTATCAGATGAGCTGGAGGAGGAAGGATGGGGACATCTCTTCCAAAGAGATCTCCTTCTCCCCTCTCCTGGATCTTGCTCCTTCTGACTGCTGGGCCTGGCACTGCTGGAGCTGGTGGCACAAGTACATCCCTTCCTCTTCAATGGAATGAGTTGGACCATCTCAATGTGGCCTCACAGGCCGGACATGGTTCCCTGTGACCCTCAGGTGAATTTTGTCTCAGATCTAAAGAACATAAGAAGATAAGAACATAAGAAGTGCCATACTGGGTCAGACAAACGGTCCATCAAGCCCTGCATCCTGTCTCCACAAATGGACAATCTCTGTCTCTGGGGAGGATTACCTAATAGGTTATAATGGGCAATCCATTCCATTGTTCCAGTCCCTGCCTCACGTTGCATTGTGCAAAGCCACTTTGTGGATCTTTGAAAAACTTCCACACTAAGATCTTTTGGGCCTGCTTTGGCTCCAGCACCTTGGTCTTCTTGGACTTTCGATTTTGTCAGCATCACCCTCTCTGAAACAAGAACACATAGCACCTACATAACATGATGCAATCATGGTGATCCCTCCAGTCCATCCCAGCCCAATGCCCTTTCTCCCACACCAACTGGATGGATGTTGCTGCTGCCTCCTTCCCTTTCTCTCACCTACTTCGCTTCTGGGGTGCTGTCTGCAAGTTGAGATCCTGGCATGTCTTTGGATGTTACTACCAGTGCTGCTGCTCATACCTGACTTCCCGCCTGCCAGGCAGCCTGCCTGCCTTCCAGCCTGCGCCTGCTCCTCCACCACCACCTGGTGATGTCAGTTGCTGCTGCTGCAAGAGTCAGTCTCTCTCTCTCTCTCTCTCTGTGGCACACCCACAAACACACACAAGTCCTGCCCCTCCTGGGGTGCTGTCTGCAACTTGAGACCCTGGCATGTCTTGGGGTGCTACTACCAGTGCTGCTCATGCCTGACTACCCGCCTGCCTATGGTGAAGCTCACTCTAAAGAACACTATTCTTGTCCATCTCTCCTCTAAGCTCTATGGAAAACTAAATAAAGAAAAACATTTTTTACAAACATGGCACCTCCACTGCACCCCTCCTCATCTGTTGAGTAGCCCAACTCCACTACCTCCTGCTCCTGGGATGGTCCAGCCTGAGCCTCCTCCTCCATGGCTTCCACCATGACCTGAACCTCCTTTTTCCTGCTTCCTTCCATCAGGCACCCACTCAAAAAACACAGATTCACACACCACCACAAACCACACTCAGCCAGTCAGCCACACACCATACCACCACACAGGCAATCAGAGTTCCGTTTCTGTTCTTGGTCTCGACAACATGTGCTAACGACAACAAAAATGATACCAAAAACAAAATCTTCATTGGAAATCGATATAGATAACAACACTAATAATGGAAAATGATACTTCATTACTAATGACAAACTGACAGGTTTTAATAACAGTAACAAATAACGACATGGGTGCCTGGTGAACACCTCTAGTTGCAAGGCACATGAGGAATGTGAGTCCTGCTAAAGTATCACCAAGAGATCCTTCTCCCTCTCTGTGGAGTTATCTTTTCTTCAATTGCATCTCTCTGTGCAGTAATCTTTTCCTTCAGTTGCATTTTGTTGGGCTGGCCTTTGTCACAGGTTACATCTGCCTGTTTTCAGTCTGCACTATTATAATATGATTTTCAGGTATCAACCTAGTGTTGGGCATATTAAAATATACCTTGTCTCTGCTCTGCATACAAAGGGGCATCTCATTCAGGAAATCCAGGCCAGAAAGGTGATTGTGCCAGCATTAATCTATAATAAAGACTTTGTTAGAAAAGGAAGAAAACAGTGTGCTACAATTATCTACTGCAGCAAGGAGCAGGAAGTAAAACAACAGAGGTAGAATTGTTCTGCCATTAAGAGAAGCAGAAAGGTTACATTATTTTTATTTATTTATTTAAAAGACTATATCCCACCCCTCCTGCCACAGGCAGCTTGGGGTGGCTCACAACAACAAAAGTCCAACAATTATAAAACTAAAAAAAATAAGAACATATCATTCCTCCCCACATCCCTGTCCTCCCCCACCCTCTACCCATCTCNTGCTGCTGCTGCCAGAAACCCCCCCCCCCTCTCTCTCACACACACAGGAACACCGATACCATATCTGACATTAAACACATGCTATCTAGCCCTGAGAAAGGTACCGAGAAAGAGCAGCAGTAGGGGCCGGGGAACCTTTTTCTTTAACGGACGACTTTGAAAATTAGTTAAAGCTACAAGGGCTGGTAACAAATATAACTTTTAGTAAACAATTTTAAATATCATTTTAACAATTAAGTAAACATTTGAATTCGGTACAAAAAAGGGGAAACCCCCCCACTAATTACAAAGATTCTTCTCCCTCTGGCACATTTGGGAAAGGGGACAATTGTCCACGGGTGGGGAAACTGGTGCAGGGACCTCCAGCCCATGCTCCCTTGCAGCCTCCAGCACACCAGCCATTAATCCCTGCCAGTGTGTAAGGAAATTATGGCATGCCTCCAACATCTCCTGTTCTCGCCTGAGGCACTTGGCATATGACATCGCCTGCTGCTCCCTTCTTTCCACAACCTGGTACTGACCATGCAAATTTTCTTAAAGGGCCCTCGCCGTGGACTGAAACCCCTCCAGAAACTCGTTGGTGGTCTGTTCAAAGGCCCCAAGAAATGCCCTCACTTGTGGGGTGTCAGGTTCTTCCTCATTTGGAGCTGGGTTATCAGATGAGCTGGAGGAGGAAGGATGGGGACATCTCTTCCAAAGAGATCTCCTTCTCCCCTCTCCTGGATCTTGCTCCTTCTGACTGCTGGGCCTGGCACTGCTGGAGCTGGTGGCACAAGTACATCCCTTCCTCTTCAATGGAATGAGTTGGACCATCTCAATGTGGCCTCACAGGCCGGACATGGTTCCCTGTGACCCTCAGGTGAATTTTGTCTCAGATCTAAAGAACATAAGAAGATAAGAACATAAGAAGTGCCATACTGGGTCAGACAAACGGTCCATCAAGCCCTGCATCCTGTCTCCACAAATGGACAATCTCTGTCTCTGGGGAGGATTACCTAATAGGTTATAATGGGCAATCCATTCCATTGTTCCAGTCCCTGCCTCACGTTGCATTGTGCAAAGCCACTTTGTGGATCTTTGAAAAACTTCCACACTAAGATCTTTTGGGCCTGCTTTGGCTCCAGCACCTTGGTCTTCTTGGACTTTCGATTTTGTCAGCATCACCCTCTCTGAAACAAGAACACATAGCACCTACATAACATGATGCAATCATGGTGATCCCTCCAGTCCATCCCAGCCCAATGCCCTTTCTCCCACACCAACTGGATGGATGTTGCTGCTGCCTCCTTCCCTTTCTCTCACCTACTTCGCTTCTGGGGTGCTGTCTGCAAGTTGAGATCCTGGCATGTCTTTGGATGTTACTACCAGTGCTGCTGCTCATACCTGACTTCCCGCCTGCCAGGCAGCCTGCCTGCCTTCCAGCCTGCGCCTGCTCCTCCACCACCACCTGGTGATGTCAGTTGCTGCTGCTGCAAGAGTCAGTCTCTCTCTCTCTCTCTCTGTGGCACACCCACAAACACACACAAGTCCTGCCCCTCCTGGGGTGCTGTCTGCAACTTGAGACCCTGGCATGTCTTGGGGTGCTACTACCAGTGCTGCTCATGCCTGACTACCCGCCTGCCTATGGTGAAGCTCACTCTAAAGAACACTATTCTTGTCCATCTCTCCTCTAAGCTCTATGGAAAACTAAATAAAGACAAACATTTTTTACAAACATGGCACCTCCACTGCACCCCTCCTCATCTGTTGAGTAGCCCAACTCCACTACCTCCTGCTCCTGGGATGGTCCAGCCTGAGCCTCCTCCTCCATGGCTTCCACCATGACCTGAACCTCCTTTTTCCTGCTTCCTTCCATCAGGCACCCACTCAAAAAACACAGATTCACACACCACCACAAACCACACTCAGCCAGTCAGCCACACACCATACCACCACACAGGCAATCAGAGTTCCGTTTCTGTTCTTGGTCTCGACAACATGTGCTAACGACAACAAAAATGATACCAAAAACAAAATCTTCATTGGAAATCGATATAGATAACAACACTAATAATGGAAAATGATACTTCATTACTAATGACAAACTGACAGGTTTTAATAACAGTAACAAATAACGACATGGGTGCCTGGTGAACACCTCTAGTTGCAAGGCACATGAGGAATGTGAGTCCTGCTAAAGTATCACCAAGAGATCCTTCTCCCTCTCTGTGGAGTTATCTTTTCTTCAATTGCATCTCTCTGTGCAGTAATCTTTTCCTTCAGTTGCATTTTGTTGGGCTGGCCTTTGTCACAGGTTACATCTGCCTGTTTTCAGTCTGCACTATTATAATATGATTTTCAGGTATCAACCTAGTGTTGGGCATATTAAAATATACCTTGTCTCTGCTCTGCATACAAAGGGGCATCTCATTCAGGAAATCCAGGCCAGAAAGGTGATTGTGCCAGCATTAATCTATAATAAAGACTTTGTTAGAAAAGGAAGAAAACAGTGTGCTACAATTATCTACTGCAGCAAGGAGCAGGAAGTAAAACAACAGAGGTAGAATTGTTCTGCCATTAAGAGAAGCAGAAAGGTTACATTATTTTTATTTATTTATTTAAAAGACTATATCCCACCCCTCCTGCCACAGGCAGCTTGGGGTGGCTCACAACAACAAAAGTCCAACAATTATAAAACTAAAAAAAATAAGAACATATCATTCCTCCCCACATCCCTTTCCTCCCCCACCCTCTACCCATCTCCCCCACCAAACACCTGATGGAACAGAAAAGTCTTACAGCTTTTACGAAAAAAGGGAAGGTCTGGGGCCAGCTGCATCCCCACCCGACAGGAGTTCTACAGCTTCAGTACGGCCACCGAGAATGCCCTCCCCTGTGTGGCCCCCCGGAAGACTCGGTACCACGAGAAGGGCATCCCCCGATGACCGCAGGCGCCGGTCCAGCACCCGGGGGTGAGGCGGTCCCACAGATAGGCAGGGCCCAGACCGTTTAGGGCTTTATAAGTTAAAACCAACACCTTGAATTGGGTTCGGAAGACTATCGGCAACCAATGCAGGGAACGGAGCACCAGTGTAATGTGCTCCCGGCGGCCCATTTCCACCAAAAGATGGGCCGCCACATTCTGCACCAGCTGCAACCTCCACGCTATCACCATGGGTAGCCCCATGTAGAGTGTGTTACCATAGTTTAGTCTTGAGGTGATGAAAGCATGGATGATGGTGGCCAGGTCGGAGTCTGAAAAATACGTCCTAAGCCGACGTACCATATGTAGGGATGTGCGAATGTGGTTCGGACGTTTGGCGTTCAGTCCGAACTCAGCCAGTTCGGATGGCCGAACCGAATGCCTGAAGCCCCGAACAGTTTGGGCGCATTTCGATGAGATTGGGCGGGAAAAACAGGGCTGGCAGGCCCGGGGGGGGGGGCAGCTGAGGGGCAGACTTCCTGGCGCCAGGGGTGGAGAGGCTTAGACTAGCAGCCAGCCTGCCCAATCACCATCCCTCTTTTCCTCAGACCACTGGCTTCGCAGTCTGCGATTGGCCATGGGCTAGGCTGTACGGAGCCAATGGAGCTTGTGGTAAGGTGGGCGCAGCAAGTAACAAAAGTCACTGATCTCCCCCCTTCCAATTCCTTCTGAGCTAGCCACTGATCCTGTCAGCAGGCGTTTTCAGAAGTCTCCCTCTCTCAGCAGTTTGTCTTCCTAATCCATTGCCATCTTCCTCCTATTTCACCCATTTCAACCCATTTCCCTCCATTTTTTCATTTACTTAGATTAGATTAGATTTAAGTGTTATTTTTTATCACTCCCTGTGTTCTTTCTCTCTCCCCTCCATTGAATCCTTTTCTCCTCTCTGTATATATTCCATCCCTGATTCCCTTCCCCTGTTTTTGGATATATTTAGGGTAGGATTAGATTGATTTAGGTTTCATTTCAGTTTTGTACCCCTCCCTGTGTTGTTTGTTGTGAGCTGTCTGTGTCCCCCCAATCCCTGTGTGTGTGTGTGTGTGTGTGTGTGTGTGTGTGTGTGTGTATATATATATATATACATATATATATATATATATATACATATATATATATATATATATATAAAGATATTAGATAGTTACTATAGATAGATAGTTGTAGGAGTTAGCTTAGTTATACAGATAGATATAGTGTGTAGTGATTCCGTTTTAATATTTTATAGTGTGTTTGTAGGACTAGGACTTTGTAGATAATAGATAATATTCCATTTAGTTCCATAGGTTTTAGAATAGTTAATAGCAGTTAGACTTAGTGTAGATATATATAATATAATCCAATTTTGAATAAATAAAAAATCTTCGTGTGCATTATTTGTGTGAGATAAATGGAGAAGGGAAGCAGGAAAGGCCAGTCTGCTGCCCATAAGGCAGGCAATGGGGCACGTGGCAGAGATGGCAGGGGCCATGCCAGCGCAGTGGCAGGCACCAGCAACAGCCCGAGCCCATCACCACATCCCAAACTGCACAGGCCAGATTTTGGCAGTCGGGCTTCAGAGGGTCCCAGCAGTGGCACTAGCTGGGTGTGGTTCAGCGTCACCTCCTGCCAGTGTCCTCCACTGCCACGCAGAGCACTTGAAGGCCTACAGTCCAGGAGATTGCGGCTGTCTCTGCTGCAGCTGCAGGAGCAGGTGCTTCAGGGTCACATGTTCCTCAAGGGCCACCAATGTCCCCGATCGTTGAGGTGATCCCCAGCAGTCCAGGGCTGGTGGATACCACCCTGGCTGCTAGAGGTAGGGCCTGATCCCTGGGCAATGGCAGCAGGGAGAGGAGCAGCAGTAGCAGCAGCTATAGCGGGCACAGGGAGAGTGGCAGCAGCATGGTGGGCAGTCCATCAGCCTCAGTGTCCCAGTACTCCCCTTCACAGGACATCGCTCATATTGGGGCCAGCGAGGCAGACACTAGTCCTGCGGAGGAGATGTCTTGCACTGAGCCGATGGCTGTCCCTTCGAGAGACAGCCCATGTTCTGCCCCTCCCAGCAGTACTGTCAGTGGTACATCACCCGGTACGGGCCTGAAGGCAGGAGGGGGAAAAAATCCTCCATCTGGATGCATTTTAAGTTGGTGCGGGCAGATGATCCCACGGAGGTGCAGTGCAGTTTGTGCCAAAAGGTGGTGAAGCGTGGGCAGGTGCTCACCAAGCTTGACACAACTGCCATGGCGAGGCACCTGAAGGGATGCTACAGCGCTGTGCTGCTAAATGGGCAGGCAGGGGCAGTGGACACCAGCGGGTTCCTGACTGCAGTGGCCAGTCGTCCGCCTCCATCAGCGAGCAAACGTCCTGCTCTAACAGCTGTCTCTAGCAGCAGGACCAGTATCACTGCTAGGGGGGAGCAGCAGCAGCAGTGTAAGTGCACCATGGAGGAGCTGGGGTGGGGGCAGCTGCCAAGTCTATTGGCAACTGCAGGACATGGAGGGCGGCATGGCTTTCAACTAAAAGTCACGCACATATTAGGGGAAATGATAGCACTGAATGGGCAGCCCTTCTCAGTGGTTGGGGACATGGGGTTTAGGCCACTGATTGGGTTCTCGGCCCCACAGTTTAAGCTACCCTTGCGCACCACCCTGAGTTGGCAGGTGGTGCCAGCCCTGTACTGGGCTTTAAAGGACGGGTGAGGGAGCAGATGGCAAGGGCTGGGGGTGCCATTGTCTACTTCACCAGGGATCTGTGGTCAACCAGGAATACACAGCATGCCTACATGGCAGTGACGGTGCACTGGTGGCAGGAACCAGAAGCAGCATTTGGCTGTGGCAGGAGGGATTCCGAAGCAGAGTATAGGTGGGCCCTGCTTCAGGCAGAAGTAATGGATGGCCCCCACAGCGCTCGGAACATCGAGACTGCCTTGACCACCATGGGGAGGGAGTGGGTCACGCCAGGTGTGCCCTTCACCAAGGGGTGCATGGTGACAGAGTGCGGCCAACGTATTGAGGACAGTCTACGAGGGGGGCTTCACCAGCATCCCTTGCCCCGCACACACCCTTCACCTGGTGGTCAGGGACACTCTGAAGAAGGGAATTGGGGCAGGCACCCTTAGCTCCCTGATCGAGCAGGGGAAGAAGCTGCCCAGTTTGTTCAATCGGAGCATGAAGGGCAGCAACCTCCAGGTGAAGCAGGCCGAGCAAGGTTCCCCAGTGCACCTGCTGGTGCAGAATGTGTCCACACGGTGGAATTCGACCTTCCTGATGCTTGAGCAGCTTCTCAAGCAGAAAGCCACCTTGCATCAGGTTCAACTGGTGACAGACAGCGGGGTACCTACAGGGTACGATGGGGTAGAATGGGAGATCCTGGCGCAAATGGCCTTTGTTTTGAGACCGGTCCTGGCCATTGCAGAGACCATCAGCTCGTCCATGACCACCATCAGCCAGGTGACCCCTCTGGTGCAGAGTCTCCTCAGGAGGTTGGAGGAGATTCTCCAGGGGCGGGCTTATGGCTGTCAGGGCAGGAAGCTGGCGGATGAGGTGGTTGACCTGGTGTGGCAGTTGAAGGCAGGGTGGAAGGCACGGTTCAATGAGCTCCTGAAGCGAGAGGAATACCTTTTGGCTACCATGCTGGACCCCAGGGTCAAGGGCAGCGTGGCATGGCAGACAGTGCTCTATGGGCACTGGAAGGGTGACCTGGTGCAGAGGGTCCAGCAGGCAGAGTGTGCTCTGGAGAGTGCGTGGCAGCAGCAGCAGGACACCCCTGGGGATGGTAGGAGTGGGATCAGCCACCCCTTTCAGCTGGTGGGGTCTATCCCTGCCCCCAGCTGTAGCAGTAATAGCGCCTCAGCAGCACTGGAGAGCTACCTGGAGGAGGAACCATGCATTGAACCCAACAGCGATCCCTTGGNACTTAGTGTAGATATATATAATATAATCCAATTTTGAATAAATAAAAAATCTTCGTGTGCATTATTTGTGTGAGATAAATGGAGAAGGGAAGCAGGAAAGGCCAGTCTGCTGCCCATAAGGCAGGCAATGGGGCACGTGGCAGAGATGGCAGGGGCCATGCCAGCGCAGTGGCAGGCACCAGCAACAGCCCGAGCCCATCACCACATCCCAAACTGCACAGGCCAGATTTTGGCAGTCGGGCTTCAGAGGGTCCCAGCAGTGGCACTAGCTGGGTGTGGTTCAGCGTCACCTCCTGCCAGTGTCCTCCACTGCCACGCAGAGCACTTGAAGGCCTACAGTCCAGGAGATTGCGGCTGTCTCTGCTGCAGCTGCAGGAGCAGGTGCTTCAGGGTCACATGTTCCTCAAGGGCCACCAATGTCCCCGATCGTTGAGGTGATCCCCAGCAGTCCAGGGCTGGTGGATACCACCCTGGCTGCTAGAGGTAGGGCCTGATCCCTGGGCAATGGCAGCAGGGAGAGGAGCAGCAGTAGCAGCAGCTATAGCGGGCACAGGGAGAGTGGCAGCAGCATGGTGGGCAGTCCATCAGCCTCAGTGTCCCAGTACTCCCCTTCACAGGACATCGCTCATATTGGGGCCAGCGAGGCAGACACTAGTCCTGCGGAGGAGATGTCTTGCACTGAGCCGATGGCTGTCCCTTCGAGAGACAGCCCATGTTCTGCCCCTCCCAGCAGTACTGTCAGTGGTACATCACCCGGTACGGGCCTGAAGGCAGGAGGGGGAAAAAATCCTCCATCTGGATGCATTTTAAGTTGGTGCGGGCAGATGATCCCACGGAGGTGCAGTGCAGTTTGTGCCAAAAGGTGGTGAAGCGTGGGCAGGTGCTCACCAAGCTTGACACAACTGCCATGGCGAGGCACCTGAAGGGATGCTACAGCGCTGTGCTGCTAAATGGGCAGGCAGGGGCAGTGGACACCAGCGGGTTCCTGACTGCAGTGGCCAGTCGTCCGCCTCCATCAGCGAGCAAACGTCCTGCTCTAACAGCTGTCTCTAGCAGCAGGACCAGTATCACTGCTAGGGGGGAGCAGCAGCAGCAGTGTAAGTGCACCATGGAGGAGCTGGGGTGGGGGCAGCTGCCAAGTCTATTGGCAACTGCAGGACATGGAGGGCGGCATGGCTTTCAACTAAAAGTCACGCACATATTAGGGGAAATGATAGCACTGAATGGGCAGCCCTTCTCAGTGGTTGGGGACATGGGGTTTAGGCCACTGATTGGGTTCTCGGCCCCACAGTTTAAGCTACCCTTGCGCACCACCCTGAGTTGGCAGGTGGTGCCAGCCCTGTACTGGGCTTTAAAGGACGGGTGAGGGAGCAGATGGCAAGGGCTGGGGGTGCCATTGTCTACTTCACCAGGGATCTGTGGTCAACCAGGAATACACAGCATGCCTACATGGCAGTGACGGTGCACTGGTGGCAGGAACCAGAAGCAGCATTTGGCTGTGGCAGGAGGGATTCCGAAGCAGAGTATAGGTGGGCCCTGCTTCAGGCAGAAGTAATGGATGGCCCCCACAGCGCTCGGAACATCGAGACTGCCTTGACCACCATGGGGAGGGAGTGGGTCACGCCAGGTGTGCCCTTCACCAAGGGGTGCATGGTGACAGAGTGCGGCCAACGTATTGAGGACAGTCTACGAGGGGGGCTTCACCAGCATCCCTTGCCCCGCACACACCCTTCACCTGGTGGTCAGGGACACTCTGAAGAAGGGAATTGGGGCAGGCACCCTTAGCTCCCTGATCGAGCAGGGGAAGAAGCTGCCCAGTTTGTTCAATCGGAGCATGAAGGGCAGCAACCTCCAGGTGAAGCAGGCCGAGCAAGGTTCCCCAGTGCACCTGCTGGTGCAGAATGTGTCCACACGGTGGAATTCGACCTTCCTGATGCTTGAGCAGCTTCTCAAGCAGAAAGCCACCTTGCATCAGGTTCAACTGGTGACAGACAGCGGGGTACCTACAGGGTACGATGGGGTAGAATGGGAGATCCTGGCGCAAATGGCCTTTGTTTTGAGACCGGTCCTGGCCATTGCAGAGACCATCAGCTCGTCCATGACCACCATCAGCCAGGTGACCCCTCTGGTGCAGAGTCTCCTCAGGAGGTTGGAGGAGATTCTCCAGGGGCGGGCTTATGGCTGTCAGGGCAGGAAGCTGGCGGATGAGGTGGTTGACCTGGTGTGGCAGTTGAAGGCAGGGTGGAAGGCACGGTTCAATGAGCTCCTGAAGCGAGAGGAATACCTTTTGGCTACCATGCTGGACCCCAGGGTCAAGGGCAGCGTGGCATGGCAGACAGTGCTCTATGGGCACTGGAAGGGTGACCTGGTGCAGAGGGTCCAGCAGGCAGAGTGTGCTCTGGAGAGTGCGTGGCAGCAGCAGCAGGACACCCCTGGGGATGGTAGGAGTGGGATCAGCCACCCCTTTCAGCTGGTGGGGTCTATCCCTGCCCCCAGCTGTACCAGTAATAGCGCCTCAGCAGCACTGGAGAGCTACCTGGAGGAGGAACCATGCATTGAACCCAACAGCGATCCCTTGGCCTACTGGGCTGGCAAAACCAACGTGTGGCCAAAGTGGCCATGGGTCTCTTATTTTATTTATTTATTTATTTTTCAAATTTATATCCCGCCCCCTCCTGCAATGCAGCTCGGGACGGCTTACAGCAATAATAAAAACAATTAAAACAGTTAAAATATAAATATAAATATAAAACATCAAAAAACAGGGTTAGGAACAATAATAAATAAATAAATAGGCAGGGGATTAAGATCCCCCTCCCCCTCCCTCCCTCCCAAAGGCCTGGGCAAACAACCAGGTCTTACAGTTCCGCCGAAATGTCAAAAGGCATCCTGCCCCCCAATGAGTGTCCCCAGTGAGCGGGTGTTCTCTATGGCGGGGGACATTTCCTTGCTGCACCGCCTGAGACTAGGGGCCACGTTGGTGGAGCAGTTACTTTTTATACAGGTGAACTTTTTGCTGCTGGGATTCCCCGAGCTGCCCCTGGACATGGATTGATAGTGCAGTGGCACATGCCATCCCATGCCAGGGGCAGTCTTGGGATGGGGCTCCTCCTCAATCTGGGCTGCTGCTGCTGCTGAGGTGCTGTCCCGCCCTCCCAATGCCCGGCGCCTGCTGTGCCTCTTTCTATCACTAGATGGCCTCGGCCATCCTGGCTCCACGGGTGCCAGGATGGGTGCACACAGGCAAATCCTGCTGCTGCCGTTTCTGATGTTCCACGAGTTCAGTGCCCTGGCAATTCAATGTCTCCTGCTGCTGCCAATGCCACCTCTGCTGTCTGTGCCATGGGTTCTGCTACTGAACAATCCAATGTCTGCTGCTGCTGCCAATGCTGCCTCTGTTGTCTGTGCCTCGGGTTCTGTGCACTGGCAGTCCAATGTCTGCTGCTGCTGCCAATGCTGTCCTGTTGTCTGTGCCAAGGGTTCTGTGTCCCAGCAATCCAATGTCCGCTTCTGCTGCCTCTGCTGTGCCACGAGTACTGTGCCCTGGCAATCCAATGTCTGCTACTGGCTGGCCACGTGATTCACCACTGGGCAAGGCTTGACCAATTGGCAGAATAGCTTGTTCAGATCTGGAGGGTAGGATGCAAGCCTGCAATCCCTGGCCAAGCAGGGTTACCAACCACCAAGCCCTGAATGGGCCTCTGCCGCTGCTCCACCGTTGCCAGCCAGCCTGCAATGCCTGGCCAAGTAGGGGTGCCAGCCACCAAGCCCTGGCCGGGTCTTTGCCACTGCTCCACCGATACCAGCTAGCCTGCAATGCCTGGCCGAGTAGGGGTGCCAGCCACTGAGCCCTGGCCAGGCCTTTGTCACTTCTCCACTGATGCCAGCCAGTCTGCAATACCCGGACAAGCAGGGGTGCCAGCCGCACTTACTGTGCTTGGGCAATCCAATATCTGCTGCTGCTGCCGGTACTGCATGTCAGCCATTTGCTCTTCCATCTTGTAGATGGGCATAGCTCGGATGAGTGCACTGGCGGGCAGGGCTGGGTGTCCACAAGATTCAAAACTGGGCAAGGCTTTCCCAATTTACAATAGAACTTCTTCAGCTCAGTCGAGTAGGATGTCAGTCTGCAACGCCCGACCAAGTAGAGGTGCCAATCACCAAGCCCTGGCCAGGCCTCTGCTGCCGCTCCACCGAGACCAGCCAGCCTGCAATGCCTGGCCGAGCAGGGGTGCCAGCCACCAGGCCCTGACTGGGCCTCTGCTGCAGCTCCGCCAATGCCTGGCAGCCTGCAACACCCGGCCAAGTAGGGGTGCCAGCCAATCCAGCCCCAGGACCCACCATCAGGTCTCTGGGCTGTCATTCTGCTCATGGGGAGACGTCATTCCACTTCATCTAGAAGCTGCCACTCCAGTTCCAGGACCCACCATCAGGGTTCTGGGACCATCATTTATCTCACGGGGAGCCATCATTCCACTTCATCCAGAAGGTACAACTACAGTCCCAGGACCCACTTCATCAAGAAGCAGCCACTGCAGTCCCAGGACCCACCATCAGGGTTCTGCGGCCTACATTCCAGTCTGGGAGGTCTGTCATTCCACTTCATCCAGAAGCTGCCACTCCTGTCCCAGGAACCACCGTCAGGGTTCT
>QEPC01006601.1:727415-747727 GCA_003113815.1 Sphenodon punctatus | reverse complement strand
GGGGTCTATAGAAATGTTGGGGGGATTATTCTTTTAATTATTTTTATCATGTGATGTTTTTGTGAGTTTTATTGTTGTTTTATCTGTTGTAAGCTGCCCCGGGATGCCATGGGCATGAGGGGGCGGCCAATAAATGTGAATAAATAAATAAATAAACCACCTTCGTTTTACCAGATGGCTCAGTGGTGGAGGCGGGTGTGCAGTGGGTGGAGGTGGATGTGCTCCGGGAGCACGCACACACAAACACCCACTGCCCATGGTGTTTACATAGGCCCTTTTTACACAGACACTCTAACACTGATAAAATGGGTGTTACATTTTATTATACATGGTACAGGGCAATACTGCAGATGCCTCCACCCAGTTTCACTGGATGGAGGTGTCTGTGTAAACACCACTTGCAGTGGGTGACATTTCGCTGGGTGGAGATGGGTGGAGTTGTCTGTCTAAACACTGCGGGTAGTGGGTGGAGATGGGTGTTACGTGGGAGCATGCTTGCACCTACACCCACCACCCGCAGTGTTTACACAGACACCTCCACCCATGTCCACCCAGTGAAATGTACCCCACCCACTGCAAGTGGTGTTTACACAGATGCCTCCACCTATCTCCAGACAGCGAAACTGGGTGGAGGCATCTTGTGAGAAAAGGGCCCATGTTGCATGGCTGCAGTGTTGCCCTGTATCATGTATAATAAAATGTAACACCCATTGTATCAGTGTTAGAGTGTTTGTTTAAAAAGGGTCATGGGCACACACCCAGCGCACACGCATCCCCCCATCCACCACCAGCCATGTATACGTACTTCCCCCCACTGCACACCCTCCCAAACACCAAGCAGTGGGGGAGCACATCCATGTAAAAACAGCCATAGTGATTTTAATTTTTAAAAAATTTAAAATTTAATTTAAAAAATCTCTGTGAAAGTGCAAAATGGCTACCAGGCCATTCTGCATATTCACAACCTATTCCAAAATGGTGCCAGCAGTGTCGGCACCATTTTGGAAAAGGGCAGCCATGCACAGACTGTCAGCCCTTTTCCAAAATGTCACTGATGCTGCTGGCACCATTTTGGAAAAAGTCCTCACATGTGCAGAACAGCCCCAGTGGTCATTTTCACCAGCACATTTTATTTATTCATTTATTTATTCAAAATATTTTAAATAACCCCCCCCCCCAAACAGTAGGGTAATTTACCAAAAAAAGTATCTCAGAACAAGGGTTTGTGAATAAAAACAAAATTAATGAAAACAAATTGTGTGCATTGTGCACACCCCTAAAAGCTAGGGGTTGACTCATTCTCTGGAAATATGCTATTGTTATCCTTTCTAGGAGAAACACAAAGACACAGATAAGGAGATAGAAACCACCAGCCATTGCTGAATTTACAGAAGAGAGAGAGAGCAAGTTAATATTAATTGAATAGATTATCAGAATGAATAAATAAAATGCTGCTTTCTAGAGGTTTCTACATTATTCCAGAGGGTGCCTCTGAAAATTTCTAAGAAACTCAGTGGATCATTTCTGAAAGTAGTTTACAGGCTAAAATTTGTGCTGTCAGGAGAGACTTCTTCTGAATACTCATAAAGGGAATTTTTAAAAATCAGATGTGCTATAAAGCACATTAGTCTTGGTTGTGTTGTTCTTTGCAAATGCAGTGTTTTATTGTAGGGCTGAAACTCGACCTTTGGTTTTAATCTGTTTCAGCTAAGGAGTCTGGTATTCAACTCAGTTTTACCGAGTACGAAAAGAAATGAGTAGTGGTCATGGTATTTGGTATGGTACTCGGTACTTGGAAACATCTTGATCGAGAACAGCTTACCTGATTTCACGTCGGGCCACTCCCGCATAGCCTACCTTCCCATGAACACATACTCCTACTTTGTTTCTTCCTTATAGAGGCAGTGGAGCCTAAGGGGAAGGGGGACAGCTCAGGGCTTGCACGCAGCCGCAGCTCCAGTGCCTGAAGTTCAGCCACCATCTTTGCTCTCTGGGATTATGGTGGGAAATGTAGTCCAGCATACTCCCAGAGAGCCAGCAGCGGCCACTATTCTAATTCTGGGAGATCAGGCCACCATCTTTGCTTCTGGGAGCATGTTGGGAAATGTAGTCCAGCATGATTTCTGAGAGCCAGTGGCAGTGGAGGGCAGTGTGCAGCACCACTTGTGATGGCCCCTCCACTTCAGCTCCATGGGCTGTATTCCTGCTCACAGTGAGATTCCTGTCCCTTGCTCCCTTTCCTGTTTGCCATGCCCCCCTAGACATTTTCCTACCTTCTTCCTGCCCACTGCACGCCCTAGAAACAGTTAATTTCCTGACCCTTGTCCCCCTTCCTGCTCCCCTTTCTGCCCACCACCACCCCTAGAAATTCATTGTTTCACTGCTGAGTACCGAGTTCTCAAAAGTATTTTACCGAATGCTAAGTATTCTACTGGGTACCGAATATTTGTTGCATTATCAAGTATCTGCTGGAAACTCAAGCCTGATCCTCAGCTCCTCAGAAATGCTCAGTAATAATGATTATCCTACTAATTTTTGCCCTGTTTTATTCCTTGACACAAAATATTTGAGAAGCCATCAGAACACCTAGTGATATTCACAAGTACTTAGTGTAGTTTCTGATGCTGGAATATTGACTGTGGCTTCAGACCATCAAAGCACTTAAGCATGTGGTTGCCTTTAAGTACTCATGGACTCCTGATGTTATTTAAATGTAAGCTAAGGGTGTTTTCAGACGTTACGAGATCACGGTGAACCACACTGAACCACNGGCGATCCCTGCGGTCTACCTGGGGTGCCGTCTTTGAGGTCCCCCGTGTTAAACGGGGTGCCTCCATGCATGGAGGTGAGTGGGTGTCCAGGTGATGGGCCATTTGATGGGTGGGAGGGTAGGATAGGTTGGGGGGATTTGGGGGAGGGGTCTATAGAAATGTTGGGGGGATTATTCTTTTAATTATTTTTATCATGTGATGTTTTTGTGAGTTTTATTGTTGTTTTATCTGTTGTAAGCTGCCCCGGGATGCCATGGGCATGAGGGGGCGGCCAATAAATGTGAATAAATAAATAAATAAACCACCTTCGTTTTACCAGATGGCTCAGTGGTGGAGGCGGGTGTGCAGTGGGTGGAGGTGGATGTGCTCCGGGAGCACGCACACACAAACACCCACTGCCCATGGTGTTTACATAGGCCCTTTTTACACAGACACTCTAACACTGATAAAATGGGTGTTACATTTTATTATACATGGTACAGGGCAATACTGCAGATGCCTCCACCCAGTTTCACTGGATGGAGGTGTCTGTGTAAACACCACTTGCAGTGGGTGACATTTCGCTGGGTGGAGATGGGTGGAGTTGTCTGTCTAAACACTGCGGGTAGTGGGTGGAGATGGGTGTTACGTGGGAGCATGCTTGCACCTACACCCACCACCCGCAGTGTTTACACAGACACCTCCACCCATGTCCACCCAGTGAAATGTACCCCACCCACTGCAAGTGGTGTTTACACAGATGCCTCCACCTATCTCCAGACAGCGAAACTGGGTGGAGGCATCTTGTGAGAAAAGGGCCCATGTTGCATGGCTGCAGTGTTGCCCTGTATCATGTATAATAAAATGTAACACCCATTGTATCAGTGTTAGAGTGTTTGTTTAAAAAGGGTCATGGGCACACACCCAGCGCACACGCATCCCCCCATCCACCACCAGCCATGTATACGTACTTCCCCCCACTGCACACCCTCCCAAACACCAAGCAGTGGGGGAGCACATCCATGTAAAAACAGCCATAGTGATTTTAATTTTTAAAAAATTTAAAATTTAATTTAAAAAATCTCTGTGAAAGTGCAAAATGGCTACCAGGCCATTCTGCATATTCACAACCTATTCCAAAATGGTGCCAGCAGTGTCGGCACCATTTTGGAAAAGGGCAGCCATGCACAGACTGTCAGCCCTTTTCCAAAATGTCACTGATGCTGCTGGCACCATTTTGGAAAAAGTCCTCACATGTGCAGAACAGCCCCAGTGGTCATTTTCACCAGCACATTTTATTTATTCATTTATTTATTCAAAATATTTTAAATAACCCCCCCCCCCAAACAGTAGGGTAATTTACCAAAAAAAGTATCTCAGAACAAGGGTTTGTGAATAAAAACAAAATTAATGAAAACAAATTGTGTGCATTGTGCACACCCCTAAAAGCTAGGGGTTGACTCATTCTCTGGAAATATGCTATTGTTATCCTTTCTAGGAGAAACACAAAGACACAGATAAGGAGATAGAAACCACCAGCCATTGCTGAATTTACAGAAGAGAGAGAGAGCAAGTTAATATTAATTGAATAGATTATCAGAATGAATAAATAAAATGCTGCTTTCTAGAGGTTTCTACATTATTCCAGAGGGTGCCTCTGAAAATTTCTAAGAAACTCAGTGGATCATTTCTGAAAGTAGTTTACAGGCTAAAATTTGTGCTGTCAGGAGAGACTTCTTCTGAATACTCATAAAGGGAATTTTTAAAAATCAGATGTGCTATAAAGCACATTAGTCTTGGTTGTGTTGTTCTTTGCAAATGCAGTGTTTTATTGTAGGGCTGAAACTCGACCTTTGGTTTTAATCTGTTTCAGCTAAGGAGTCTGGTATTCAACTCAGTTTTACCGAGTACGAAAAGAAATGAGTAGTGGTCATGGTATTTGGTATGGTACTCGGTACTTGGAAACATCTTGATCGAGAACAGCTTACCTGATTTCACGTCGGGCCACTCCCGCATAGCCTACCTTCCCATGAACACATACTCCTACTTTGTTTCTTCCTTATAGAGGCAGTGGAGCCTAAGGGGAAGGGGGACAGCTCAGGGCTTGCACGCAGCCGCAGCTCCAGTGCCTGAAGTTCAGCCACCATCTTTGCTCTCTGGGATTATGGTGGGAAATGTAGTCCAGCATACTCCCAGAGAGCCAGCAGCGGCCACTATTCTAATTCTGGGAGATCAGGCCACCATCTTTGCTTCTGGGAGCATGTTGGGAAATGTAGTCCAGCATGATTTCTGAGAGCCAGTGGCAGTGGAGGGCAGTGTGCAGCACCACTTGTGATGGCCCCTCCACTTCAGCTCCATGGGCTGTATTCCTGCTCACAGTGAGATTCCTGTCCCTTGCTCCCTTTCCTGTTTGCCATGCCCCCCTAGACATTTTCCTACCTTCTTCCTGCCCACTGCACGCCCTAGAAACAGTTAATTTCCTGACCCTTGTCCCCCTTCCTGCTCCCCTTTCTGCCCACCACCACCCCTAGAAATTCATTGTTTCACTGCTGAGTACCGAGTTCTCAAAAGTATTTTACCGAATGCTAAGTATTCTACTGGGTACCGAATATTTGTTGCATTATCAAGTATCTGCTGGAAACTCAAGCCTGATCCTCAGCTCCTCAGAAATGCTCAGTAATAATGATTATCCTACTAATTTTTGCCCTGTTTTATTCCTTGACACAAAATATTTGAGAAGCCATCAGAACACCTAGTGATATTCACAAGTACTTAGTGTAGTTTCTGATGCTGGAATATTGACTGTGGCTTCAGACCATCAAAGCACTTAAGCATGTGGTTGCCTTTAAGTACTCATGGACTCCTGATGTTATTTAAATGTAAGCTAAGGGTGTTTTCAGACGTTACGAGATCACGGTGAACCACACTGAACCACACTCAACCCCCCCCGCGGGGCCAAAGGGCCCGGAACGTCTGAACGGCGTGCGCCAGATGTTCATCACGCTCAATACCCACATGGGGTCAGTTTGAACCACGCTTCCCGGGCTAGCCGGGGGAAGGTCTCGGGAAGCGTGGTCAAACCAACCCCCACAGGGAACCAAGCAAAAGTAACGTCTGGACGCCAATCCCCCAGCGGAACCAAAAAAATGGAGCCCCGGCCGGGGACGAGGCACGCAGCGTCGCTGCCAGGCAACCAGCACCAACACAAACACCGGAGGGAGATTTAAAGCGAGAGCAGCAGCAAGCAAGCGTGGCGGGATGGAGCGAGGAGGGAAGCGGAAGAGAGCGGAGGCACGAACAGCGACAGCGGCGGGACAGGAGGCGGAGGACGTGCAGCCAGGCCCAGCGATGCAGGCGGAGGGGGCACAGGTGCAGGAAGGGGGCACACGGGAGCACCCGACCAGGGAGGCGCCCCGGGAACACCAACCACAGCTGCAGCCGGGTCGCGCCGCCCCGGGGACAGCGGCCGGAACAGGCCCACAGGAGGCACCCAGGAAACGGGTAAGGGCACCCACTGGGAGGGGAACAGGGGGCACAGGGGAACCCCCTGTGGAGGGGGCCGGGGGGACCCCGGGCGGAAGGCAGGGGGGCAGGGGGACCCCGGGCGGAGGGCAGGGGGGCAGGGGGCCCCCGAGAGGGCCCACACCCTCACCCAGCAACCAACCACCCCCCTTCCCCCCCCCAGACACGAAAGTCGGCCCGGGCGGACGAGCCCCAGGAGGAGCCCGGCCCCCGGCCCCCGGAGGCGCACCCCCAGGAGGAGGTGGAGGAGGAGCAGAGGCAGGTGCAGCATGAGCTGCACCGGGAGGAGGAACAGCAGGGGCCCAGCCGGAGGAAGGCCTATCACAGAGGGGGACAGTGGGGCCTCCAGGAGACCCGGGACTTCATACGGATCTGGGGGACCCTCGAGTACCAGGTGGAGCTCGCAATAAACCAGCGCAACGAGCATGTCTACCGGGACATCGTGCGCGACATGGAGGCGGCGGGGCACGAGCGCACTGTCAACCAGTGTCGCTCGAAGGCCAAGGAGCTCAAGAGGGGGTACAAGGCCCTCAAGGACAATAACAGCCGCTCCGGCCACGGGGCCCGCACCGCCCCCTACTACGATGCCCTGGACCGCATCCTTCACATGAAGGGCTCCATCGTTGCCCCACGCCTGGTGGGCAGCGCTGTGGTCCAGGGCAGGGAGCGGGCCGAGGTACCCCCTCCCCTCGCCGCCCGCCCGGTAGACACGAGCTCAGGGGACCCCCACCCCCAGGAGGACCACCCGGGACCCGCAGAAGCCCCAAGGCCCCCCCCCAGCAGCAGCCCGGAGACATCCCAACGCCGGGCCGGCCAGGCGGAGTCGGAGGTCGGCACCTTCACCACCCTCAGCCAGTGGTCCCAGGGGGAGCACTCCCAGGGTGAGGCGCCGGGCTCCGAAGGCTCGGAGACGGACATAGAGGGTAAGCGGGCCCCCAGGGCAGGGGGGGGCACGACCAGGGGGCCGGTGGCAGGGGCGGGGGTGGGGGCCCTGCTGCAGGGGCCACAACCAGCCCCCTTCACCCGCTCCCCCCTCTCCCGCCCGCAGGACATGGGGAGCCCCAGGACCGGGCCAGCGAGACGGTGCAGGCCCCCGCGGAGGGCACAGGAGAGCAGGTGCCGGACCCAGGTAAGGCGGGAGGGCTGGGATGGCGGGAGGGCCCCCCGGGCGCCAGCCCAGGGGGGCCTCCGGCCTCAGTGGGGGAGGGGGGGCAGGGGGCCCCGGGACCCGACCCCGCTAGGGGACAGGGCCCTGCACTGACCCACCCGCCCATTTCCACAGGGCAGCCCCCGCGCGCGGCGCCTCCGCCGGCCGCGGCCCCAGCCCAGCGGATGCGGGAGTACCGGGCGCGGGTCCGCAGGCGCAGGGAGGAGCAAGCGGAGGACATCGTCCGCAGGGCGGAGGAACAGGGGGAGCGCATGATCGCCTCCGTGGACCGCATGGAGGCGGCCATAGAGCGGTCCATGGAGAAGGCCCTGGAGACAGACCGCCGGCTGGAGGCGGAGGTGCGCCTGGAGCGGAGGCGGGAGCGCCGGGAGCACCAGCGGCAGCAGGGGCTGCTCAGGGGCCTCCGGCAGGACATACAGGGCATGGTGCGGGAGCACAGTGCAAAGATGGACAGGTCCCACGACATTGGGACCTCCCTGCTCCTGCATGCGGGCACCATGTGTGCCTACGTGATGGCCGGCGCACCTCCGGGCGCCCTGCCCGCCCAGGTCCCCATGCCGGGCCCCTCGGCGCCCCCGGGCCCAGCCCTGCCGCCCCTGGCGCCCCCCCGGCCCCAGGGCCCTCGCATGCGCCTCCCAGTGCCCCCGGGCCTCCGGAGGGTCCAGCCCCCCCGGGGCGCGACCGGGGCACCGGGCACAGCTGCCCATCCGCCGCCCGGCCCCCTGCCGGGGCCGGGACCGGCCCAGGACACGGCAGGGGACACGGACAGTGGGGGGGAGGGGAGCTCCCAGAGCTCGGTGGGCCCAAGCGGCCGCACGAGGGGTCGGCCCAGGAAACGCGGGGGGATGGTGGGAAGGGGGGGGAGGGGGAGGGCCACATGAGGGCGGGTGGTGGACGGGGTCACGGGCACGGGGGTGGGGAGGGGGCACAGGGTGATTGTGTGAACTGTGTGGGCAATAAAGTGTTGTAAAGAGACAGTTGTCCCCGGCCCGTTTGTGGGGGGGACAGGGCTGTGGGACCGCGTGTACAGGGGCATGGGCACGGAACGGGGGGTGGGGCCCCCAGGGGCGGGAAGGCCCTCACAGCGGGCCCCCCCGGGCGATGTGGGTTGCAAGGGCGTTCCGGATCCTTTTGGCATACCGGTACTCCCGGGGGTTCCCTGCGTTCACGTACAGGGGAACAGGACCGGGGGGCCGGTGGGGCTCGGGGTACTCCAGGGCCGCCCCCTCGGTCTCGCACACATTGTGCAGAACGCAGCAGGCACCGATCACCAGGGCGGAGGTGGGGACGGTGAAGTCCAGGCGGCCAGCTATACTCCTCCAGCGCTGCTTCAGGGCCCCGAAGGCACGCTCCACCACGGTCCGGCTCGCACACAGGCGGGTATTGTATACCTGCTCCGCAGGGGTGCTCGGGACAGGGTAGACCTTCATCAGCCAGCGGGTCAGGGGGTAGGCGGGGTCCCCCAGGATGCAGGGGGGCATGGGAACACCCTCGATCCACCTCATGCCCATGTCCGCGAAGTCCCCCCGGTACATGCGGGCATAGAAGGGGGAGATGGTCATGATCCTGGCGTCGTGACTCCGGCCGGAGTTGCCCGTGTAGATGTCTATGAAGCGGGCCCGGTGGTCCACCACCCCCTGCAGGTGCAGGGAGTAGTATCCGTGCCGGTTCACATACTCCAGGGCCTCCCCCGCGGCCGGGCGCAGGATCTCGATGTGTGTGCCGTCCACGGCTCCGATGCAGTTCGGGAAGCCCCCGGCCGCGAAGCCAGCCATCACAGCGCCCTGGTCCAGGAGCTGGATGGTCCTGTCGAGGAGCACGCCCTCCACAGCCTCGCACACATCCCGCACGATGCAGGCGACCGTGCTGAGCCCCACCCCGAAGTGCTGGGACACGGAGCGGCAGGAGTCGGGCGTTGCGAGGGCCCAGACCCCTATGGCCACCCGCTGGACCATGGGGATGGGCTCCCGCATGGAGGTGTGCTGCCGCTCCAGCCAGGGCGTGAGGAGCTCCGCTAGGCGCAGCAGGGTGGCCTTGCCCATCCGGAAGTGGGACCCCCACTCGGCCTCCCCCCAGTGGGCCTGGGCCCGCTCCCACCAGGCCTGGGGCCGCTCCGTGACCCATAGGCTCCGCGCTATGGGCATAGCCAGCAGCGCTGCCCGGCGGAGGGTCTGCGTTGCCCAGCGGAACCGCCTCGCGGCCCCTCGGAGCGCAGCGGGCCGGGTGAGGCTCCGGCAGGCGGCCAGCCACGCCCCCCAGGCCCGGCGCCGAGCCCTGAGCCGGGCACGGACTCTCCTGCGGGCCTGCTGGCCCCGGAGGCGCACGCCAGCCCGCAGGGCCAGGACATAGCGCAGGCGGACGGCCAGGTGCACCCTCTCGGTCAGGAGGCACAGCTGCTCAGTGTGGTCACGGTGCCACTCAGCCGCGAGCGCGAGGAACATCCAGTTCCCACCTGCCCTATCGCGCTCCATGGTGCTGGGGCCCCGGTGGGGGCTGGGAGCGCTTATGGCGGCCCGGTGCTGGTGGCTCCGCCCGGGGGTCGGCCTCGCGGGCCTGCGCGCGCCCTGTGCCGGTGCGTTCCGGCTGCTCCCGCCCCCAGCACCCCGGGCCCCCTCCCCTCGCTGTTTGTAGCGGGATGGCCTTGAAGGTGCGATTAGGCAGACAGAGAGCTCGCTGTTGTTCTCTGCAGCTGTGCCGGGCCCGCACCCCACGCCTCGCTCTGTTGTGCTACAATGTTGCGGTGCGGGCCCGTGTTCCCTGTCCCGGGGGCCGGGCCGAGCCTCTCCCGGCCCTGGGCAGTCTGTGTGCCCTCCGGGCTCCGTGTCCCATTCCCTGTTGTGCTGGACCATGGCTGGCTGCCCATCCATGGGGCTCCCGCTGTCCGGCCCCCAAGGGGCCCCCCATATCTGGGCCTTCCGCGAGACCATGTCTCTGTGCGACCTGTGGCACACCCCTGCCGTGCAGCTGCTCCTGGCCGGGCCGGGGAGCCGTGCAGGTGCCTACGAGAGCCTGAGCTCCGGGCTCCGTTACTTTGGCCATGTGGTGAGCGCCCGTGATTGCCGGCTGCATGCGGAGGCCCTGGGGCTGGCTCGTTTCCCCGAGGGGCGCATCCCGGAGGTGCTGTGCGCCCATGTGCCCTGGAGCGCCTCGGAGACCGTGTCAGCGCTGGTGGTGTGTGGTCTGGGCGCCTACTCGGAGTGCCTGGCCGAGGGTGGCCCTGCCTTGGCCGTGAGCTACTTCTCCTGTGTTCACGGGGCCCGTGGGTACCAGCGCACCCGTGGGGCGGCGTTCCAGCGGCTTCTGGAGCTGGGGCATCTTCCGTGGCCCCCTTCTGCTGCCTGCTGTGTGCCGGAGCCCTCCGCGGTGGAGATGTCATCCCTGTTGGCGGTGTGGGCGCGTGTGGATGTGCAGCTGGCCCTCACCATGCCCGATCCCTTCGAGGCCTACTACCTGATCGCCCACTACATGTCCTTGCAGGGGTACCGCCGGGGCATGCTGCACTGGCCCCACCTGGTCCACCGGGCGGGCCACCCGGGCCCTGGGGCCAGCGGGGCCCCCGGCAGCGGCCCGTGAGCCCCGCGTCGCTGGCCTGCCCCCCCCCGCGTGGTGCCCCCGTGTGGGCTCCCGCCCCGGCCCGGGGGGGGGCCTGGTCCCCGCTGGCCGCTCCCGACCTGCGGACCCCACCTCGGTGAGCTCCCGCCCGCCTCGCTGCTTGCTGCTGCCCCTGGCCGTGGTCCTGGGCCCCCTCCATCCCCGTGACTCCGTGGGTGCTGCCTGAGCGTCGCTGGTGCTGCGGAGGAGCACCGCTGGACCCGGCTGCCCTGCCTGTGCCAGCCTTTGACTGTGGGGCCCCCTTCCTCCTCCTCCTGGCGCCCCTCCGCCGGCCTCGCTGTGCTTTGGGGGCCCCCAACGTGCCTTGCTCCGGGGGTCCGCCCCCCCCCCCCGAGACTGCCTCTGTTCCTGTGGGGGCACCTCCTTGGACTGGACTGGACTGGGGTGGTGTGGGGGTGGGGGTTGCTGCTGTCTGTGCCTTGCCCCGTGGTGGTGCCCCCCCCTCCCTGCCGGTGTTCCGGGTGGGGTGTTCCGGGCGCCCCTTCCCCCCTTCCCGGCCTTTCCCTGGTGTGTGTGTGTGTGTGTGTGTGTGTGTGTGTGTGCCCGGGCGTGTGGCCGTGCATTGTGCCCCGCTGCGGGACCGCTGTGTGAGCCGGCTGTCAGCCTGTTCTCGCTCTTCCCCCCTCCCTTCCCGTTTCCCTTGTGTGGGCGTTCCCTTGTGTGCCTTGTGGCTTCGTTTGCCCTCAGTCGGCCATGTCTGTGTCCCGCCCCTGCCCGGTGCCTTGTGGGGGTTTAGCGCCCGCCGGGGGTTCGGCTGCACGTCTGTTGTGCTGCCACGGCCCGCGATGGTGCGGCCCGGTTCCGGCCCGTGGTCCCGTTCCCGGCACGTCTGTTTGGGTCGTTTTCCAACCCCCGGGCGTGGTTGCGCTGTTCGCCCCCCCTGGTGGTTCGCTGTGGTGAACCGCCCGCCCGTAACGTCTGAAAGTACCCTTTGTCTTAAGTAAAGCTGAAATGAGCAAACTATTCTAATCTGAAACTAATGAAATGGGTATCGAAGGATATCCAACTGATAATTCAATTACTCATTTGTGTCTATTTGCAGTACTAGTTTGGTCTGTTCATTTTATGTGTCCTTTCATTTGGAGTGGTTTTTCCAGTTCTAGTTTTTACCCCACCCCTCTCATTTTTGGTGTTGGAAACAACCGGTAAAAAACAAAACCAAAAATGAACAAAATAACCAAAACTACAAAAAGTTGGTTACTCGAACATCATGATTGGTGGAGCCAATCCCATGCTCCTCCATTGCTGGCACATTGTGCCACGTGGAAACTGTGTGCATGTGCAGGGGATTTGTGGGGCATGAGATTGGCCCCACTATCATTTGGGTTGACTACAGCCACCCACAATTGCAAAAATAAAACAAACACTTATTCTGCTACCCATTTCAACTCTAGAAAGTACTTTGTTGGTTTAGGGTGTATTTGTGTTGAGTGCTTGGTCACAAACTAAATAGCATTTTTCTGCTTCACTTTTCTGGATGAAATTTTTTTTAACATAGACCAGTGAATAATGAATTTATAGATGGGAAACTCTGGCTTGTGAGTGGTTTTTATTTGGCCTTTTTCCAGTTCCTGGATTTTGCTCTCAGTTCTGTCTTCAAGCACTGAAGAAGTATGCTCAGGGGGTGTGTCGTCAAGCATAGGTCTGGATCTACACAACAAATCCAAGGTCCAGATCACACTCCACCTCTTTTCTCCTGCCTTGAACACCCACCCAAATATACATTCTGCCTCACTCTTTGCCACACACATATCTCCTTGTTATTTCAATACCCGAATTAAAGCATTAACTGAGACAGAGATAAGGAGTTTTCAGGGTACCATGATCCACCCGGGCTGACGGTTACAGACATAACCTTCAGCCCATCATGAATTGTGGCCAATCTGATCACAGTTGGGGTCTGATCCCACCATGATTCTGAGCCTCCGGGCGGCCGGAGGTCTGGAATCGTGGACAATCTGATTCTCACCAGTGATTCACTGGGGTGAACATCTGGTGGGAAGCAGAACAAATGTAATGGGACCAACGGCCACCACAGTGGGTTCACTGTGGTTGACAATGGTATCATTACGTCTGAAATTACCCCAAGTTTCTGTTGGAAACAGGTAATTTTCCTTCATTTGCACAACACAGAAATTTACTGACTTTTCTGCTGTTTTCACTAATTATTTTTTGTTAGTTTAACAGCTGCTACGGGGATAATCCCAAGACCCGTGTTTGCACCACGCATAACCCCAGGGGCTTTGGAGACTAGGGATAGGCAGTTTGGATTTGGATTAATCCATAACTGCTCATAACAGGCCATTATGGATTAATCTGTAGTGAACCACAACAGTGGGAAAACACCCATTGAAGTTTGGGTTTAAATCTACCGGAGTGGGGGGGAATTGAAAAAAAAAAAAATGCACTGTGCACGCACATATGACTGCCGGACCATTATGCGTATGGATGCCTTTTCCCAAAAAGGCAGCTGCAGCATTGCCACCATTTTGGAAAAGGGCAGCCAGTCTGCACATGCACAGTGTCCATTTTGTGCATGCAAATCCATATCTGCAATCCATAAATTGCAGATATAGATCTGCAACAGAACCAAATTCACAATTTAAACCAAATGAGGAACCCTAGTGTAGAAGCAAAAGTAACAGAGAAGTGCAGGGAAAGTGCCAGAAATAGCCATAAAAGTGTAATAAGGCTGTCGCAAAACTGCTGTAAATGACCAGGAGAGGGACGAAAAATGCCGGGAAATTATTAAATTGACAGGAAATGTTGGAAAATCACAACCACCAATATCAACAATGGCAATCCCTTTGGAGACAGGCTTTGCCTATTTGATTGTTTAGAGACTGAAACAGTGACCCATATTTTTTTTTTTTGCCAGTTATATAGTGTACCCCGCGTACAGTATTTGTCACCATATGTGGACAAGTTTCCTGGCAGATCCTCTTCAGAATTATTATGTATATTTCTTGCTGACACCAATCATAACCTATTGGCCATGGTGTCGGCCTTTTTGGTGCAGGCATTTGCTCGAAAGGATAGGTTTTTGAAGTTTCTGCCGATAGCCAGTCCGACAATTGTGATTGGAGATGATGTGGATCTGTGCAGATGTGAGCAGGACGGAACCCAAGGGATGGTTTAGTCAATTTTTAGAATTCATGTTGGTATGTCTGTCATTTATCTTAGTGGTAGAATATATTGTCTCTTTGTTTGCTTTTATCGTATTTGTGGCCACGGATATTTATGTTGTATTAGTTTGTATTTGTATGTGTTCTGTGTTATGCAATGACCTTATGGCCACGCAAATAATTTTTTTATATATATATGGCAGAAGCGCAGAATTGTTGTTTATTGTTGATATTTTGGCATTCCTGCTGCCGATCTGATGGTATTTTCCATCAAGTTGTGACAATTTCTGAGATTTTGTGAAACTTTCTGATATAATGACTTTTCTGATATAGCGACATTTCTTATAGTTAACACATTTCCTAAGTTTGCGGCAGTTTGCAACAGTTTCCCAGTTTGCTTTCTGGCAGTTTCTGACAATAGTCTGACATTTTCCAACAGTATTCTGACACTTTCTAACAGTGTCCTGACACTTTCTGACAGTATTTTGACACTTTCCGATATAATTCGAATACTTTCTGACACTTTCTGGCAGTATTCTATCACTTTCCAGCAGTTTCTGACAGTATTCTGACACTTTGTGACATTTTCTGGACGTATTCTGACACCTTTCTACACTTTCTGACATTTCCTGACAAACGTTGGAATAAGTGTTGGACTTGACTGGGGATGCTGCATCGGGAAAACAGCAAGGGACGGATGGTTTCTGACAGAATTGTCGAAATCTGTGACATGTCGTTTCAGGCCTACCAACAAAAAGTCACAAGTGCACCTGAAAGGTTTGTATTTCCCTGTGGAATGGGAACACTTGCTGTCATCTCAACCCTACCCATCTCAATCCATCCATTCAGCTGTATGGATAAGATACTGCAGACTGCGGATTGGAGAGTGATATGGGTGTGGGAATGAGAAGCATGGGAAGCATGTTAAAACAATGCATTTGTTAGTGAGTGTTCAGAGCAGGGGAAGAGTCTCTGGACCAGGGATGATCTAGCCTGAAGATCCAGCGCCTACCCTTGAGCATGCACTCTCATCTCCGCTGAATCTCGTCACCACACCCATATCTTTCTCCAGTCCACACTCTGAAGACTGCAGCTCTACCCTTCACCTGCAAATTTCTCTTCAAAGCTGTCTCAGAAAATTATTCTATTTTAGCACTGAAATAACTTGAATAAATAAATATTTAAATATTTTGGATCAATGTTAAGCAAGAACATGAAATATGAGAATTTTGGGTGAGGTAGGTTAAACATCTTTCTGTATTTTTGGTGGGGCCCTAAAAAAAGAAAAAGTCTGCTCCATCCAATTTTAGGTGAAAAGTCAGGAACTTTATGGATATACGTTCATTTTCAGATGTGCGGGGAGAATCATAATGTTATTGTTATAACAATATAGTTGCATGTTTTCAAAAAATGTAAGCGTTAAAAACAAATAGAAATCCTTTGTCCATTTCTCTTCTGGCTTTTGAGACCTTTTTCAACCTCTTCTCTACAAATCCAGAAGTTAGAAATATGTTTTTATATTTGTTTAAATGAAGCTGAGATTTACTATTAATTGCATGACTCCAAGTCGGGGCTGTAAGAAAAGCATCAAGTATCTTGAGACTTAGGCCACTTTCAAACATGCCCCCCCCTCCGCACATATTTGGGCTGTGGGAGGGGAATGCACAGCCCAAATGTGCACAGGGATTGACCGGTCCGGAAGGCCCCTCCCCATGGCTTTGCCGGCAAAGCTGCGTGGGATGCAGAGCTCGATTTTCTGTCGTGTGGCTTTGCTAGCAAAGATGTGCGGGGGTGGCTTTTGGACCAACTGATCCCCACGCATATTTGGGCTGCGCATTCCCCCCCCGTAGCCCAAATATGTGCGCTGGGGGGGGGGATGTCTGATAGTGGCCTAAGTTGGCAACACTTACTATGCAGTAGAGAAGAATCATTCTATTAATTTGTGAATCTATTTTTACATCTTTCTTTTTTGGTCTTGGGAACATGAACCCAAATCTGAGGCCTACAACCTAAGCCCATTGGAACTAGACTGATCCCTTAGGGCTTGAGTCAGGTGTACCCTTAGGGCTTGGGTCAGGTGCTGGGCTCTCTAGCAATGGGAGATCCTGCCCACTGCCAAGTGCTGTGATGTCATGGTGATTTGTAGTGGTTGTGGCCTTATTGGAAAGGGCAGAGAAACTCTTTAGCTCTGCTCCTTTTCAGATGTAACCCCACTCCTTACAGAGTGATGTGATGTGACATCACAACTATGCTCAGTGGACCAATGGGGCCACATCAACACCGCAACCCAAATCTTCAGCCCAAGCAGCATTCTAGTCCCCACCCCATAGACACACAACCAGTTTGACTCACAAAGCTAAACTGATTTAAATAATACTCACCCATAAGGGTATGCATGTGAGTGTGCTTATGTATTTGTAAACAAAATAAGGGTCTAATTGACTAGCTGCAGTTACTGTCATGCCCTCACATACATCTCTGCCTCTCAAGTTCTGAGGGAGGAATTTGTCTAGTAGTTATGAAGTTAAGCATTAAAAAATGTAGGCCATGAAGTAAAAAGACTCAACATGAAGGACACAAGTACCAGGAAGTTTCAGGAGTTGCCATTTATATTAAAGAAATGAACCACACGTTTTCAGTTCTGTCATCACCAGATCATTATTCTGCAAATGTGCTTATAATACAGAAAGCAAAGGAAAACAGGATTTTGTGAGTAGGATACTTAGGTCTGAAAGAGGGATTCTTATCAGATACTTTGTATTTATAACTTGATGTCTGTCTTTTGCCTCTCTGTTACCTGTGAATTCTGTTCAGTGGCAGGATATAAATATGTGTCCAAAACCATGAAATCACATTGGGAAAATATGTGAGAGACTGTATTTTTACACTATAATTTCCTTTATTTGTTTTGCTATGAAAATATTGTTGATGACATTCTTTGAAAAGAAAATAATTAGATGGCAATATAACCAGCTTTCAAGCAAGTCTTACTTCCCTAGAGTCACAATAAAGGTGTATTTGATTATTCAGATTGAAACATATAGTAGGGAATGCTCCTAAACTGACAAGTCAATAACAGGATAAATGTGGGTCTCTTTTAGAGCTAACATCTAGTCTTATATTTGTTTGTTTGTTTGTTTGTTTGTTTGTTTGTTTAGCAAAAGCAATGTGCCAGGTGCTGATTAACAGTCATGTTCCTGTTCTGAGGGGCTTATAGTCTAGGATGGACCGGGAGGAAAGGAATAATGAGAGGGGTAGGGCTATAAGGAGCTGCCTAACTGAGTCAGACCAATGGTCCATCTTAGCCTAATATTGTCACAACCTGACATGGCAGCAGGGTATCAGATCCAACACTCCAGGTTCTCTGGCAGAGACCTCACCCAGGCATGCTTCCTGAGACCCCCCAGGATCGCCAGCAGAGGCCTGACCCAGGCGTGCTACCAGAGATCCTGAATCAGTGATTGAATTTGGGACCTTTTACATGCACTCTACCACTTGAGCTATGGACCACTCCTACATTTCAGAAGTTGGAGTGTTGCAGGTTCATGTGCTTAGTTTACTTGCATGTGGATTCTGAAGGATAGGACTGTATCAGAAGAAGCATCAGTGAGCAATCTACGGTGGCGAGGAGTACACCTGAAATTATTTATTTATTTATTTCATCGATTTGTATCCTGCCCCTCCTGAAAACAGCTCAGGGTAGCTAACAATTTTAAACATAAAAATACAATCATATAAAAATTTTAAAACAATCATAATAATATTAAAACAGGGTTATAGACAATAAAACAATAAATAAGGGCAGGGGGAGACTAAAACCCCCTAACCCCCCCCTCCCCAAAGGTCTGGGTGAACAGCCAGGTTTTGCAAATTCACCGGAATGTTAAAAGACTTGGGGCCAGGTGAGTTTCCTCTGGGAGGGAGTTCCAAAGGCGCGGCCCGGCCACCAAGAATGCCCTCTCCATCGTGGCCCCCTGCTTAACACAGGGGACCTCCAAGAAGGCACCCCCGGCAGACCGAAGGAGCTGCTCTGGGGCGTGGTGGGCAAGGCGGCCCTGAGGTACGAGGGCCCAGGATCGTGAAGGGCCTTATAGATCAATACCAATACCTTGAACCTGGCTCGGCAAACTATTGGCAACCAGTGCAGAGTCCGGAGCACAGGTGTTATGTGATCTCGGTGACCTGTCCCTGACAGGAGCCGGGCCACTACATTCTGCACTAGCTGCAGCCTCCGAACCAGGCACAACGGCAGCCCCACGTAGAGCGCATTGCAGTAGTCCAGTCTCGAGGTGACAAAGGCATGGACGAGGGAGGCCAGGTCCGGGCCAGAGACGTACGGGCGCAGCCTCCACACCAGATATAACTGGCGGAAGGCAGCCTTTGCAACCACCTCCACCGTCGGTCCAGGCGGAGATCTGCGTCCAATACCACCCCCAGACTCCGAACCTGCTGAGCTATAGGAGGACGAACCCCCCCCAATCATGGGTGCCGACACCTCCCTTACTCTTCCCACCACCATCAACTCCATCTTATCGGGGTTGAGCTTCAGTCTGCTCTGCCACATCCATTCCGCCACAGCCTCCAGACACTGGGATAGCAAATTGACAGCGGGGTGTGGGTCAGCTGAAAAAGAGAGATACAGCTGAGTATCATCATCATATTGGTGACATTGCACCCCGAACCCTCTCACGACCTCTCCCAAGGGCTGCATATAAACCTTAAATAATAATGGAGACAGAATAGAAACTTGCGGAACGCCACAGGATAAAGCGCGGGGGCAAGATGTGTCCGCTCCCAACACTACCTGCTGACTTCTCCTCGAGAGGAATGAGCGGAACCATTCAAGAACAGTCCTGTCCAGACCCCCCAGGTCACACAGCCGCCTCAACAGCAGCCCATGGTCCATGGTCAAAAGCGGCCGAGAGATCTAGCAGGATAAGAATTGTCGAACATCCTGTGTCCATCTCCCGGCGGAGATCGTCGACCAAGGCCACCAATGCTGTCTCTCAATCTTTATTTACATGTGAAGCCTGCAGCTAGAAGGCAATGAAGTATTACTCAGCCCAGAAGTATCTTGTGGCCCTCCAGAAGTGGCTGTCACCACCCCTTTTGCCTTGACAATACCACACTGTGCAGAAGTAAATTCTGAACACTGGAATATTCACCTGAAAAGGAGAACGCAGCAGGGGAAATGGGAGGTAAGTTGAATTCTCCTTCCTCCTCTTTCTCCCAAGAAACCTCATGGCTATAATAGTCTAATGAACAATATCAAGGATAAGTTCAGAGATGGTGGGGGGAAATTGGAGATTTGGAAGATGAAGCAGAATTGTCAGTGCTTTTTTAAAAAGGAAATTCAGACTTCATTTTCATTTGCTTTGAAATTTTATTAAAATGTCCCTCCATATATTTGTAAGCAAAGGTCCATTAGCAAGTGATTGCTCTATCTTGCCTGGCTCCTGTCATGAATTGATCTGGGAATACTAACGGTCATACACCATCATGTGACAGAGACTTGCATCTATTGTCTCCTGTGGCTACAGCTACCAAAACTATGTGCAATTCAGGTAAGGATAGCTCTCTGGGAAGACATCAACCAAACCCAAACCTAAATAGTTCGGCCAAAGAAAGATGAAAGCAAAAGCATTGTAGAACTAAAACACAATCGGTGCTGGAGGTTCAAATAGGACTGGATGTAGATCTAGTGGACAAAGGGTGTCTGCAACAGTGATGAAGACAGCATGCTGAGCATGCCCTAGTATTAGTCTGGGAGCTAGCAATAGGCCTTTTTTACACAGATACTCTAACTCTGATAAAATGGGTGTTACATTTTATTATACATGGTACAGGGCAACACTGCAGCCCTGCAACATGTGCCCTTTCACACGAGATGCCTCCACCCAGTTTCGCTGAGTGGAGGTGTCTGTGTAAACACCACTTGCGGTGGGTGGAGTGCATTTCGCTGGGATGGAGATGGGTGGAGGCGTCTGTTAAACACCGCGGGCGGTGGGTGTAGGTGCGTGCATGCTCCCATGCAACACCCATC
The DNA here is from genome assembly GCA_003113815.1 of Sphenodon punctatus. Taxonomy (NCBI): domain Eukaryota; kingdom Metazoa; phylum Chordata; class Lepidosauria; order Sphenodontia; family Sphenodontidae; genus Sphenodon; species Sphenodon punctatus. The sequence goes on along the minus strand of QEPC01006601.1, from coordinate 727,507 downwards.
TCCACCCACCACCCACCCACAGTGCAATGGACTGGACTGCCCATTGCTCTGTGGGTGGGTGGTGGGTGGAGATGGGTGTTGCGCGGGAGCAC
>QEPC01006601.1:698556-713547 GCA_003113815.1 Sphenodon punctatus | reverse complement strand
TCCCTCCCCCCATCTCCCCCTCACCACCATTCGATCCATGCCCCCTTTCTCATTGGGGGGCAAGGCCCAAATCCCTCCCCCCCTCTCCCCGGGGCTCACTCTCTCACCGAGTCCCCATTCCCTATTAGTCGGGCACTGTCCCCACTCATGAGGATGATTCACCCCCCCGTCCCATGGGTCACCCCCCATACTCTCACCAGGAGGGTTGACCCTTACCCCCTAACCCAGTCCCCTTGCCCTCCATCCTCATACGGCATATGTGTCATCCCCCCCCAAAAAAACCCTTAAAAGCACAACGTTGAAAACCTAAAAATGAAAGCCTCCCGCCCCTGGTGCAGCTGGTCTCGGCCTATCCGAGACCTATCTGATGTCCTGGTCTTCACAGCTCCCACAAATGGCCCAAGCAATGGCCAACACCCTTTGGGAGTCAGGTGGCAATCCTCTCTTCCTCTGCTGCCAAATGAGCAGCTCAGCCCAGCAGCAGAGTCCCCACCTCCAGGGCCCAGCCCTTGCCGATATACCTGTAGGGGGGAGAGGAGAGGAAAGGAGTCAGGTGGCAATCCTCTCTCCCTCTGCTGCCAAATGAGCAGCCTAGCCCAGCAGCAGAGACATGGTAGCTTGGTTGACAAGGGAAATGAACCAGATGCAATATTTCTCAAATTCACAGAGGCTTTTGACACTGTCCCACATGATATTTTCATAAAGAAGATGGTACAATGTGGGTTAAATTAGATTACCATTAGGCAGTTTCACAATTGACTGGGGAGGCACATTCAACAAGCAATAATTAATGGAACAGTATCAAATTTGCAGGATGAATGAATGAATGAATTTAAGTTTATTGTGTGGTCAACAGCATTAGCAAGTAGAACACATAACATAAAAGATCAAATTCAACAAACGTATAATACAAATAAAACATAAAAAAGGTCTCAAATATAAACTATTTATAATGAAAACAGCCCAAAACAAGGATGTGGCATAAAATTCCCTCTAGGAACAATGTATTTAATTAACAAAGTCAATAATAGAAGAAGGCCAGTCACTCTAAAGCCTAGTGGGGTGTTCAGTTAGTCAGACTGTGGGTGCCCTGCAACATGTATAATAAAATGTAACACCCATTTTATCAGTGTAAGAGTGTCTGTGTGAAAAGGGCCATACTCTTATCATGGTAAGCTAACAAAAAGCAGAGATATTCCCCATGAGATCTTCCAGGCATATTCTTCAACAGAGGTGAAATTAAATTATCCAATAGACCACCATATAGTCTACAGAACAACAGTATGTGGGAGACCCTTTCTGTATCTCCCGACCCGCAAGTGCAGAACCTTTCAGAAAAAGGGATTGTTTTATATTGACCCTCCAAGACTTCAGATTGAAAAACATTCATTCATGCTCCAAGAAACATATTCCACTGATTAATAACAAAGATATCACCCAGATACAGAGCATGAGAATCCTTAGAGGGTAAAATAGACAAATAGGCCGTTTTTACATGGACGTCCCTCCCCCCCCNCCCCGGCCCCCCCACTTTCCCCGCCGGGATCCCCCCGGCATGACTATTGTGCCGTTACGGGGTGACCCCGGCGGGGAACGAAGCCGGTGGTGCCGGTACGGGGCCAAAGGGCCCCGTATCGTCTGAAAGTACCCATTTTTCATGATAGCTCTCTTCTAGCCTACCTACAATGTATTTTTTGTTCAGTCAACCACATCTGTGCTGGTTGCAAACACCCAAGGACCTGTGGATAAGAATGAAACATTACTGTGAAAATTCCACAGGTCATTTACAAATTATACTATGGTGCAGCAAAACGGTGTGTGAAAGACAGAAGTGTTTTGTTTTTTTGTTTGTTTTTTATGAGGATAATCACTATCCTGATGGATGCCATAAGAGGATGGCAGATTCAGGTTGTTGATCAAGGTTTGCTTCTTGATTTTGATGTTTGAGGTAATTTTTTACCTTGACATTCGGAAAAATTATTCAGAAATTTGAGAACACTTGAATTGATGCTGAAATTGTTTATGCATCATTATTCTGCACAATGTACAGCCCTAAGTGTGCTTCTGACTCAGGGTTGGGCTGTATGAACTCACTTACTCACCTAGGTGGCCTTGTTGAAATCCTTGTGAGCAAGAGCTGCCTTTAAAGTTTCAATAAATTAAAAAACACACAAAAAAAACCTATCGGAAGCATCCTGGGTCTTGTTCCTAAAAAATTGCAACTTATTTTGAAACCTGAAAATGTTTTTTGTCTTTTTATATGCAGGAAGTGATGTCGGTGGAAGATGAAACAACTTCCGGTTACTGCCTGCTGGACCCTTATGCCTGTCACATTCTCTTAGACAGCTTTGGGACTTATGCTATAGCTGGGGAGCCCCTTTCCGATTGTGCTGTTAAACAGCTAAAAATAGCAGTATTTGGGTGCATGTCTTGCAACTCACTGGATTACAGTCTGAGAGTGTACTGCATCGATAACACCCTTTGTGCATTTCAGGTTAGTCAATACAAGATTTTTCTTTTAGGTTCCCCACCTCTTGGGTTCCTTCTCCATTCTGCCCCTAACTTGCTGTGAGCATTTGGGCAAGTCGTTTCATTGTTCTTTTCTTTCCCATGCCTTGACTGTTTACACTATAAACTCCTTCAGTCAAGTACTCTTACTAGGAAGTAGGAACCAGTACCTAGCACCATTTTCCTCTTTAAAATTTGCATCACAGAAACAGGACTCTTAACTAAAGCTGAACCAGATCAGCGTTTTCCACTTTTTGGAGATTTTCTATGTTTTTGGAACTCTGTGCAAAGTTCCAGATGCCTGGTGCCACTGTAATTCACATGTAAAAAATGGCAGCACCCTGAAATGTGCAACTGCGAAATGGCAGCCTCCTCTACTGTGCATGCACAAAATGACAGCATCCTGTATTATGATGCCGTTTTGCACATTGTGCACTACAGGATAGTGCCTTTTTTCTTGCCTGCTAAGTATGGGATACAACCAATCCAGATTTCCAGCAAAATGCAGACCTGATCACAGTCTGGTCCTTATTTTGTCAGGCTGGATTGGAACAGGCAGATAAGTAAATTACAGAATCCACATCAAAGTGTCATTTCAGCCCTACTTTTAACAAATCATGCTTTAATATAGCTGTGCTATATTAGTCACTGCACTTTTAGCTAGACTGCTGCAGAGCTCTTCCATGACATTCGCACAGCCCTACAGACTAGTGATAACTTACTTTCTGTGGATCTTCAAGCCTAGAGAAAAGAAGGCTATATGTGAAAACAGTTTTCAGATATTTTAAATGTTGCTTAAAAGAGGATGGAGAGAAATTGCTTTCCATTGCGATTGAGGGTGGGGCAAGAGGAAATGGTTGAAAATTGTAGAAAAGCAGATATAGACCCCAATCTAAGACCCCCATGCATTTGGTCCCAATCTACTCTGTGCATGCGCACACAGTGTACACGCATGGTGCCACTGAAGAAGTCTGCCACCCCTTGACCACACCGCCACCTGTTTCTCCTGCTGCAGCCCTGCCTCTTGCTCTGCTCGGTGGCGGCCTTGTCAGGAGATAGCAGACTTTGTCAGTAGTACAGTGCTCACCTGGTGGTTTAATACATGCATGCGCACCACAGATCAGGGCCTTAGATATAATATTAGGAGTAACAACTTTATCATTAGAATAATTAGGCATTGAAACAAATTGCTGAGGGAGGTTGTTGAATCTTTCACTTTGGGTTTTTAAGAGGGGGATGGATACATCTTTTTGAGGATTGTTTAGGATTCATGAGCCCTGCCTTAGTGCCAAGGGGTAAGGATCCTTTAGGAATTTTCCAGCACTGTTACAAATAGACCAGAAAACCAGACTTTCACAAAATAACTGTGAGCCTTACCCAAACAAAAGCCAGTATAGCCTAGAGGATTTTGTGTTGGACTTACACCTGGAAAGCCAGGACTCAAATCCTATCTTAGGGCATTTCTAGGCAAGATGCAGAGCCATGAGTTTGCCACTAAACACGCTAATTACCAGCTCATTTAAATGCCTCTTCCATGAGCTCTCCAGGGAAACTCCTGGATTAGTAAAACCTCAATTTGCGAGGTTTTACTAATCTGCATTTTAAATGTCCCATGAGCTCTCCCGGGCTTCCCTGACAACAACTGGTGGAGGGAGGGGCCCCAGAGCATTGCACGCTTTTCATAGCTGCTCCAACAAATAGTTGATGGGGGGTAGGGGTCCTGAGCAGCCCTGACAAATAGCTGATCGGGTGCCCTGACAAATAGCTGATGGGGGGTAGGGGGACCAGAGCAGCATGTGCTCTCCCCAGATGCCCCAACAAACATGTCAGGGCAGCCAGGGAGAGTGTGTGCACTAGTATGGGCACCCTCCCCCCATCAGCTGTTTGTCAAGCAGCAGGAGAAAGCGTGCGCTGGTCCGAGCTGTCCTTACCTCCATCATTGTGGCGCAAGCAGGCTTCTCATTTAAAAGCACGCCCCCTACCTTGCACGTCCGGGGGGGATCATGGGAGTCATTTCCACCTGCAAACTCCCCCCATTCATCTAAAAACACCCTTAGCCATGAACTCCTTGGACAAGTTACTCTCTCCCAGCTTCAAGTTCCCCACCTGTTTAGAAAATAATGGGACCTCTTACAGGGTTGTCATGAAGTGAATTAGATTGTAAAGCACTTTGAACAGTGAAAGTGCTATAAAAATGATTTATATTAATAATATGGGGATATCAAATCCAGGGAAACAGGATTGTCTTCCCCAAAGTAACATACTTCTAGTTTTCAAAAATAACGCTCCTCATATTCCCTTTTCAAATGGTTCATCCTGCTTCATTTAATATTCAATATGATTTAAATCAGGTTTCCTCTTTCCTAATTGTACCATTACTGCTCCAGAAATTCAGAAATCAATGGAGTTGGAGATTATTTCTTTCTGATGTTAACAAAGATAAATACGGCATTTCTATTTATAATTTAGATTTTTGTATTTAGGGAAATAGTTCTAAGAATATTTACCAAATTTGCCACTTATAGGAGCTGGTGTATGCTGTCTATGCATAATAGGAGCATTAGGTATTTATGAAGTGCTACTCTTTCTATAAATATGTGATGGTGATTTAATGCCTACTTCCTTTTAAATATGGAAATTGTGTAATTTTCACTAAAAATGTCAGAAATAAGTAAATAGAGAGACTGTATAGTCTCTAGGATAAAGCAGTGATTGAGTCAGGATTTCTAAATTCTATTCCCAGTCTTGTTTACTTGCTGTGCAACTTTGCACAATTAGTTTATTTCCTTTGTGCCTCATTTGTTTGAAATGGCAATAACAGTACTTACCTAGCACAAGTTTGTTGTTGTTATAGTCAATTAATACAATTTAGCGTGCATGCACATATTTAACACACACCCCTCCACCCACACCACAATACCTAATTATTTCTTATTATATTATACTTCTATTCCCACTACTGCATTTTTGAACTGTAGTCTCTGAGCATTACAACTTTTAACACATTTCTTTCCACAATACCGGTTAGGAAGGAGAGTGCTGTTATCCCCATTTTACAGATGGGGACATATTTTATTTATTTATTTATTTATTTAAATTTTTATCTCCACCCTTCCCTAAAGAAGGCTCAGGGCAACTTACAAAATATATAAAATATATAAGAAACAATCTATAAAAACAGTTAAAATACAAAAACAACCCCAAAGCCCCATAAAACCCACCCAACACCACCTCCCCATTTCCCACATCCAACCCCCCACATTTTATTTTCCCAACCCACCCTTCCCACCCCACCCCACCCCCCAAACTTCTATCCCATTCCCCGCCTCCGAAGGCCTGGGAGAACAGTCAAGTCTTGCAGGCCTGGCGGAAGGCCAACAGACTTGGGGCCAGATGACCTTCCTCCGGGAGGGAGTTCCATAATCGCGGCCCAGCCACCAAGAAAGCCCTCTCCATTGTGCCCCCCCGCTTTACGCAAAGGCACCCCCGGCGGAGGGTGAGGTATGAGGGGCCAAAACCGTGTAGGGCTTTGTAGGCCAGGACCAAAACCTTGAATCTGGCTTGGTACACTATAGGCAGCCAGTGCAGTGCATGGAGCGCGCAAGTAATATGTTCCCGTCGGCCCGTCCCCATAAGGAGATGAACCGCCGCATTCTGCACTAGCTTCAGCCTCTGAACCAGTGTCAAGGGAAGCCCCACATAGAGCACATTACAGTAGTCCAGCCTCAAGGAGATGAAGACATGGATGAGCGTGGCCAGGTCGGGTCTGGAAATATATGGACACAGTCTCCACACCAGATACAGCTGACAGAACGCAGCCTTCACCACCATCTCCACGTGCCGATCTAGGTGGAGATCTGAGTGCAATAATACTCCCAGATTCCGAACCTGCTGGGCTACGGGAGGGCAGACCCCCTCTACGAGGGGAGCCGACACCTCCCTCGCCCTACCCACTGCGATCACCTCGTCTTATCAGGATTGAGCTTCATTCTGCTCTACTGTAACCAATCCGCCATGGCCTCCAAACATTGGGACAGTACTGAGACTGCAGGACCTGGGTTGGTTGAAAAAGAGAGGTAAAGCTGGGTGTCATCAGTGTATTGGTGGCAGCGCACACCAAACCCTCTCACAATCTCCCCCAAGGGCTGCATATATACATTAAACAATAGTGGAGAGAGAATTAAATGCCAGAATCCAGGGCCCGGGGGCTGGAAGACTGAGCCCCCAGGACGACCCGCTGGCTTCTCCCCGAGAGGAATGAGCAGAACCATCCAAGGACAGTCTCGTCCAGACCCCCCCAGGGCTCACAATCATCTAAACAGCAGCCCATGGTCCACTGTGTCAGAAGCGGCTGAGAGATCTAGCAGGGCCAGAAGTGCTGAACGTCCTGTGTCCATCTCTCAGCGGAGATCGTCCAACAAGCCCACCAATGCCGTCTCTGTACCATAGCTGGGATGGAACCCTAATTGAAATGGGTCAAGGAAACCAACATGGTCAAGATGAGCCTGGAGCTGCAGTGCCATAGCCCATTCAATAACCTTCCCTAAAAAGGGAAGGTTCGAGACAGGGCGGTAGCTGGCAAGTGCGTCCACATCCAAGGATGGCTTCTTCAGCAGGGGGCGCACCACGGCCTCCTTGAGACCGGGGGACAATCTCCCCTGCTGAAGGGACACATTGATTACCCTCGCCAGCACCATCCCCAGTGTCTCCCTGGAGGCTTTCACCAACCTGGACGGACATGGATCTAATTCACAACTGGTGGCTCTGACAGTCCCCAGGACATCCACAGCATCAGCTGGTGTCACTTCCTGAAATTCAGCCCCAAAAGATGGACCAGACAGTGCCTCCATCACCTCACTCTCCAGCTCTACTGTTCCTAATCCAGTGTCGAAGTTGCTCTGCATCCGAGCAATCTTGTCTGCAAAGTAGATGGCAAACTCCTCACAGCAGGCATGGGACAAGTCCCTGTCCAGGTGGAGGGAGGCCGGACTGACCAGCCCCCGCACCACCCAGAACAGCTCCACTGGACGTGACTTTGCAGACGCTGTGAGGGCGGCAAAGAATTATTTCTTTGCCATCCTTAAAGCCTCAACAAAGGACCACAAATGGGCCCTATGGAGAAGTCGGTCAGATTTAGCATGAGTCCGACGCCAGCAACACTCTAGTCGCCTACCTACCTACTTAATACACCACAGCCCCTCAGTGAACCAAGGGGCCCTGTGGTGACGAGGTAGGAGATGTCTCGGAGCCACCCTGTCAATGGTGTCCCCGAGCAAGGTGTTCCAGGCCCAGATGAGTTCATCAACAGACCAGCCATCAGGGCCTAAGATTAAATCCCCCAGGGCCTCCTGGAACCGTTGAGGTTCCATCAGCCTCCGGGGGCGGACCATCCTAACTGGTCCATTCCCCTTCTGGAGTTGTTGTGCTAAGAGACTGGCCTGTAGGAGGTAATGATCCATCCATGACAAGGGCGTGACCCTCACATCCCCCACTGCCAGATCACCCGTCCCAAGGCCAGAACAGAACACCAGGTTAAGGGTATGTCCCCCCACATGGGTCGGGAAGTTAACAACTTGGGAGAAGTTCATGGTTGCCATGGCGGCCATGAACTCTCGCTCCACTCCCACAAGGCGGGCATGGGCATTGAAATCCCCCAGGGTCAAAGTCCTGGAGGAGTTCAGCACCATTGCCGAGACCAGCTCTGCTAGAGCAGCAAGGGATGCTGCTTGCCAGAAAGGAGCCCGGTACACCAGCAGCACCCCGAGATTGCCCCCAGCCAAATTGAACACCATATGGAGGGCCTCTATCCCCGGAATCTCCTGGACTGGATACCTCCTAACAGGCCATGTCTATTTCAAAATAATAGCTACACCACATCCCCGGCCCCCGGTACAAGGTTGGTGCTGCACAGCATACCCAGCTGGAATGAGATCGGCCAGAATTGGCCCTGCCTCCTTGTCCAGCCAGGTTTCCGTAATGCATACAAGTTCTGTAGCTCAATCCAGGATCAGGTCCTGGATTACTGGGGCCTTATTTGCCATGGACCTTGCATTGAGCAGCATCAGCCCCCCACTGGCAGACCTTAGACCCTGCTCCTCCTTCACCTCCAGTGGGGGAAGGCTCTTTTGACCTCCACAAGGGATCTAGGTCCCCTGGGAGCCCAAACCACACACCCCTGTGGACCATACTGTCCCCGTCCCAGAACCACCCCTATAGCCGCTCCTCCGTTCCCGTCCACATCATTCTGATCCCCTCATACTGGCTGCTCCCCCAGAGATCCCCACCCCCTTTCCCCAAAATATCCCTCCCCCCATCTCCCCCTCACCACCATTCGATCCATGCCCCCTTTCTCATTGGGGGGCAAGGCCCAAATCCCTCCCCCCCTCTCCCCGGGGCTCACTCTCTCACCGAGTCCCCATTCCCTATTAGTCGGGCACTGTCCCCACTCATGAGGATGATTCACCCCCCCGTCCCATGGGTCACCCCCCATACTCTCACCAGGAGGGTTGACCCTTACCCCCTAACCCAGTCCCCTTGCCCTCCATCCTCATACGGCATATGTGTCATCCCCCCCCAAAAAAACCCTTAAAAGCACAACGTTGAAAACCGAAAAATGAAAGCCTCCCGCCCCTGGTGCAGCTGGTCTCGGCCTATCCGAGACCTATCTGATGTCCTGGTCTTCACAGCTCCCACAAATGGCCCAAGCAATGGCCAACACCCTTTGGGAGTCAGGTGGCAATCCTCTCTTCCTCTGCTGCCAAATGAGCAGCTCAGCCCAGCAGCAGAGTCCCCACCTCCAGGGCCCAGCCCTTGCCGATATACCTGTAGGGGGGAGAGGAGAGGAAAGGAGTCAGGTGGCAATCCTCTCTCCCTCTGCTGCCAAATGAGCAGCCTAGCCCAGCAGCAGAGACATGGTAGCTTGGTTGACAAGGGAAATGAACCAGATGCAATATTTCTCAAATTCACAGAGGCTTTTGACACTGTCCCACATGATATTTTCATAAAGAAGATGGTACAATGTGGGTTAAATGAGATTACCATTAGGCAGTTTCACAATTGACTGGGGAGGCACATTCAACAAGCAATAATTAATGGAACAGTATCAAATTTGCAGGATGAATGAATGAATGAATTGAAGTTTATTGTGTGGTCAACAGCATTAGCAAGTAGAACACATAACATAAAAGATCAAATTCAACAAACGTATAATACAAATAAAACATAAAAAAGGTCTCAAATATAAACTATTTATAATGAAAACAGCCCAAAACAAGGATGTGGCATAAAATTCCCTCTAGGAACAATGTATTTAATTAACAAAGTCAATAATAGAAGAAGGCCAGTCACTCTAAAGCCTAGTGGGGTGTTCAGTTAGTCAGACTGTGGGTGCCCTGCAACATGTATAATAAAATGTAACACCCATTTTATCAGTGTAAGAGTGTCTGTGTGAAAAGGGCCATACTCTTATCATGGTAAGCTAACAAAAAGCAGAGATATTCCCCATGAGATCTTCCAGGCATATTCTTCAACAGAGGTGAAATTAAATTATCCAATAGACCACCATATAGTCTACAGAACAACAGTATGTGGGAGACCCTTTCTGTATCTCCCGACCCGCAAGTGCAGAACCTTTCAGAAAAAGGGATTGTTTTATATTGACCCTCCAAGACTACAGATTGAAAAACATTCATTCATGCTCCAAGAAACATATTCCACTGATTAATAACAAAGATATCACCCAGATACAGAGCATGAGAATCCTTAGAGGGTAAAATAGACAAATAGGCCGTTTTTACATGGACGTCCCTCCCCCCCCTTCGGTGTCCAGGAAAGTGTACAGGGTGGGGCGTCCGTGTATATGGCCGGCGGTGGGTGGGGGGATGGGTGTCCCCTCGATGTTTGCTTGTGTGAACACTGAGTGGGATGGGTGGGGGTACGTGCACGCTCCCACGCAACACCGACCTCCACCCATCGCACACCTATCTCCACTCACAGAGCCCTCTGGAAAACCAGAGGAGGCTCTGTGGGTGTAGGTGGGTGGAGATGGGTGTAGGTGGCTAAATACACCGTGGCTAAACAACCATCCCCCCCCCCCACCTCTGTCTGTTTAAAAAGAGCCTTATTTATTTATTTATTTTTACAATTTATATGCCATCCCCTCCTGCCTCAGGCATCTCGGGGTGGCTCACAATATATTAAAACATTTCAAACATTAAAATAACCATAATAATTTCAGTTAAAACAATATAAAACCCCATCTCCCCCCACCAACCCAACCCACCCACCCCATCTCCCTCGGGAAAGGCCTGGCAGAACAGCCAGGTCTTACATTGTCTGCGGAAAGAGGGGAGGTCGGCAACCAAGCCGATCTCCAACAGAAGGGAGTTTCACAGCCATGGCGCAGCCACGGAGAACGCCCTCCTCATAGTAGACACCCGGGGAACCCCAAGGAGGGCACCCCCAGCCAACCGCAGGGGCCGCTCCAGGACCCAGAAGGTGAGACGGTCCTGCAGATAGGCAGGGCCCAAGATGTTTAGGGCTTTAAAGGTCAGCACGAACACCTTGAATTGAGCCCAGAAAGCTACCGGCAGCCAGTGCAGAGAGTGAAGCACCAGTGTTATATGCTCACGTCAGCCCGTCCCCGTTAAGAGACGGGCCACCACATTCTGCAACAGCTGCAGTTTCCAAACCAACACCAAGGGTAGCCCCATGTAGAGCACAGTGCAGTAATCCAGTCTCGAGGTAATAAAAGCATGAATGACCATGGCCAGAGCTGAATCTGAGACATACAGCCTAAGCCGATGCACCAGATGTAACTGATGAAATGCTCCCTTTACCACAGTCGTCCCCTGAGCATCCAGGTGGAGCTGTGGGTCCAGGAGCACCCTCAGACTCTGGACCTGAGAAACAGGGGGGGGGGCGGACCCCAATGATGGGGGCCACCCACCCCCCAACCCTCCCCACAACTATCACCTCCGTCTTGTCAGGATTTAGTCTCAGGCGGCTCACCCTCATCCAGTCCCCTAAAGCAGATAAACCGAGTCCCCTAAAGTAAGCACTGAGACTGCAGGGCCTGAGTCGGAGAAAATGAAAGATATAGCTGGGTGTCATCAGCATATTGATGACAACTCACTGCATACTCCCTAACAACCTCTCCCAAAGGCTGCATGTACACGTTGAACAGGAGAGGGGATAGGATGGAACCCTGTGGTACTCCACATGTGAGGCCCCGCAGGGAAGATGAAAATTCCCCCAGCACCACACACTGGATTCTCCTGGCCAGGAATGAGCAGAGTCATTCAAGAACAGTCCCACCAATCCCTGCCCGGTCCCGCAACCAAGTCACCAACAACTCATGATCAGTGGTATCATATGCAGCCGAGAGATCTAACAAGATCAACAGGGTCGAATGATCCCAGTCTAACTCACATGAGAGGTCGTCGACCAAGGCCACATGTGTAGTCTCCATGCCATAACCCGGACGAAAGCCTGACTGCGAGGGAGCGAGAAAATTAATCCGGTCCAAATGCCCCTGAAGCTTCTGAGCCATCACCCATTCAATAACCTTCCCTAAAAAGGTTAAATATTAATTAATTAGAGATTAATGGAACCAAGTTGAGCCTTTAAATATCATCCTGGCGTTCTAAGTCTGAGAGTCACCTCATAAGTTCACACCTAGAGTTTAAGTACTCTTAAGTGGTCAAATATAAAATTGAGAAACCCAAATTATTTACTTTCTGTTGAACCGTACTCAACCAGCAATTAGTGCTATTAGCAATCAACACTAAAGAAGTCCGGCCAGGAAGGTTAAGAAAGGATAACTGCAACCAGTACCTGAGAGCAGCACGCCACACCAAGGTGGCTACTGTGACTCTGCCAACTTCTAGCCTTAGAGCAGTGTTAGGAGTCCCTGTAGGGGTGGCTAAAAGGGCTCTCAAAAACTTAGATTGAACAATCTCAATCTCCTGGGTTTTCTCTAAAGCTCATAGTTGTGCTCCATAAAGCAACTGTGCTAATGATTTGGCCACAAAGACTCAAATGGCAGGAGTATCAGATGGCCTCCCCTTGTTTTAAAACATTGTAGAAGGGCAGGTGCACTTTTTGTAGCCTGTTCTATAACAGATCTACACTGCACTGTCCACACTCCTGAAGACTGGAACACCATACCAAGATATGGGAAAGAGGTTACCTGTTCAATTGTATTTCTGTACAACTCGCACCTATGCTTAAGTTATTTCTTGGAGAAAACCATTACTTTGATTTTCTCATAGTTAATAGATAATCTTTCTCTGTGATAACAGCCCGAAAATTCTCTAAGGATCCTTCTCATACCCACAAGGGTCTGGGACATAAGTACTGCATCATCAACATATAGCAGGCAGGAAAGGTGTTCATGGCCATGTTTAGGAGGGAAATTCTCTATGGATGTAATGGCAGGGATCAAATTATTAATATAAAAATTAAATAATGATGGTGCCAATATACATCCATGCCGGACCCCAGAGGAAAACTTCACCTGATCAGACACATGACCCTTGTTATCCTATCTGACTTGCAAAATGGTATCCCTGTGCAACGAGTGAATGAGAAAAAGCAGCCATTTATCAATACTAGAGGCCTCTAATTTTAACCATAACCTATCTCTAGGGATAAGGTCAAATGTCGATTTCAGGTCAATGAAAGTAACATAAAACTTACCGTTCTTGGCAATATATTTATCAGTTAGATGAGCCAGAACAAAACATTGATCCAGAGTTCAGTGACCCTTCCTGAATCCTGCTTGTTCATCAAAGAGAATATCCTCAGTAATTAACCATCCCTCCAATTTCTTAAGAAGATGTTTGGAATATAACTTCCCAATAACATCTAAAAGGCTTATAGGCCTATAGTTACCTGGAAGTGATTTATAAATGGGGATTATTGTAGCCAATTTCCAACCTTGTGGGGGCTTTCCAGACCTATCAATATAAGTAAACTTGTCTAGCCAATAAGGGAACCCATCATTGTGCATGCTCCTTAAGCAATTCAGGAGGAATAAGGTCTTTACCCAGAGCGTTGCCAGGTTTCAGTTGGGCAATTAAGGACGTTAATACACAGATGGGGGTGGGTGGGGGTGGGTGTTTTGACACGGTGGGTGGAGATGTGTGTGTGTTCGTTTACATGGACATGCATCCATCTACACCCACCTACACCCACCAAGCCTCCTCCGTTTTACCAGAGGGCTCAGTGAGTGGAGGTGGGTGGAGGCAGGTGTGCGATGAATGTAGGTGGGTGTGCGCTGGGAGTGCACACGCACAAACACCCACCACCCATGGTGTTTTCACGGGTGCACACCCTCCGCACACCCATCCCCCCACCCACCGCTGACTGTGTACACGGACTTCCCCTCCCCACCGCCGCACACCCGTCTGTACAGGGGGCGTCCCTGTAAAAATGGTCTAAATCAGTGGTTCCCAAACTGTGGTCCGCGGACCCCTGGGGGTCCGCAACACACCCCCAGGGGGTCCGCGGGCCTGCTCTTGCAGATTGGGGGGGGGGAGTGGCAGGAGGCAGGGAACTTTAAAAAAAACAAAAAAAACCTTCCCATGCTTGCGTACTTGTCCCTGTCCACCGCCCTGGAATTCTGGAAGAGTCAGACAGGTGTGTCTGCGCCTGCATTGGCGTTCTCTTCACACTGCCACAGTGGCAGCATGGTGCACGAGGCAGGCGGAAGCGCGAAGCAGCGGCGGGGATTCTTTTTGAAGAAGGTAAGGCTCACTCTGCCCCCCCCTCCGATCTCCCAGTCCCCACCGACCCCTAGAGCTGCCCCGTCCCGTCCGCTCTCTTCTCTACCCCCCACCCCGGTAGAGCCGCTCCAACCGGTCTCACGCACACACACCCTGCCGCTGCACCATCCCCTCTCACCGGACCTAGAGCCGCCCCGTCCCACCTGGTGTCTCTCTCACCCACCCGGCCGGAGGTAAAGCTCCTTCAGTCCAGGCGCCCATCGATCCACTTCTCGACTGGTGTCCTGTCTAGGCGCTGCTGTAGCTCCCACTGATCGAATAATGACTGACCTGCACCTGGCACTGCTGGAGACCGGGGCTGGGTGTCGTGTCCCCGACCCGTCTGGGAGAGAGGCCGGCTGCAGGGCTGTGAGTTGGGGGGCTGGGATGGGGCAGCAGGACTGTGAGGGGCTGGGGAGCTGGGATGCAGCAGCAGGACTGAGGGGCTGGAACGGGGGGCTGCAGGGCTGGGGGGCCTTGACAGAACTGGGGCACAGGAGTGAGAGAGGGGAGTTGCTGTCTGCGTTCTGTTGGGTGCATGAGGCAGGCAGTTCAGAAAAATGCGAGTTTGGAGACGGCACCGATTTGAAGATAGTCAGTGGTGGGAACAGACAGCAGAGGAGCAAGCGAATGTTTCTTAAGGCTGCAAAGGTCTTGATTTTTAAAAGGGGGGGGAGAGAAGCGGCAGCGGTGGTGGGAGAGAGAGAAGCGCCGGGGG
>QEPC01006601.1:687992-698414 GCA_003113815.1 Sphenodon punctatus | reverse complement strand
AGAGTTCTGGGAGTCAGTTCAAAGAGTTTGTGCCAGTGATGTGATGTGTGCACTGTTTTTCTTTCTGCTTTGCGTGTGCTTTGCGTTCACAAATGCTTACATTCATATTTGTTGTAGTATGCAAATTTAGGGGTGTGTCTTATGCAAATTTATGTAAATGTCATGGGGGTCCGCGACTCATTGGGAAATTTGAAAAGGGGTACTTGGTCACAAAAAGTTTGGGAACCACTGGTCTAAATCATCAACCTGAGAAAAGGGGGAATAAATGTTCTGAAAAAAGGAGCCATTGACTAACTGCCAAAAGCACACACTATCATTCTTAGAGGCTGTGAGAGTCAATTTCTCCCACAAGCCTCTAAAATAATCGAATTTCTTAGACCTAAGAAGCGTCCTATATTGCTTCTTCAGGTCATAGAAATACACAGGAATTTTCCTTAAATTAGCTTCCCTAGAAGCAGAATAAACCTGGGGGTTGGGGGGACAAGCCACAAAGTCAAGGGCTGGTAATCATTAACTAGATGCTGTCGCACACAGAATTCCTTAATCAAAGGGATCATCCAGGAAGACACTATGGCATAACTGATGACACTACCACCTTTACTAGAAAGGAATGTCAATTCTCCAATGGTATCCCCATAGTGACTACCATTGAGTAATATCATATTAATTCCCATCTCCTTAGAATGTCTACTAGAATTTAACCAAAAATCATCTTCCAGCCTCATCTTACAGATATGAAATCAAGCCTCATTGTTAGATCCAAGTTATGCATTGAAATCGCCAATCACTAACACATGATCCTCTGGAAATTGCAATTGAAGGTTGGTAAGGTAATCTTCCAGGTGCTGCCACATAATCTCATAATTTGGTTTACCAAATCCGATCTCGCCAAAGTGATTACACATTTATTCCTATGTGGTCCCATTCAAGGGAATTCAAATTTCTGGACATCCCTTGGCTTACAATTAATATTGGCTATTGATCTTATATTATTTGATATGTCGAGTTCCATCAAGGGAGACCATTAGGCAAGGGGAACATAATCAAAGCAATAGTATATCCACTTAATATAAATTTGGTTCTACCATCTTGGTGGTTCCTTAAATGTCCTCCTGTCCTATCCAATTCATGACCCTTGTCCAAATCCCAGAGGAGAGTAAAGTACAGGGATTCTTTGCTGCTGAGAAGGTTGCTGCCTTGTAAACAATGTTCGTTGAGATGGCTCCTAACATTCTCACAACACCCACCCTTCCAGCCCCGCATGCAATTTTCTTATATTCCTAGAAAGAGTTGGAAGGAACTGTCATTCGGGGGGGGGGAGCTTTTTATACTAGAGGAGCTCAAGACCATCACGTGATCTATTATTTGAATATGGTGGGCATGCCATGCACAACCCAGTTGTGAGAATGTTAGGAGCCATCTCAAATAACCTTCTTTACAAGGCAACAGCCTTCTGATCACTTACATGGGGAGGAGTTGTTTGTAAAAAAATCCAGCTTTATCTCCCAGTTCGATCCCAGTGCCCCACTGCTGCTGTTGCTGCTACTGCTGCTGCACTACTAGCAGACAGAGATAGGTGACGGATGATGGGGACCCCTCCCATGATGATGGGGACCCCCTGCCTTCTCAAGCCCAGCCCAGGCATGGGGCCTTGTGGTCCCCAGCTTTATGCTGGGTTTGTTCAATGGACGTTATGCCCCTGGATGAATCTAAGATGTTAGCATTTGGGTCATAAAGATAGTATAGTATAAGTAAGACAATTGTGAGAATGTGGCCAGATTGATCATATAAGTATCTATTTTCCTTTGCTTCAAAGAAGGTGAAATCACACCATGTACCATATTAGCCCTTTTAAGCTTAGGGGGCATATTGGTTTAGTGTAAGCACACCACTATGTCTCAATAACTCAGATTCCCTCTCAAATATCAAGTTTTCGGGCCAAAATATTGATCTGTATTCTTATAGGCAAAAGATTAAGTAAACCAAAATAAATAAATATACACAACATATCAAATTTCTTAACAACAAATCCTTGCTCCCAAAGAGAAGACAGAGTTGGTTGGAATTTGCCTTCCAAAAAAGGAGCAAATAACAAAGTCTCAACCTCCCTGACAATAAATCCTTGCTCCTATATGGAGCACAAGATTGGATATGTCTTACCCCCTGAAATAACGGCTTCCTTAATAATATATCCTTACTTCTGGATGGAGTGCAAGATTGGACGAGTTTTGCCCCTTAAGTGTACTTATCCCTGCTACCCCAGCAGGAGAATTTGTTACAGTAGACTCTGAGACCATAGGAACCACAGAAGTAACTATAGAGCACAAAGTCTCCCAACAGCTACAGATGAACAAAGATGTTCCTTATCCTAGATCGCTTCACCATGCTGCAGTCTGACCTTTCACATTCCTATAAAGAGGGGGTAGTTCTTAGTCCCAGTCCTCCACTAGTCCCTATACCACTCCCAAATGAGTATTTTGTGTAGAAGTTAGGGTGGAGCGAGATGTCCGTCTTTGTAAAAGACAAAGTCCCAGGCTGCAGCAGCCCTGGGTGGCACAAGGGGCACACCTTTGTGCTCCGTGTGTTGCTCTATGGTGTGCACCTGTGGCGCAGCTGGAGGCCACTCCTTATAATAAGTGCCCAGCAGCAGGGGGAGTTGTCCTGGAATTTCTGTTCCCCCAGGTGCAACAACAAATTAGGTCCCCGCAGTCTGACCCATGGAGGGAGGGAGTTCTCACCAGCCAGCAGCAGCAAACAGACAAATGGGGCAATGGCCCTGACACAAACAAATCACAGCAGTGGCCTGGGGCTGATCTCCCCTCATCGCAGCTGACTCCGGAGGATGTATGAAATTACATCCCAAAGGGATTTGTCCTGGGCTGAGTCCTCTTTAACATTGTCAGTAATGGTTTGGAGGAGGGAATGGAGGAAATGTTCATCAAATTTGCAGATGACACCACACTGGGAGGGGTTGCAAACACTTTGCAAGACAAGATTAGAATCAAAATTATCTAGATAAAGTAGAAATCTGAGCTGGAAGAACCAACTGAGATTTTACAAAGACAATTGCAAAGCATCACAAATAGGAATGAAAAAGCAGAAACACAAATATAAAAAGGAGGATATCTGGCTAAGCAATAGCACTGGTGAGAAGGATCTGGGAGTTATGGTGGGTCATAACCTGAACATGAGTCAGTAATATAACACTGTCATTAAAGAGGCAAATGCCATTAAAGGCCAAATTAACAGGTACACCGTATCCAAGATGTGTGAGACGGTGAGGCTGCTATATTTGGCACTGGTGAGACATCACCTGTAGTATTGTGTACAGTAGGGATGTGCACAGTAACTCTCTTTCATTTTCATTATTACTTTTGTTTTCATTATTAAAATGTCATTCATTTTCATTATATTTCCATTAGTCTTTGTTTAGTTTGTGTTTTTACTTTCATTTTTTATTTCCATTGTTTTAAATAGAAAACACATTTTTGGCTGTAACTTTTTTCCCCCATCTGATTTAAATAATGGAAGGATTGTACCTCCAATCGAGGGCATTATGTGTGCCAAATTTTGGAAAGATTAAATAATGGGATCAAATTTTATAAGTAGTTGAAATTTGCTATTTTACAAAAATCTGCGTACAATTCCTAGCTGTAATATATTTGTCTCCCAACTGATTTGGATTAAACTTATCATTATTATACCCTGTTCCAGGGTTACTATCTCTTCTACATTGCAGAAGGATTGGATAAAGGGTCCTGATGTTATAAGCAACCAACTTGTAAATGTATTTCAGTCTGTCATGTCTTTGTATTCCAGCCAGTTTACATGACATTTGACAAGATTTTATCTCAGTCCTTCATGATCATCTATGCAACATATTGGAAAAATTTGATAAAGGGTACCAATGTTATAAGCCGCCTGCACTGCATCTGCAGAGAATGAGCCTATTTCAGGGATTCTTTTATGTTTGTCACTGTGGTACAAGATGTGTTTGTGATGCCAATTGGCCAGCAGAAATGTCACCCATATATCACTATGTGCTGTGACCACCCCAACCCCTCTCCCTCACTTGTTACTGGGAAGTTGGAAGTATCTGCTTAGGAAAGAGCCAGTAAGAGATTCTCTCATGTCCTTTGTCACAGTGCTGCGGGATGTGATTGTGATGACAACTGGCCAGCCTGGATGTGTGAACTATGTTTCCTGATTTCTGGGATGCTATCCCCCTGCCCTCTGCCTTGTTGCCTGAAGTCCCAGTTATGTCCCTTCTGTGGTCGCCTCAGAGCCACCCTGGATTGGTCCTGGAAAGTTGGAAGCATGCATAAAGAGAGACCAATAACATCTCTGTTCCAGCCAGGTTGCCTTTAAAATGTCAAGCCAATTGGCCAGAGGAGATATCTGTCATCTCTGCTGTTTGGCAAAGGCTTCAGTCTGGTTGTGAACCCAAGGTGCATGGGGGTGTCAGTAAAGTTGCAGAGAATGCCCCAGGAGGGGGCTGGAGAATGTTTGGCAGCACCCCAGGTGCATGGGGATTACATTTATGTAGCTAGATGAACTCGTGAAGTGAGCTCTAGCACATGCACACACACACACACAAGCCTGCCAGAAAAGTCTGAGAAAATGCTCTTATCAAAGCCAGAACTAACCACAGACAAAGAGCAGACCCAAAGAACAGCAGTTTATATCTACCTTCTATGCCCACCTTGAAGCCACCACCAATTGATCCCGTAAAGGTGGAAGTATGCAGTAATTGGCCAGTGAAAGTGTCTCTCAGTCTGTTGAGCTGATCCCCCTCCCTTCTACAACCCCCTACCCCCTGGCATGCCTGTCTCTGAATGTCACTGCATGTGCTATTTACCTGAATAACAAAAGTCTTCAAGAGGGAAACTTCAGTTGCTTATAAAATTTGAAACCTTTTCCAAACCTTTCTACAATTTGGCAGAGATGATCCTTAAGGTCTGAGATACAATACTGCCAAACTCCATGTAAAATGGATGGGGAAAATTAATGTCACAGTCAGAAATGCATTTATAAGTAAATAGCTTATAACATCAGGACCCTTTCCCCAATATTTCTGAAATTTGAAATAAATAATAAACTTGGGGAGTAACATAGTCCACTTAATTTTCAAACAAATTGGATGGAAGTTAAAGAAACCAGAGCCAGGAATGTGTACACAGCTTTTCTTAAAATCGCCAAATTAAATTGTGTATAAAATTGGTTCCCTTTACCTAATCTTTCTCAATTTGGTACACTTAATGCCCTCCATCAGGGGTACAATCTCCCCCAATTTAATCAAAATTGAGTAAGAAACAAAAAAGTTATAGTTAAAAATGTGTGTTTCAGTGTTTTCCTATTAACTCATAATAATGAAACAAAATTATTTCGTTATTATGTTCTTTCATTTTCATTATTCAGTAACAAAATGAAAGAGCCCTCTTTATTTTTGTTATTATAATAGCAAATATGAAATACACACCCCATGTGTCCAGTTTGGGGCACCACACTTCAAGAAGGATATAGGCAAATTGAAGATTCAGATAGCAATCAAGCTGATGGCCCTGCAACTTGTATAATAAAATGAAACACCCATTTTATCGATGTTAGAGTGTCTATGTGAAAAGGACCAATAAAGGGGCCTAAAAACCATATGAGGAAAGGCTGAAAGAATTAATTATGTGGAAGGACATGCTAGCAGTTGTCAAATACTTAAAGTGGTGTCACAAAGAGGATGGTAAGTATTGTTTATCACTGACACAGTGGGCAGAACAAAAGGGAATGGTCATACATTGCAGCAATGTAGATTTTGGTTAAATAATAGATAAAGCTTCCTATCTGCGAGAACTGTTGGGCAAATTGCCCATGGAGGTGGTAGAATCTTCTTCTTTAGAGTTTTTAACATTCTGTCCACAATGTTGTAGATAGGGATATCCTACCCTGGAGCAGGAAGTTGGACTAGATAACCTTTGCTGGTACTTCCAACCCTAAAATACTGACAGTGAAATGAATGTTCAGAGTTAGTAGTTCTCTACCACATACTCCCTATATGTAGAACTTTTACCCTTCATGTGTGTTCATACATTACAGTAACATACCTATCAGAGATATTTATCACAAACTAACCTGACAGAGTTAACACTGATGAGTGTGTTAATATTACAAGTGAACACCTTTGAAAAGTAACAGTTCTGCAGTAGGGATGTACGAACNCCCAACCCACCCACCCCATCTCCCTCGGGAAAGGCCTGGCAGAACAGCCAGGTCTTACATTGTCTGCGGAAAGAGGGGAGGTCGGCAACCAAGCCGATCTCCAACAGAAGGGAGTTTCACAGCCATGGCGCAGCCACGGAGAACGCCCTCCTCATAGTAGACACCCGGGGAACCCCAAGGAGGGCACCCCCAGCCAACCGCAGGGGCCGCTCCAGGACCCAGAAGGTGAGACGGTCCTGCAGATAGGCAGGGCCCAAGATGTTTAGGGCTTTAAAGGTCAGCACGAACACCTTGAATTGAGCCCAGAAAGCTACCGGCAGCCAGTGCAGAGAGTGAAGCACCAGTGTTATATGCTCACGTCAGCCCGTCCCCGTTAAGAGACGGGCCACCACATTCTGCAACAGCTGCAGTTTCCAAACCAACACCAAGGGTAGCCCCATGTAGAGCACAGTGCAGTAATCCAGTCTCGAGGTAATAAAAGCATGAATGACCATGGCCAGAGCTGAATCTGAGACATACAGCCTAAGCCGATGCACCAGATGTAACTGATGAAATGCTCCCTTTACCACAGTCGTCCCCTGAGCATCCAGGTGGAGCTGTGGGTCCAGGAGCACCCTCAGACTCTGGACCTGAGAAACAGGGGGGGGGGCGGACCCCAATGATGGGGGCCACCCACCCCCCAACCCTCCCCACAACTATCACCTCCGTCTTGTCAGGATTTAGTCTCAGGCGGCTCACCCTCATCCAGTCCCCTAAAGCAGATAAACCGAGTCCCCTAAAGTAAGCACTGAGACTGCAGGGCCTGAGTCGGAGAAAATGAAAGATATAGCTGGGTGTCATCAGCATATTGATGACAACTCACTGCATACTCCCTAACAACCTCTCCCAAAGGCTGCATGTACACGTTGAACAGGAGAGGGGATAGGATGGAACCCTGTGGTACTCCACATGTGAGGCCCCGCAGGGAAGATGAAAATTCCCCCAGCACCACACACTGGATTCTCCTGGCCAGGAATGAGCAGAGTCATTCAAGAACAGTCCCACCAATCCCTGCCCGGTCCCGCAACCAAGTCACCAACAACTCATGATCAGTGGTATCATATGCAGCCGAGAGATCTAACAAGATCAACAGGGTCGAATGATCCCAGTCTAACTCACATGAGAGGTCGTCGACCAAGGCCACATGTGTAGTCTCCATGCCATAACCCGGACGAAAGCCTGACTGCGAGGGAGCGAGAAAATTAATCCGGTCCAAATGCCCCTGAAGCTTCTGAGCCATCACCCATTCAATAACCTTCCCTAAAAAGGTTAAATATTAATTAATTAGAGATTAATGGAACCAAGTTGAGCCTTTAAATATCATCCTGGCGTTCTAAGTCTGAGAGTCACCTCATAAGTTCACACCTAGAGTTTAAGTACTCTTAAGTGGTCAAATATAAAATTGAGAAACCCAAATTATTTACTTTCTGTTGAACCGTACTCAACCAGCAATTAGTGCTATTAGCAATCAACACTAAAGAAGTCCGGCCAGGAAGGTTAAGAAAGGATAACTGCAACCAGTACCTGAGAGCAGCACGCCACACCAAGGTGGCTACTGTGACTCTGCCAACTTCTAGCCTTAGAGCAGTGTTAGGAGTCCCTGTAGGGGTGGCTAAAAGGGCTCTCAAAAACTTAGATTGAACAATCTCAATCTCCTGGGTTTTCTCTAAAGCTCATAGTTGTGCTCCATAAAGCAACTGTGCTAATGATTTGGCCACAAAGACTCAAATGGCAGGAGTATCAGATGGCCTCCCCTTGTTTTAAAACATTGTAGAAGGGCAGGTGCACTTTTTGTAGCCTGTTCTATAACAGATCTACACTGCACTGTCCACACTCCTGAAGACTGGAACACCATACCAAGATATGGGAAAGAGGTTACCTGTTCAATTGTATTTCTGTACAACTCGCACCTATGCTTAAGTTATTTCTTGGAGAAAACCATTACTTTGATTTTCTCATAGTTAATAGATAATCTTTCTCTGTGATAACAGCCCGAAAATTCTCTAAGGATCCTTCTCATACCCACAAGGGTCTGGGACATAAGTACTGCATCATCAACATATAGCAGGCAGGAAAGGTGTTCATGGCCATGTTTAGGAGGGAAATTCTCTATGGATGTAATGGCAGGGATCAAATTATTAATATAAAAATTAAATAATGATGGTGCCAATATACATCCCTGCCGGACCCCAGAGGAAAACTTCACCTGATCAGACACATGACCCTTGTTATCCTATCTGACTTGCAAAATGGTATCCCTGTGCAACGAGTGAATGAGAAAAAGCAGCCATTTATCAATACTAGAGGCCTCTAATTTTAACCATAACCTATCTCTAGGGATAAGGTCAAATGTCGATTTCAGGTCAATGAAAGTCACATAAAACTTACCGTTCTTGGCAATATATTTATCAGTTAGATGAGCCAGAACAAAACATTGATCCAGAGTTCAGTGACCCTTCCTGAATCCTGCTTGTTCATCAAAGAGAATATCCTCAGTAAGTAACCATCCCTCCAATTTCTTAAGAAGATGTTTGGAATATAACTTCCCAATAACATCTAAAAGGCTTATAGGCCTATAGTTACCTGGAAGTGATTTATAAATGGGGATTATTGTAGCCAATTTCCAACCTTGTGGGGGCTTTCCAGACCTATCAATATAAGTAAACTTGTCTAGCCAATAAGGGAACCCATCATTGTGCATGCTCCTTAAGCAATTCAGGAGGAATAAGGTCTTTACCCAGAGCGTTGCCAGGTTTCAGTTGGGCAATTAAGGACGTTAATACACAGATGGGGGTGGGTGGGGGTGGGTGTTTTGACACGGTGGGTGGAGATGTGTGTGTGTTCGTTTACATGGACATGCATCCATCTACACCCACCTACACCCACCAAGCCTCCTCCGTTTTACCAGAGGGCTCAGTGAGTGGAGGTGGGTGGAGGCAGGTGTGCGATGAATGTAGGTGGGTGTGCGCTGGGAGTGCACACGCACAAACACCCACCACCCATGGTGTTTTCACGGGTGCACACCCTCCGCACACCCATCCCCCCACCCACCGCTGACTGTGTACACGGACTTCCCCTCCCCACCGCCGCACACCCGTCTGTACAGGGGGCGTCCCTGTAAAAATGGTCTAAATCAGTGGTTCCCAAACTGTGGTCCGCGGACCCCTGGGGGTCCGCAACACACCCCCAGGGGGTCCGCGGGCCTGCTCTTGCAGATTGGGGGGGGGGAGTGGCAGGAGGCAGGGAACTTTAAAAAAAACAAAAAAAACCTTCCCATGCTTGCGTACTTGTCCCTGTCCACCGCCCGGGAATTCTGGAAGAGTCAGACAGGTGTGTCTGCGCCTGCATTGGCGTTCTCTTCACACTGCCACAGTGGCAGCATGGTGCACGAGGCAGGCGGAAGCGCGAAGCAGCGGCGGGGATTCTTTTTGAAGAAGGTAAGGCTCACTCTGCCCCCCCCTCCGATCTCCCAGTCCCCACCGACCCCTAGAGCTGCCCCGTCCCGTCCGCTCTCTTCTCTACCCCCCACCCCGGTAGAGCCGCTCCAACCGGTCTCACGCACACACACCCTGCCGCTGCACCATCCCCTCTCACCGGACCTAGAGCCGCCCCGTCCCACCTGGTGTCTCTCTCACCCACCCGGCCGGAGGTAAAGCTCCTTCAGTCCAGGCGCCCATCGATCCACTTCTCGACTGGTGTCCTGTCTAGGCGCTGCTGTAGCTCCCACTGATCGAATAATGACTGACCTGCACCTGGCACTGCTGGAGACCGGGGCTGGGTGTCGTGTCCCCGACCCGTCTGGGAGAGAGGCCGGCTGCAGGGCTGTGAGTTGGGGGGCTGGGATGGGGCAGCAGGACTGTGAGGGGCTGGGGAGCTGGGATGCAGCAGCAGGACTGAGGGGCTGGAACGGGGGGCTGCAGGGCTGGGGGGCCTTGACAGAACTGGGGCACAGGAGTGAGAGAGGGGAGTTGCTGTCTGCGTTCTGTTGGGTGCATGAGGCAGGCAGTTCAGAAAAATGCGAGTTTGGAGACGGCACCGATTTGAAGATAGTCAGTGGTGGGAACAGACAGCAGAGGAGCAAGCGAATGTTTCTTAAGGCTGCAAAGGTCTTGATTTTTAAAAGGGGGGGGAGAGAAGCGGCAGCGGTGGTGGGAGAGAGAGAAGCGCCGGGGG
>QEPC01006601.1:649173-686968 GCA_003113815.1 Sphenodon punctatus | reverse complement strand
CCCCCCATGCCTGTAACGTAGGTCCCAGAACCCTGAGGGTGGGACCTGGGGCTGGAGTGTCTGCTTCTTGATACCGAGTATAACACCTAAATCTATCTAATCTAATCTAAATAAATGAAACTATGGAGGTAAATGTGTGAAAATGGGTGAAATAGGAGGAGAATGGCAATGGATTGGGAGGACACAAACTGCTGGGAGAGGGAGAGTTCTGAAAACGCCTGCTGACAGGATCAGTGACCAGCTCAGAACGATATGGAAGTCGGGAGGTCAATGGCTTTTGTTACTTGTTGTGCCCGCCTTATCACAAGCCCCATTGGCTCCGTGTACCCTAGCCCATGGCCAATCGCAGACCGTCAAGCCAGTGGTCTGAGGAAAAGAGGGATGATGATTGGGCAGGCTGGCTGCTAGTCCACGTGTCTCCACCCCTACTCAGCTGACACCCCCCCCCTCCCTGGGCCTGCCAGCCAGGATTTTTCCCACCCGAACTCATCCGAACACGACCAAACTGTTCGGGGGTTTTGGCGTTCGGTTCGGCCATTCTGTTTGATCGTCCAAAATGGCTGAGTTCGGGCCGAACCCCGAACTTCCGAACCACGTTCGCACATCCCTATTCTGCAGAGAGGCAGCTCTTGGTAGCTAATCAGTCTCTTTAAGCATTCACATGTTCATCAATGCCACAAGGTACAATATCTTGTGGTTTCTTTACCACAAGATATTGGGTGTTTTCAGATGGACAGGGAGCCCACCAGAGTCCAAAGCTGCTCTGTGAGCCCACCCCCATGGCCATAATTTCCCAGCATCATCTGGGGCCACATCAGTCAGACCTGTGGTGCCCCGCCCCAGCTGCAGTCCACTGGCGTCCTCATGGCACCACCAGGACCACCATAGAGCCATGGGTCACTCTCACAATGCTTTGGGCAACTGTCCACAACTCTATGGTGCCTGAACACAGCAACAGATGGACAGGTACAGAGGTGCTCCATGGGTCCCCCCCTCAACAGAAAGGCAACAGTGCTGTGTTGGCTGAAGCCACGGGTTTGGCTGGCCTGCTCCACGCAGCATGCTCCTGGATCTTGCAAAGCACACCATGTTGGGCTACCTCAGTGAAGCCCCAGCCTGCTCCATGTTGAACATCTGGCAGACACCCTTCATACAAACCTGTAAATCTCAGGGTGATGGGGGTATATCTATGAGAAAATCCAGAGTTGCTCTCCATCTGTTTACACCCATTGCGGTATCGCCTTGTAATGGAAGTCCTTCAGGTACTACACTCCTCAATGTAATGTGTGAACCAGATCTGAGTGACTCGCACAGGGAGTCTATGGTAGAGCAAGGAACTGTGTCTGAACTTCGATAGACTAAGGTTACTCTCTAATTACTGGACCATACTTCTTTTCTATAGGCATAAGAACTGAACCCCATCTTCCATCCCTTAATCTGGCTTGATACAATGATTGCATTTCTGTAGTGCCTTTCAAAAAACGTCCAAAATCAGAAATACAGCAGAACACTTCCTTGCTGAAATTAAAAAGCCAAAGCCTCTACTCCAGGTTCCTTTGAGACAGATTTGTCCCATTCTTTTATGCAGGTCCTAAAACCCAGTATTTGAAATTAAGGCGGTTTTTATTGATCCCTTTTGTAAATAAAGTTACCCACAACTTATTTTGTGCAAGGAAGCCCTGATTTATCGCTCCAAGCATCTATCTTCGCACTAAAAAGTAGGGGTATGCAATTTCATATCATTTAATTAATTTCAAAAATGAATGGACCCCATATATTTTCATAACTAAGGTAACAAAAATGAACGAATAAGGAAATTACCTAGTTTGATTTCATTCATTTTTTGTTTTTATTTTTTATTTTATTAAACATAATTTTAAAAATGAAAAAAATCACTGCATATGTGCAAAATTGCCACTGTGGCCATTCCATGCATGCACAAAACAGCCCCGGGTGCCATTTACACACCCACAACAATATTTTTTATGATTATTTTTTAAACAATAAAATAAAATTAAAATATGTAAAAAGTCCTTTACGAAAGCTCCCAAAAATGAATGGTTTTTTAAAAACAAAAACAAAAAATGATGAGACTTCTGCACACCCCTGCTAAAAAGTGTTTTCACAAGGTGTAACCGATTATTTGGGATTCATGAGGACTTTAAATTTAACTGCAAAAAGCATTCTAGAGGATGCTGCTCCTGATTATAACAGCAATGCAGTCTTATCAAATATTACATAGGACAAAACCAGGATGCCTTTTTATTATTATTTTAAAATTCAGACATTTTGCCTGACAAATGTGTAAATTCACTGCTGCTGTTTCCAAGCTCTTTAAAAAACTGAGTGCATGCACATCGTAATTGCTATATGCCCAGTTACATCAGTGCTATAGAATTGCCAGCTGCACACTCAGTACATCCTCCCCCTCCCCCCTTCAGATCTCCTTGGGGAAGGCATTGTCTAGTGTGAGGACATGCATAGCACCAATACTATTAACTGCATGGGGCTATCTTAAACCTTGAATAGAGGGCAGAGCCTAGCTGTACTGACCAATGAATACACCAGGAACATAACTGAAGTTATGGTCCCTCCATCTTCAAAGCTGGAGGGAATTAAAGTCTCTCTTCTACACTTGTTCAGCGGTTGAGGCCACCACATGGACAGCATGTGCAAGTGTAGCTTGTAGCACCACCATAGAGACTACTATCCAAACAACAGTGCGTGAAAAAAGTAGGGGTGTGCACCAGGCCCCAATGTTGTTTATGGTTTTATTTTCTTATTAGAACTGTTGTTTTCATTATCGTTGTCGTTATTCGTATCGGTATAATTTCAAATGGAGATTTTATCATGGTATCGTATCAGTATCGATTCCAATAAAAGAGAGGTAAAGCTGGGTATCATAAGCATATTGATTCATAGACCTTGAAAAGGCCTTTGATTCGGTCTCCAGGGAATGGCTCTGGGTGAAACTCAGATCTCTCTCCATTGAGCCCAGATTGCTGTTTCTGCTGGTAAAATACATGATCAGAATGTGTTGCAGGTTCGATACAACAAGCAAGCGGCTCTTTCCCAAGGGGTATAGGTACGAGCCGGAGTCCGGCAGGGGTGCCTGCTGGCTCCGGCTCTTTTCAATGTATATTTGAATGACTCTGTGCATGCTCTAAAATGCATCCAGACACATGCCCCAAGAATAGGCGTACTCCTATACGCCTATACTCGATACTCCTATACCCGAGTATACTCCTATACCCGATACTCCTATACGCCGATGACACAGTGCTGATCTCGCAGACCATGATTGGCTTGCGGCAGGCCATGCAAGCATTTGGGGATTACTGTAAGACCGAATTATTAACCATCAATTTCACCAAAGCCAAGGTTCTGGTGGTAGGGGCCAGGGGAGCTCAGAAGCTCCATCGCTGGGCAATTGGTTTAAATATTATCCATCAGGTGCAGAGTTTTAAGTACCTGGGGGTGATGTTCTCCTCAAACGGGGATTGGAATGACCACTTTGAAGCTGCTAAAGTGCTTGCAAAAAAACCATCTATGGCAATTGTGAAATTCTTTTTCGGCAAAGGGGGAAGACTGGTACTCCCCGCACTCCGCTTGTTCAGAGTGAAGGTCATCAACCAGCTGCTATATGCGTTCCCCATTTGGGGCCTTCAATTTCTACTCTTATTAGAACCCATCCAAAATGGGTTTCTACGGCTGGTTCTAGGCGCACCTAGGGGAACCCCCCCAGGTATTACTGAGAGCGGAGGCGTGCTGCCTCCCATTCAGAGCATATGCCCTTCAAGCTGTGGTGGTATACTGGGCCAAGGTGGTTCTTTTCCCCTTGGCTGAGGATTCTCTCCTCAACCTAACCCTAGAGAGTGGATTAGGGGATCCATGGCTGTGGGCAGTAGAGCGGGAAGTCCGTCACCTAGGTTTCTCCCCAGAGAGTCTCACCACTCTAGGCAAGACGGCCGTGAGAACTCTGATTAAAAGAAGAGTGCAAGACCAGACTCTACAACTGGAGGGGGAGTTCCTGTCACATCAGAAGGTAGCCCCTGTCTATGTGCCATACAATCCCCTGGCCCCAGGTTCTCATTATCTCTTCACTTGGGAAAATGCATCCGAGTGTGTAGTATACTTTAAAATGAGAATAAACATGATTGCCTCAGCGGTATTGGAGGGCCGTGGGCCCTTCGAGTATGCCCCTTATGCCAACTAGGGGTGGTAGATACCCTGGAGCACATGTTTTTTCAGTGCCCTGCCTTAGTGGGCCCCAGATGTAAATATCTGGGGAGGATCCAAGTAGGACAGAGGCCAGCGGTAAGAGATATGCAAGGCTTTCTCAGTCCCAATGCCACAGAACAATCAAGGACGGTAGCAAAATTTGGGTTGGCAATCCAGGGCATCCGTCGACTTTATTTTCACTAAGGGCAGGAGTACTGAATTGCGTTCCAGTGGTGTTTTGGTGCCCTGCTACTTTGGGATTCAGAAGACGTTGGAAGGGGCCCTGATTTGTGTGAGGGCTCCCAAGAGTAATTTACTATCAGCTCAGAGAAACCCATTTGGAGAGTGTGTAGGTTGGGGTTGTATATATTTATTTTCCTTTTGTCCAGGTGGAGTATTGCTGTTTTAACCTTTATTGTGTATTTATACTAATGAGTTCCCTGCGACGGATTTCCGCAGGAATTGTATTTAGGAATTTGTTTAAAATGCCGCTAGCTGGCTAACTGTTTGCTAAATTTGTTAAAGGCTTTGCCAAACAAACAATAAATATTGATTATTATTATTATTATTATTATTATTATTATAAGCATATTGATGACACTGCATGCCAAACCTCCTGACCACCTCGCCAAGCGGCTGCACAAACACATTGAACAGGAGAGGGGACAGAACAGAACCCTGCGGGATTCCACACGAGAGGTCTCGGTATGATGAAAAATAATCCCCGAGCACCACTCGCTGAGTTCTTCCATCCAGGAAGGAGCGGAAGTAGTCAAGAACCATACCGCCCATCCCTGCACGGCCCCGCAGGTGCGTCACCAATATCTCATGATCTGTGGTATCACATGCACCCCACAGATCTAATAGAATCAGCAGGGCCATGATCTAATTCCCGGCATAGATCATCAACCAACGCCACAAGCACAGTCTTGGTGCCATAACCCGGGCAAAATCCTGACTGTGAGGGATTGAGAAAACCGACATGATTCATATGTTCCTGCAGCTACCGGGCCACCACCCACTCAATAACCTTCCCTAAAAAGAGGAGGTTAGAGACCGGACGATAACTGGCAAGGGAGTCAACGTCAAGCAATGGTTTCTTAAGCAGGGGCCGCACCACCGCCTGTTTAAGGCAGCTCGGCACCCTGCCCTCCCTAAGGGAGGCATTGACCACCCCCGCCAGCAACAGCAGGCCTTAACGAGCCAGGACGGGCAAGGGTCCAGCTCACAATAGGTAGCCCTGACAGCCCCGAGAACATCCTCCGCATTGACAGGGGTCACCAACCGAAACTGATCCCACAAACAAGGACAAGGCGGGGCTTCCATAACCTCTAATTGCTCCACTGCAGGAAATGCGCTGTCAAAACCATGGTGAATCTGAGTGATTGTATCTGCAAAATAATCCACAGAAAAGTCACAGCGGGCACTAGATGACTCCACTCCAAAGTGGAGGGAGGTTGAACTGACCTGCCCCCAGACAACCAGGAACAGCTCTGCTGGATGAGATTTAGCAGCTAAAATCTAAAATAATTTAGATATATAATGCTAAATCTGCTCATAAACTTGCTCTATTTTATTTATTTTTTATTTTATAAAAGATTTTTATTCCACTCTTCCTGCCAACAGGGCAGCTCGGGGCAGCAAACAACAAATTAAAACAATAAAAGCAATTTAAAAGTTAAAAATCCCATATGTGGGAGAAAAAAACAACTCCCCCCCAACCCACCTACCCTACCCCACCCCCCTCGCCAAAAGCCTGGCAGAATAGCCAGGTCTTACATAAACGTCAAAATGACAGGAGAGTGGGAGCCAACCGAGCCTCCTCCGGGAGCGAGTTCCACAGCACAGGGGCAGTCACCAAAAAAGATCTAACATCGACGGTGGCCACCCATCTCGCCCAGGGAACCTCCAAAAAGGCTACCACAGACGATCTCAGCAGTCGCACGGGCACATAGGGAGTGAGGCGGTCCTGAAGATAAGCAGGGCCCAGGCTGTGAAGGGCTTTAAAGATCAAAACCAGCACCTTGAACCTAGCCCGGTGGTTTATAGGCAGCCAGTGCAGAGCCTGGAGCACAGGTGTCATGTACTCCCTGTGACCCGCCCCTGTTGGCAAGTTGTTGGCTTCAGCATGTGAACGACGCCACTGTCGCTCCAACTGCCTTCCCTCCTGCTTCAGCGCCTGCAGCCCCTCTGAAAACGAGGGAGGCCTCCGAAAACCAGGGAGCCCTACAGTGCTGCTGCCTGGGAAGCACACGCTTCAGAGCCATCCGATCAATGACCTCCCTCAGCAAGATGTTCCACAGCCCGATGAGGTCATTGATGGGACAGTCATCCAGATCAGAGGGTATATCCCCCAAAGCTTCCCGGAACCGTTCCAGTTCCATCAGTCTATAGGGGCGGACCATTCAAATTCTTTCCATGCCTATCCCTTTTCATCAGACCCAGGCCCGGCAGTCTTGGTGCTTACCAGGTGTCTGGCAGCTGTGGGGGATTGGATGAGGGTGAATCAACTAAAGCTGAATCCCGATAAGATGGAGGGTGATGCTGGTGGGTAAGGCGGTGTTACTGGGGCGGGGCAATGGGTCACTAACACGCACTGCCTTGGTTCAACCCGGTCAGAGCAAGGAACTCGTGGAGACAGAATGCCCGTCAGGATAGTGGTTGGGCCTTTACCTCTTATTAAAGAGAACAGGCCCCTATCATTATAGGGCGCCACTGACCGAGAAACCAAGGCCGCCCCAATTCCACTCGCTCACACACACGAAGGCACAGGGAGGAACAGGTAGTGAGGGTGTCACTTCGGGAAGTGCACGAAGGGTCCCACAGGGGAAAGAAAAACACGGGGCACTCACCTCCGAATGCAAGGTACCTGACCTGGGAGGAAGGAAGGGCACGCACTCACCAACCACGCTTTCACTCGCAGATTCACGCTCTCAATCACACGCTAGGCAAGGTATCAGGGTAAGGGAGTCCACACTCGTGGGGCTAATGCAGGCAATCAATGATCAATCCCACTTCACACTCAAGAATGCAAGCAGGGGGTGCGGTTTCTGCTAATCACCAGCGCTGTTCCCTTGGCGGCGCTGGTTCTTCTCTATAAGCCCCGCCCCCGTGTGGGCCCGCAACCGCTCTGAGCGGCACAGCGGGGGTGGAGGAAGCCCTACGTTGTCTGTCACTGCTGGGGGCATGGTTACGGTTTGCGGCCCTGCCGTCGGAGTCGGCGGTGCTCGTGGGGGCGACCCCTGCTCTGGACTCCTGCTAGGCAGGTCAGTGGGGCCTCGGGGCTGCTGGGGGCAGTGCCAGGGTATTCCGTGAAGAATGGGAACCCCGCGCCCCTGCCTCCCGCTGACAGTACCCCCCCCGAGGCTGCCGGCCACCAAAACAATGGGGGCCAGGCTTCAGGGGGTGCCACATATGGAAGACACGGAGAAGCCGGGGGGCTGACACATGGGAGGCTGGTTCCCAAGAACGTTCGTCAGGGCCATACCCGACCCAGTCTACCAAATAATGAAGGCGCCCCCGAAGCAGCTTAGAGTCGAGGATCGCTCGAACCTCAAACTCGGGGCTGGCGGCCGAACTTCCTATGGGGCCCGGGGAAGCATCAGATCCTTGTACCTCTCCTTGAGGGGAGAGCCTTCTTCAATATGGAAATGTGAAAGGTGGGGTGGATCCTCAAGTGGGGTGGCAGTTGCACTTTGTAGGTCACCTCGTTCACTAGATGGTGAATGGGGAAAGGCCCGATGTAACTGGCGTCTAGTTTAGCAGAGGGGCGAACGGAGGGGTAGTGGTGGCAATCAATCCATACTAAGTCTCCCGGACATAGAGGAGGCTCTTGCTGATGGTGTTTATCGATTTGTGCCTTATAACGTTGTCGGGCTTGTTGTAAGACTTGGCGGGCTATCGTTTGGGCTTCGTGAATTCGTTGGGCGAGTGCCCCCGCAGCAGGCACCACGGCCATGGGGGTGTCAATGGTGCCTAGCTGCGGGTGGAAGCCATAGGTTACATAAAAAGGAGAAGTTCCAAGGGACGCATTTGGGGCGTTATTGTAGGTGAATTCGGCCAGGGGGAGCCACGTGTACCAGTCGTCTTGTAAATAGTTCACATAGCATTGCAGGTACTGTTCCATGCTTTGGTTCATGCGCTCCACCTGGCCGTTTGCCTGTGGGTGATAGGCCGTAGTAGGTTTTAGGGTGACTTGAAGGGACTGAAAGAGGGCTTTCCAGAATCTAGAGGTGAACTGGGTTCCTTGGTCGCTGAAGATTTCACGGGGCCATCCATGGAGCTTGAAGACTTGGCGGATACAGATAAGCACCATTCGTTTGGCTGACGGCAAGCCCTTGCAGGCGATAAAATGAGCCATCTTTGTGAAATAGTCTACCACGACCAAGACCATGGTGTATTGATGGGAGGGCGGTAAGTCCACAACAAAATCAAGCCCCACTTGCTGCCATGGTCCAGGGGGCAACAGGAGGATTTGCAGGAGCCCCATTGGTGCGCGACGGGGAATCTTCGTTCGAGCACATGTGGCACAGCTGGATACGTGTTGTTGCACATCTTGATGTAGGGTAGGCCACCAAAAGGAGCGCTGAATCAATTGTTGCATTCTCTCTATTCCGGGGTGCTCTGCCGTAGGGACCTCATGGTGATCCCAGAGGACCTGAGCTTGGCAGGAGTGGGGTATGATAATACGCCCCTGGTGACGTCGGAGCCCATCTGGGGTGTCTGTCGGTGGGTTCGTCATGGAGTCTAATTCCCGTAGGGTAGCGTCGCGAAGTTCCTCAAGGGATAAGTATGTTGCGGAAAAGGTCTTTGTTTCTAAGATGGGCTCGGAGGGTAAAGGTTGCAGGGCTGTTCGTCCTTATAGCTGGAAAGGGTATCCACTAGAATATGAAGTTTGCCTGGACGATACCGAATGCGAAAGTCAAAGTGGGCAAAGAAGAGCACCCACCACGCATGTCGCGCGTTTGCAATGTGGGCTGTTTGTAGAAAGGTCAAGTTCTTGTGATCCATGACCACTGTAATGGGGTGCTGGGCCCCTTCTAGGTAGTGTCTCCAGGTTTCAAAGGTCGCCTTGATAGCAAGGAGTTCGTGGTCCAGAATGGAATAATTCCATTCGGCGGGAGTAAGTTGGCGGGAGTAATAAGCGCAGGGGAGAAGAGTCTCTGGGTCCCTTGTGGGCTGCCAGAGGACTGCTCCAATAGCCCTCCCGGATGCATCAGCTTCCACGCAAAAGGGTTTCGCAAAGTCGGTGTGCTGCAGTAAGGGGGTGGTCGTGAAAGCTCACTTGAGGAATTTAAAACTGTATTGTTGTTCCGGGCCCCAGTGATAAAGTCGATTCTTTTTCAACAACTGCGTAAGGGGAGCGGTAATCTCAGCATAATTGGAGATGTATTGTGGGTAGTAATTTGCGCTTCCTAGGAAGCGTTGTAAGGGTTTTACGGCCTTAGGCGGGGGCCTGTCTCATAGTGCTTCCACCTTTTGAGAGTCCATCATCACCCCCGCGGGGCTAATCACGAATCCCAGAAAACTCACGGTGGTAAGGTGGAAAGAGCACTTTTCTCTTTTACAATATAATTTGTTGGCTCGCAAGCGTTGCAGCACCTCTCGTACATGCAGAATGTGTTCCTCTAACGTCAAGGAATAAATAAGAATATTATCGAGGTACGCAATGACATAGATGTCCAAGACATCTCGGAAAACATCATTAATGAGATGTTGGAAGGTGGCCGGGACATTAGTGAGGTCGAATGGCATCACACAGTACTCAAACAACCCATACCGGTTACGGAATGCAGTCTTCCATTCATCCCCCTGTCGCACCCGTAGTAGGTTGTATGCTCCGTGTAGATCTAATTTCATGAAGAGTCGTGCCCCTTGGAGGCGATTTGGTAACTCAGGGATAAGAGGGAGCGGGTACCTATTTTTGATGGTGATCTTATTCAGTCCTCTATAATCTATACATGGTCGCAGGCCCCCATCCTTTTTTGCCATGAAGAAGATGGGGGCTCCTGCAGGGGAGTTAGAATGGCGAATGAAACCCTGTTGGAGGTTATCATCTAAGTAGGTACAAAGTGCTTGGAGTTCTGGTGCAGGTAACGCATATATTCGCCCAAACGGAGGCTCGGTTCCAGGGAGTAAGTCGATGGGGCAGTCGTAGGGGCAGTGGTGGTGGGGAACTCCGTAGCTTGGGTCTTACTAAAGACGTCGGAGTAATCGTGATACACAGGAGGCAACACCCCATCCTTGTGATCAGGCCCGGGTTTAGCAGTGGTGCAGATTGCCGCCCTGGGTGCCGGGCGAAGGCATTTTGCGGCACATTAGGGAGCTTCAAATCGAAGTTGTTTGGTTGACCAAACAATACGAGGGTCATGGGTTTGTAGCCAGGGAGCCCCAAGCACTAGTTGAAATAGGGGGGTACATACTACATCAAAGAGAAGTTGCTCATAATGGTTCCCAATAACACACCCTAAGGGATGTATACACATAGTTACAGGCCCGGAGACCAGGGGGGAACCATCAATGGAGTGTATGGACTCCAGGGGTACCTTCGGTTGGATCGGGATGGACCACCGTGCTACGAGGTGATTGTTGATAAAGTTTCCAGATGCCCCAGAGTCCACGAGGGCCCAGATGACTAAGAAAACGTGCGGGGAAAGGGTTAGGGTGACCGGGACTCGTAGGTGGGGGTTCTGGTATGAAGAGGATGTTGGGGCTTTAGACACATTTACGACCGAGGTGACGCCTGTCCGCCTCAGCCCCGGCCATTTCCCGCTTACCATTGATGGGGAGGCAGTGCCAGGCATTCCCCAATAAAGTGGGAAGGTTCCCCACAGTAAAAGCAGGAGCGGGAAACGCGTCGTCGTTCCCACTCTTCCTTTGACAAGGGGCCTCGTGATGCTCCAAGTTGCATTGGCTCGGGTTCTGTGAGTTTAGGGGGGCGTGGAAGTGGGAGAGGTGGTATCCAGCCAGGATGTACCTCTTGGCGTTTTTCCCGCTTCCGTTCGGTCAAATGTTCCTCTATTTGTAGGACTAAAATGGTCAGGGCCTCCCAGGTGTCCGGGGAATCTACCAAGGCTAATTGATCCTTGATCTCTTCCCCCAATCCTCTCTTAAACATCACTTTTAATACGCTGTTTGGCCACTGTAGTTCTAACGTTAGCTGTTGGAATTGAGTGAGATACTCCAACAGCCCCCACCCCCCTTGGTTTGCCGAAGGGTCATAATCGGGGCTTCGGCATCTCGAGGTCGATGGGGGTGATCGAACAAGAACGTAAATTCTTTTACGAAGTCCTCATAATTGGTCAGCAGGGGGCTGTCCCCTTTTAGGAGGGTAGTGGCCCACTCTAAGGCAGTTCCCCCTAAGTTTCCAATTATAAAGGCCACCTTTTGTTCGTCTGTCACATATGTGGCTGGCTGTACCTTAAAGGTAAGCCGACACAAGGCTAGGAATCCCTGGAAGGCATGTCTATTGCCAACAAATTTGTCCACATTGGGCCCCTTCGGTTCACGGGGTCCCAAGGGGGTTGCCGCTGCTGCGGGTGGAGGTGGTGGTGGGACAACCCCCACCCCCGGGGCCGGCCCTGCAGGGACAGCAGCCCCCTGTAGCTGTGCTACTGCTGAGGCTATGTCTCCTTGCTTGGCTTGGAGATCCTTTACATCCATGGCCAGAGACTGAATAGCGTGCACCAGCTGTGAAATTTCCTTGGCAAGGTCCATAGGGTCTCAAGCCCGTACCAGGGCCAGGGGAAGCTGGTGATTTGTTACTGGGGCAGGGCAATGGGTCACTAACATGCACTGCCTTGGTTCAACCTGGTCAGAGCAAGGAACTCGTGGAGACAGAATGCCCGTCAGGATAGTGGTTGGGCCGTTACCTCTAATTAAAAAGAATGGGCCCCTATCATCATAGGGCGCCACTGACCGAGAAACCAAGGCTGCCCCAATTCCACTCACTCACACACACGAAGGCACAGGGAGGAACAGGTAGAGAGGGTGTCACCTCGAGAAGTGCACGAAGGACCCCACAAGGGAAGGAAAAACACGGGGCACTCACCTCCGACCTGGGAGGAAGGAAGGGCATGCACTCACCAACCACGCTTTCACTCGCAGATTCACACTCTCAATCACACGCTAGGCAAGGTATCGGGGTAAGGGAGCCCACGCTCATGGGGCTAATTCAGGCAGTCAATGCTCAATCCCTCTTCACACTCAAGGATGCAAGCAGGGGGGTGTCGGTTTCTGCTAATCACCAGCGCCTTTCCTCGGCGGCGCTGGTTCTTATTCTATAAGCCCCACCCTCGTGCATGCCCACAACCACTCTGAGCGGTGCAGTGGGGGCGGGGGAAGCCCTACGTTGTCTGTCACTGCTGGGGGCGTGGCTACAGTCTGCGGCCCTGCCGCCGGAGGCGGTGGTGCTCGTGGGGGCGACCCCTGCTCGGGATTTGGTCCTGGCCTACAAAGCCCTACACAGTCTTGGCCCCTCATATTTCAGGGACCGTCTCACCCTCCGCGTCCCACCCCTTTGGTCTGCCGGGGGTGCCTTCTTGGAGGTCCCCTGCATAAGGTGGGGGGCCACAATGGAAAGGACGTTCTCGGTGGCCGGGCTGCGATTATGGAACTCCCTCCCAGAGGAAGCTCGTCTGACCCCAATTCTGTTGGCCTTTCGCCGGGCCTGCAAGACTTAGATGTTCTCCCAGGCCTTCGGAGGAGGGGAGGGGGAGATGGGATAGAGGTTTTAGGGGGGAGGGGGGTTGGGAAAATAAAATGTGGGGGGTTGGATGTGGAAAATGGGGAGGTGGTGTTGGGTGGGTTTTATGGGGCTTTGGGGTTGTTTTTGTATTTTAATTGTTTTTATAGATTGTTTCTTATATATGTTGTAAGCCGCCCTGAGCCTTCTTTAAGGAAGGGCAGGATCAAAATTTAAATAAATAAATTAAAAATAAATAAATAAATACATAAATAAATAAATGGTCTCGTCCCGACCTATTTGCGGGACCACCTCACCTCCCGGGAACTGGATTGGCTCCTATGGTCATCAGGGGGTTGCTCTCCTTGAGGCCCCTTGAATCTGCTGGGGGACCACGATGGGGAGGGCCTTCTCGATGGCCGCTCCATGGCTGTGGAACTCCCTGCCAGTGGAAGCCCATTTGGCCCCAGATCTCCCCTCATTTAAACACTGGTGTAAGCCGTGTCTGTTCCGCCTGGCTTTTGAGGGTGAGGATGGGTAGGTTGGGGGGTTCTCAGGGAGAGGTAGGTTTTGAGGAGGGATTTGAAGGTACAAAGGGAGGGGGCAAGGAGAATGTGGGCAGGGGGTAGTTCCAGGCGTGCAGGGCAGCGAGGGATGAAGGTGGTTGGGGGAGCAGGGGAGGCGTGGGAGGGTGAGGGAGGGGATGGGAGAGGAGCGGAGTGCTCAAACGGGTTCGGAGGGAGATCAGAGCAAGGTTGTGAAGGACTTTGTAGGTGAAGACAAGGAGCTTGTGTACAATACTCTCAGGAAGAGGGAGCCAGTGGAGAGGAAAGGAGAGGCTGTACGTGGTCAAAGCGATGGGCTAGGTGGATGATCCTGGTAGCAGAGTTTTGACCAGAGATGAGGGAAGAAAGGTGAGAGCGGGGAAAGCCAGCAAGGAGGAGGTTAAAATAGTCAAGGGGTGAGATGACTAGGGTGTGGATGAGAGTTTTGGCAGAGGAGAAAGACAGAAAAGGCCGGATCTTGGCAATGTTGTGGAGGGAGAAGCAGCAGGATTTGGCCACGGAGTCATTGTAGGGTTGGGGGACAGGGAGGATAGAGACCCCGTCAATGGTAATTGACAGAGAAGAGGAAGAAGAAGGATCAGGAGTTCAGTTTTCACCACGTTCAGTTTGAGTTGGCGTTGAGACATCCAGGCGGAGATATCGGAGACGGTGAGAGGAACTAGGACAGAGGGGGAGAGGGAAGGAGTGCAGAGATAGAGTTGAGTGTCGTCAGTGTTTAGGTGGTATTGGAAACTGTGGGAGGCAATGAGTTTGCCTAGGGATTGGGTGTAGATAGAGCAGAGGAGAGGGCCAAGGACAGAGCCTTGGGGAACCCCGACCAAGAGGGGTAGGGGGGAGGAGTTAGGAAGAGATACATTGAAGGAGAGGTAGGAGGTAGGGATGGGCGAACGGAACTGAGTTCGGAAATTCCGAGCCTTGGGGAACCGCGACCGAGAGGAGGAGGGGGAGGAGTTAGGAAGAGATAAATTGAAGGAGCGGTCAGAAAGGTAGGAGGAGAACCAGTCGAGGACAGAGTCCCAGAATCCAAGGAAGTGGAGTGATTCAAGCAGGAGCAAGTGGTCAACAGTGTCGAAGGCAGCAGAGAGATCAAGGACAAGAATAGAGTAAAGGCTGTTGGTGATCTTAGCAAGAGCGGTTTCAGTGGAGTGAAGGGGGCAGAAGCCATATTGCAGGGGGTCAAGGGCTGAGTTGGTGGAGAGGAGGTCGAGGCAATGGGAGTAGACAACCCGTTCAAGGAGCTTGGAAGCAAAAGGAAGGAGCGAGACAGGACAGTAATTAGAGGGTTCAGAGGGATCCAGAGTGGACTTTTTGAGGATGGGGAGACAGTGGCGTGTTTAAAGGCAGAGGGGAAGGAGTCAGTAGAGAGAGAGAGGTTGATGATGTGCAGGAGGGGAGGGGCGATGGAGGCAATGGAGGTCAGGAGGCAGGAAGGGATGGGGTCCAGGGGGGCACATGGAGGGGTTGGAGGAGGAGAACAGGGAGGAGATGTCCTCAAGGGAGGCGGGAGGGAAGGAGGACAGGAGAGAGGGTGGGGGGGAGTAGTCAGGGGAAAGGACTTGAAGGTGATATCCAGATGGATCTTGTCAATCAGAGGTGAAAAAGAGAGCAAGATCCTGAGTGGAGAGAGAAGAGGGAGGAGGAGGACAGAGGTTTGAGAAGGGAGTCAAAGGTGGAAAAGAGGCGGCGAGGGTCCCGGGAGCAGGACTCAATGTGGGAGGCATAGTACTGCTGCCTAGCGAGGGAGATAGAGTTGAGTGATGAGGCAGAATTTGAAGTGGAGGAAGTCGGCATGGTAGTGGAATTTGCCCCGGAGGCATCCAGCAGCCCAGGTGCAGGAGCAGAGATGGCGAATGGTGGGGGTGAGCCAAGGGCGAGGGTTACGGAAGCGAGCCGGGTGGGAGGAGAGGGGGGCAAGGGAGTCGAGGGTGAAGGCGAGAGAGGAGTTGAAGGTGGAGATGGCAGAATTGGGGGAGGAGAGGACTGAGGTAGGGATGGGGAGATGGGGAAGAGGAGGGGGAGCAGTGGGAGAGGTTGAAGGAGGCAAGGAAATGGTC
Source organism: Sphenodon punctatus (assembly GCA_003113815.1). Lineage (NCBI taxonomy): Eukaryota > Metazoa > Chordata > Lepidosauria > Sphenodontia > Sphenodontidae > Sphenodon > Sphenodon punctatus. The sequence goes on along the minus strand of QEPC01006601.1, from coordinate 671,444 downwards.
AGAGATGGGATTTGAAGGAGAGATTGGAGACAGCTGTTCCTAGATAACACGAGATCAAGAGAGTGACCATCAGTGTGGGTGGGGGAGCAAGTCCAGAGGCAGAGATTAAAGGAGAGGAAGCGAGCGATGTGAGGCTGGGAGGGTACATCAACATGGATATTCAAGTTGCCAAGGATGAGTGTCGGGATGTCGTCAGAGAGGAACAGGGTGAGCCAGGACTCGAACTCAGAGAGAAAGGAGGAGAGGGAGCCGGTGTGTGCGTGTGGATAACCGCAACACGGAGGTATATATACTATATATATATATAATCTCTCTATATATTTACACAGGTAATATCTTTCTAAATCTAAGGGAGACAGGGGAAGGGAAATTATCTATATAACTATTACATAAGAACATAAGAAGTGCCATACTGGGTCAGACCAATGGTCCATCTAGCCCAGCATCCTGTCTCCGAGAGTGGTCAATAATGGTTGCTTGGGAGAGGCACCTAACAGGTCACAATGGGGGATCCATTCCCTGTTGTTTTCCCCCACCTTCCATCATGTTTCCCAATCCTGCCTAGCTAATAGCTGCTAATGGATGGACCGATCTTCCAGAAACTTGTCCAAACCTCTTTTAAGTTCAGCTATAGTACTGGCCCTTACCACAGTCTCTGGAAGTAGATTTCACAACCCAATTATATGCTGAGTGAAAAAATATTTTATTTTATTTGTTTTAAACTTGCCACCCATGAGTTTCATGGAGTGTCCCCTTGTTCTAGTACTAGCTGAGAGGGTAAATGACTGTTCCTTGTTTATTAGTTCTACACCACTCATGATTTTATAGACCTCTATCATATCTCCTCTCAGTTGTGTCTTCTGCAAGCTGAAGAACCACAACCTACCAAGCCTCTGCTCATATGGGAGCCCTTCCATGCCCTTGATCCTTTTTGTTGCCCTTCTTCGTACCTTTTCTAGTTCAGCTATGTCTTTTTTGAGATGGGACGACCAGAACTGCACACAATATTCGAGGTGTGGTTGCACCATTGATTTGTATAGAGGCCTTATTACCTCCTCAGTTTTATTCTCTATCCCCTTCCGAATAATTCCTAACATTCTGTTTGCTTTTTTGACTGCTGCTGCGCACTGCGCTGTGGATTTCATTGTATTGTCCACAACCACCCCCAGATCCTTTTCCTGAGTGGTAACTCCTAGCTTAGTACCCAGCATTGTGTACGCATAGTTTGGATTATTTTTCCCTACGTGCATCACTTTGCACTTGTCCACATTAAATCTCATTTGCCATTTAGATGCCCAGGCACCCAGTGTCGTAAGATCCTGTTGCAGTTCCTCACAGTCTGCTCGTGTTTTAACTACCTTGAATAACTTGGTGTCGTCTGCAAATTTGATCACCTCACTCTTAACACCCTTTTCCAAATCATTAATGAATACATTAAACAGCACCGGTCCCAATACAGATCCCTGAGGCACACCACTTTTTACATCTCTCCATTGTGAAAACTGACCATTTAGTCCTACCCTTTGCTTTCTATCTTTTAACCAGTTTCTGATCCATAGTAAGACACTACCTCCTATCCCATGACTTTTTAATTTTCTCAAGAGTCTCTCATGAGGGACCTTATCAAATGCTTTCTGGAAATCCAGGTAGACTATATCTACTGGGTCTCCTTTGTCCACATGCTTATTTATACCCTCAAAGAACTCCAACATGTTAGTGAGACATGACTTACCTTTACTAAATCCATGTTGACTCTTCCCCATTAAACCATGTTTATCAACATGCCCTGTAATTCTGTCCTTAATGATGGTTTCCACCATTTTGCCCGGCACAGACGTCAAGCTTACTGGTCTGTAGTTTCCAGGATTGCCTCTGGATCCCTTTTTAAATATCGAGGTTACATTGCCACCCTCCAGTCCTCGGGTACAGTGGCAGATTTTAGTGACAGGTCACAAATTACTAACAGTAGGTCTGCAATTTCATATCAGTTCCTTCAGAACTGCAAGTTCCTTCAGAACTCTGGGGAGAATGCCATCTGGCTTGTTATTATTCAGGTTGTCAACATGCCCTAGAATATCCTCCAACGTCATACTGATTTGTAACAGCTCTTCCAATTCCTCATCCACAAAGCAAGGATCCGGTGTGGGTACCTCCCCAAAATCCTCTGCAGTGACGACCGATGCAAAGAATTCATTCAGCTTCTCTGCAATGTCCTTATCCTCCCTGAGCACCCCTTTAACTCCCTTGTCATCTAATTGTCCAACTGACTCCCTAGCAGACTTCTTGCTTCTGATGTATTTGGAAACTTTTTTGTTGCTTGTTTTTGTCACTTTAGGAAGCCTCCCTTCAAAATCTCCCTTGGCCTGCCTTATTAACACCTTACATTTACGTTGCCAGTATTTATGCTCTATTGTATTATTTTCATTGAGACTTGCCTTCCATTTCTTAAGGGATGCCTTTTTGGCTCGAATAGCCTCCTTCACCTCCCCATTTAGCCATAGTGGAAGACTTTTGGTCTTCCTACTTCCTTTTTTAATTTGTGGGATGCATTTAATCTGGGCTTCCAGAAGGGTGCTTTTAAACAGCCTCCATGCCTCTTGCAAACTTGTAGCCCTTGTAACTGTGCTTTTTAGTTTCTTTTTAACTAGTTTCCTCATTTTGTCATAGTCTCCCTTTTTAAAGTTAAGTGCTACTGCTGTACTTTTGTTTGTCTTTCTCACTCCAGAAATTATGTCAAATGGGATCATATTATGATCACTATTGTCTAGTGGCTCCACCACAGTTACTCCTTACACCGGGTCCTGCGTGTGACTCAGGACTAGACCTAGAATAGTTCCTCCTCTCGTTGGTTCTAGAACCACCTGTTCTAGGAAGCTGTCGTTTACAGCATCCAGAAAATTGACCTCCATGTCCCACCCCGAGGAAACATTCACCCAATCAATATTAATATAATTGAAGTCACCCTTTATTATTTTGTTGCTAACTTTAGTAGCCTTTCTAATCGTATCTATATCTAATCTATACTACCTATCTATATATAATGTATGGGGGGAGAAGGGCAGTGAAAGGGAGAAGGTAAAGTGTAGGGTATGAGGAAGTAAAGATATTGTTAATACAATAAGGACTAGGGAGGATTTTTTGTGTGCAAGCACCACAGTTCTATAAATGCAACCTGACATGACAAGCAGAGCTCTCAAAGAACAGAGAGAAAAAGCCTGGCCCTCCCATTATAAAGGGTTGCAGTGCCCTCCCCCAGAGCCCCCCAGATTGGTTGTGGGAGGCTGCAGGCATTGAGCAATTATAGAGTGCCATGAGACTGCTGGGGCCTGCTTACGCTGCTCATTGGCCAGTGATACAGCAATCAGATACTGCTGAACTGCTCGCCCCTTCCAACACAGGCACAGTTCAAGAGTTCAACCCTTTTTAGGGTCCGTGATGTCTGCTCCCTCCTCCCCAATCTACATTTTCCCTCCAAAACCCAACTGCCACAACACTAATAATAACAACAATAACAGCATTGTCGTTTTTGTTATCGTTGTCATTCTCGATTGTCGTTTTCGTTATTGCAATAACGATAACAAAAAAATCAATTTTCATTATCATTTTTGTAATAATGAAACAATATACACATCCCTAGAAAACAGACATGCACTTTAACTCCACTTTAACATTTCTTATGCATGTTGCAGGGCTGCTTTGGATGCCAATACATCCCTGCAACATGTATAACAAATGTTAAAATGCTGTTACAGATGAGATACATGCATGTCTGTTTTCATCCAGTGTGTTCCTGTAGCTTGTGCTATGTTTACTATTAAAAGCTATATCTTTGATGATGCCATTTCCTCCTACTATAAGAAAACTCAGGGTTCTTTCCCACATTGCTCATGCCTGTTAACTGGGCACAGAGTGACAGGTATGTGAAATCCTGTAGCAGACATTTCATATGCACTTGATCATGTGGCAGCACTGCTGCCCCCACATCCTTCCAGGCCACCTCCAGCAGCACTTTTATCAGGCAGCTGGGAGAGACTGGGGATAGTGCAGGCTGAACAAGGGAATGCAACTGGCTACAATGGATCAACTGTTCAGTAATGAGAGTACAACAGGACAGAAAGGTACCTGGAGTGAGTATTGTCAGAATGCCCCCTAAGGAGTCACACCACAATGGTACTTCTCATGCTTCAGTGTCTTTATTAATATACAAAGTCCCAGATCTTATTGCATGTAGTAGCCAGTTATCGATCCTCTGACTATCTCAACCCAGTCCACAGAGACCCCTTGATCAGGCAACCCTTTGCCCCAGGTCTAGTCCAGTAATCAGGCCCCCTTGCTCTGGATTCCATTAGTCCCTTGATCCTCCCTCTATGGGTGCTTTGCCAGGCACAGCCCTCTGGCCCAGGTGCCTCTATCAGTGGTAACCTCCTGACTATGGGCTGCCCCAGCCTCTCATAGGCAGAGGTTTCCTGCATCTGCCCCTTGCTCTGGCAGATAGAATTTTCTGTAGCTCCTTCCTCCTGCTTATTTTCCTTGGTCTCCATCTAGACTGAGCCTACCTCAGACTCTGGGCTTTGGACTGGCCCAACCACACCCAATCCGAAGTGTGAGGCATCAGACCCTATCCTTCACTTGGTCAGTGCCTGGGCCCTAGGTAGCACATGCATTACCCTTGCTGGTGCTACCTCCTTAAAGGGTTAGTAGTCCAAATAGCCTGCCACAGAGAGTATTTTGCCTCTGAACAACTGATCCTCAGTAATATAAGCACCAGGCTGTATTTTCTGCAGCAGTACCAATATCTCCTCAGCCTGGGAGAAACCAGGGCTGCTTCAGGCAGACTGTGAGGAGTACTGTCACAGGTACTGTCTACTGCTGCAAATAAGCGGTTTGGGGAGAGACTGTGGCTGTTGTGAATTAACCTTTCACAAGTTAAACGAGTTTGATGACAGCTCTGTAACTAATGTAAAAACAAGAATTGCCTCTCACCTCTCCCCTTCCCCAAGGGGTGGAAGTAATGGGGGCTCTGTCAGGCTCTCATTAAAAGGAATGTGCAAGAGTGGGGTTTTGTTGGAGCGGGCTTGGAGCTGGCGGCCGCTGAGCCTGAGTGTGGCAGGGCCTTGGGCGCAATCCTCCGTTGGCATCCTTATATGGGGAATTACTTAGGCCACTGCCACACAATGTTTCTGCACTTAGCCCCATGGGTCTGAGCCCTGCTTGTCTTGGGCAGGTTGGCTCTTTACACTGACTTCTCTTCAACCCTCACAGCCAGTTCCAGTCCTCACAGGGCTTATCCCACTAACTGGTGGGTCCCAGGGGTTCTCTAGCCCAGCCAAGCCAAACATTCTCAGCAGCCCAGTTAGTATTATTTATTATTATTTATTTATATAGTGCCAGTGATGTACCTGTCACTGTACAATCAGTACTTACAATCTAATAGACAAGGAAGGGTGAGAAAAGGAATGTGCGAACATCAGGAGAGACAAGGATACATTCATGAGTGTGAGAAGATGCAGGTGAACGTGCTTCACTTAGTTACAGGGAAGAGATTCTAAGTGAGAGAGGGAAGAGGATGTAATTTCACTCATGGTGAGCCAGGGAAAGCCTGATGGAAGAGGCAGGTTTTCAGGAGGGATTTGAAAGCTGGGAGGGAGGGAGCAGAGCAAATATATCTTGGGAGTGTTGGTTCACACCTGATACTTGGGCTTTGTCTCCAGCCAAATTCACTGGGGAACTGTTCTAAAGATGACTCATTAGTCCCACTGTTTCAAGCTCTTAAAGGGCTAATGCTCTAATCAGTTAGCCCCCTTCTCAAGGTACTGACTCTGCAAGTTATTGTAACCCTATTACACATGGCAACCCCAATTGCAGCATGAAATATGCAGCCCCCGGGCCAGCGTTGCCAAAGCAACCAACCTGGAGTGAGCAAATTGAGGTCTTGCCAGGCGAGACTCTCAGGACAGTTACTCTGACACATACCAGTGCCGAGACAGAATGCACCATGGAGTGGCAAGCAGCACTCACCTACCCACTCTCCCTGAAGCATTGCTTTATGTTGTGAGCAAATCATCCTTCATGGAGGTTGGGACGGAATTTTTACAGAGCTCCTGGACTGGCAAATTGGGATTCCCTGTTTTTGTCTTACCCACAGTGTTATTAGAATTTGGTTTGTTTGATCATTTGGTTTTAAGGGGATGAGACATCTCCTTATGAGATGGGGAACCAGGACACAGGGTATTTTCAGACGTTACGGGGCCCTTTGGCCCCGTACCGTAACGAACGTCTTCGTTCCCCGCCGGGGTCACCCCGGCACGGCCCAACAGACGTGCCGGGGGGATCCCGGCGGGGAAAGTGGGAGGAGCCGGGGCCGCGCGGCGCAACGTGCGGCCGCACGGCCCCGCCCCCTCCACGCACCCCGCCGCCCGCCCTCCGAGGAGACGGGCGGGCGGCGGGGCCAATGCGGCCGCCGCGTCTGGCCGATCGTGCCACGGCCCGGGATCCCGCCGGGGATCCCGGCCCGTGGCACGCGACCAGACGTTACTTTTTGTTCGCCACGGCCCGCGGTCCATTTGACCACGCTTCCCGGGACCTTCCCCCGGCTAGCCCGGGAAGCGTGGTTCAAATTGACCCCGTCTGCAGATTCAGCGTGGCCAACATCTGGCGCACGCTGTGCAGACGTGCAGGGGCCTTTCGCCCCGCTGCGGGGTTCACCGTGGTTCAGTGTGGTTCAGCGTGATCTCGTCACGTCTGAAATCACCCACAGTGTAGAAGCAGGGTGTGGCGAACGCTGAATCACGTTCATGGGAGGGGTAAACTTGAGGGCACCAAGGGGCTTATGTAGTCTCAGGTCTTCTGTCCCTCATCCTGTTTCTGGTCCCTAGGGGGACACAAGAGTCCTCCCTCACCCACCACATGCATTGTGGGTGGTGGTGTTGGTGGTGGAGGCATAGTTAATAGTTATTATAGGGCAGGGATCTGAGGGTGCATCAGAACTGGACATCCCCTTTAAAGTTAACAGTTAAGGTTCACGTAGTTACTGGACCCTAAAGTACCTTTGGCTATTTTGCCACCTGGAATCTTTGTTTGCTAAATAAAGAGTGTGGCCATTAAACCCCACTGCTAGTGTCCTTTCCTCATTCTGGAATTTGTCAACAATGTACCAGTCAAAGCACTGAATGGTGAGCACCATGTAATGGTTGTCCTTTTAATCCTGCCCATTAGTTGTAATGAAGGCATCTAATATATGACACTCAAGAGACTGGGAAAGATCTGAAACATTTTTCCCTTGGGTTACGAGATCTAATTTAGCCTGGTTCCATATTAAATGAAAGTCTTATTGTTGCCAGGAAACCTCTTTGTGAAAGAGGCTGTTGATCTCAGGCCAGTTCCCAACACGGAGGCCTCCATAGCATCAGAGCTGGCACAATCCCAGCAATGAAATAAATCAGGGCATTGGGACCAACCTCACCTCTCCATTCTTGATTTGGCTTCCACAAACCAGGGCAAAAAGGACATTGCCAATGAGGTTAGAGAGAATTGCCCCATCTTGAGCTATGTGGATCCACAGCCCTGTGGATTCATACAAGTGCCAGAGCTGTCAGTCTGGTGACGATTGGGAACACATGCTAATATTGCTTTTTCAATAGTAAATAAACTGTAGCAATTCAATTTGGTTTGTTTTTTTTCCCCTCTTGGTTGCAGGAAGTGGTTTCAGATGAAAGACACCAAGGAGGGCAGTTGCTGGAAGAACCGAAGTTGTTACATTTCAAAGGAAATAGCTTCAGTCTTCAGATCTCTGTCCTTGATATCCCCCCTTTCCTCTGGAGAATTAAACCATTTACTGCATGTCAGGTACTTGTCAATCTGTTTTTTTTTTGTTTTTTTTTAATGCAGACGCAGCATGAGTTTTTAGCAGGAAAATCATGGTACAAACAAGACAATTACTTCTTTTATTTTGTTTTGCCATGAAAGGCATGGATTTAACCTCTAAGCAGTCAACAAGAATGTAACTAGGATTGTGAGAAATGAGGAACAAAATATGTCACAAAAGCAGTGGCTGTAAATATGGTGTCTTGCAAAACTAAGCATATACTCCACCCCCACTTACTGAATCACACTGTAAGCTTTAGCTCAGTACTACCAGTTCCATTAAGAGCCTGTTTGCCAATATCAGTAATTGACTGAGTTGTCATCATGGTCTTAATTTAATAGCTGATGTGCAGCAGAAACAGCAAACACATCTGCATGTACATGACTGTTAAAAGTTCAAAATCACTGCATGACTGATTGGGTCACAAATTCTCCGACAAAGAATATATAAACATGTTTAGAACTAATATGTACCCATGCTGCATTAGGAAACACATGGTATATACGTAGGTAGATTTCTCTTAAACAAGCCCCTTCTAAACGGAAGATGTTTCTGCTCTAATATTTTTTTAAACAAAACATGGAGTGCTTTTATATAAAAATTGAAGCAAGCTTTCATCTAGCTCAAAAACTACCCCCTCTTCTGATTAGCTTAATCCCAGGAGAATAAAATACTTCATACCACAATAAAGTATGGCTCTAAGAACCTTCATAAATAGTTTGCATAATGAAAACTGTCTTCTAATGAAGGTGGAGTAAAGTTCAGCATATTCAGAGATGTTTTGTGCTGGTCCCTTGGAATGCCCAAACCAATAAGTGGTTGCCCAACAGGGAGTCATCACATCTTGCACAAGTTTAGTTTAATCACAACTGTACAGACCTACTAGTGGAGTGTTTCTCAAATGTGGCCACCAGCACAATCCTGTGCAGCCGCAACAGCTCCCCAGTACCTTTCCGTTGACTGCTTTCTCAGTTGGCATTTACCATAATCAGCTCCCCTTTGATCACTGGATGCAACTAAAGCTGTGTCCACCTAATACCATGCTGATGAAGAGTTTTGGGGAGGCTGCAGATGTGATTCATGCAGCATTGTCACCTGGGTTCTAGTGCTATTTGAATGGCTTTCCTCCATGCATGGACTCATGGGGTACTTTCAGACATGACGCTAACCACCCTTTAACCACCCTTGGTGGTTATTTATGCATGTTGCAGGGCTGTATTGGTGCCCTATGCAGCCCTGCAACATGCATAAATAACCACCAAGGGTGGTTAAAGGGTGGTTAGTGCCATGTCTGTTTTCACCCTAGCATTCACAAAACACTGTGCTGAACACTGGGTTTGTTCATGAGAGCTCAGGGTGGCTTACAAGAAAACATAAAATACAATACAATCATTAACAACTCCCCCCCCTCCCCAACTAATAAAGAGTCATTGTCGTAATGTCAACAGGGTAGCTGAAGTACTTTTGTAACATCATGGTATGGTACCCACTGCAAAGCCATCATAAAACATTAGAGACTTCGGCCCTGTTTGCTGCATATACAGCAGCAAAGCAATTCAAAAGAGCAAACTCAATGGCAGATAACACTGCTGCCAGAAGGCCGTGTAATATCAAACTGGATCTGCAAGGCAAATAACTAGTCTGAATGCTCGCAGACTTGTGTGTGTTAGTGCTAACTGGGTTTATTGCACTGGCATCTGAGAGCAAGGGTCCATCATTAGTTAAGAAAAGATTTAGCAACACTTTCCAAATTCAGCTGAACTATGTCCAAGTGAAATATATTGCAAGAAACTATCCCAACAGACTGGGAAGGGATAACCCCACTAGTTCTTCTCTCTTTGTAGCCTCCATGTTTCTCTGTGTTTCAGAATTTGGCAAAGATTATTTCTGCCTGTTTTTTCTTGCAGAGTTATTATTTCTTTGGGGCATTATCTCCTTACTGGATGTGAGTCCCTGATGCATGCAAAGTGCTGAGAGCGACTCTGATGCCCCCAAACATTTTGTGCATGGTTCAGCACTTTCCTTAATACTGCATAGAGTTTCTATGAATAAATATATTGTTTATGGTATATTAAACGTAGGTGTCTCTGTTCTTTGTTGGCAAGCAATATTCCAGAGTTTCTGAGTCCAAATTGAACTGCAGGGTGCTGTTAAAACAAGTCCTGATAGCCATGCAAATTCCTCCAGCTTAATCTTTATGGATTGTAAGGGCCTCACTTTGCTGGATCTAATGTGAGTGGCATAGTCCAGAGTAACCATTAAATATATTGCTGGGAGATAAAGGAAGTCAAAGGAAGGAATCATAACCCAAAGAGCAACGTTTAAGTAATAAGTGCTGTGCTGGCTTCAAGGAGAGTGGAGCAAGGGAAAATTCACATCATTCAGGGTTGCAAGGATGCTCTGCCAAATTTTTCTGTGTGACTTTGGAAAAGACACTCCACATTTGCACCTTATGGCGGCACAGCAACAGCACTTCCGCGAGAAGAAGACATGGCAGGGGAAGGAGACAGACACCATCATAACTTCCAGTGTGAATGGAGTTCTGCTGCGACAATACTCGCTAATGATGGCTCAAAATCCAGCCTTGTCATTAGTGAGTATTGTCGCAGCAAAACTCCATTCGCACCGGAAGTTGTGACAGCGTCCGCCTCCTTCCCCCACCGTGTCTTCTCCTTGCGGGAGTGCCGCTATCACACCGCCGTAAAGTGTGAATGCAGTATTAGGCTCAAAGTGCTCCACTGGCACAAGCCCCATGCAGGATCTAATTGCCCATCTACCTGTCTCTCATCCCTGTTCTACTGACAAGGAATTAGGAATGCTGTACTCCATCACAGCGGTGAGGATGAAGAAAGTACATTAAAGATCATGAACTGCTGCCAGTACCTTACCTCAGCCTGGCAGCTTGGGAGTTCTGTAGTAATGCTTGACTGCGCGGCACAACCATGGCTCAATCCAACTCTGGTCCTATTGACCCTCTGTGTCCAATCCCTTGCCACACACCCTTCCAGATTCCGGATTGGCTGTCTGCCAGGATATAAAGCTGGCTGGCAGCAACAGGAAGCTGGATGAAACAACTTCTCTCCTCAGTCCCCGATTCCCAGTGCCTAGCCCTTGCAATGGTAAGTTATTCTGCCTCTGTTCTATGTTCCCAGTCCAGCCTTTGAGGACTATTTGCCTCGGTTTGATGAGTATCGAATTTCTGAGGACTTATCCTGAAAATTTGGTACTATGCCAAACCTCAGCTGAGTGCAGGGAGGTGGGGGCAGAGGGCAGCAGGTGTGGGGAATAGTGTAGTTTGGGGGATATAGGGAATAGGTCTAAGTGGGCCTGGGAAGGGGATGAGGTGGGAATAGGGCAGCATGGACCTGGGAATGGGTGTGGAGGCCTAGCAGGGGCTATGGGCAGAGTGTATTTACCCTCTGGACAGTGTCCTGTGATGCATAGCCTCTCTCCAGGTTGGTAAGTTAAAAGAAAAAAAATGGAATGCTCAGAAGGGCCTTAATGGCCCCTTCTGAGAGTTCTCAGACCTTTCCAAGGTGGAAATGGCAGTGTCAGCATGCTTTGGGCACCATCTTGGATGCGGCCAGCCGGTTCTTTTGAGCACGCCCAGAACCAGTTGACCACATGGGTCCAAGGACCGACCCAAACACCCAGGAATGGTCCTCGGACACTTGGAAATACTCACTTTTTTCTTTTTTTTTTTAATACTCGGAACAGCCTTACTTTAGACATTTTATATTCTTTAGCGCCAGTGTGGTGTAGCGGTTAAGAGTGGAGTACTGGGACCAGGAGGTAGGGAGAGGCCACCATTCAAGACTCACCTGCCCTTATCTATGAATGTACTGGGTGATCTTGGGCCTGTCACAGATCTCTCAGCCTAACCTATCTCACAGGGTTGTTGTGAGAATTACTAGTTGAGCTAATTAGTTAAATGTTAATGGTGAAATGTTATTGGTTAAAGTTGGTGATCTCAAGCCCATCCTGCGCTGATTGCATGCCTGCTGCACACAAACGTCACACAAACCGCGTGGATCCACATTTAGGGCACATTGTGCCCTGCGGAAACCGTACAGTGACATGCACAGGATGGGATTGAGCTCAACAAGTTAAAATGTGAGCCGCCTAAGGGAAATGGTGTGATACAAATTGAAATAAATAAGAATAAAATAAAATAAAAATAAATGCATCAGTCAGGTCTCCCACACGGAGGCATGAGCTGAAGGTTAAACAAAAAGAGTCTTCAGAACTTCTTATCAAAGTAGGTTTGACTTGAGGAGGATATTGTAGTCAAATAAATATTTGCATTTTATAATTGAGTGTAATTTGAAAAACTTCAATGGCTGAAAAATAATTATTATTCTTTTTAAAGGGAACTGTGGTACAGTTTGTACTAGCTGTTCAGTAAAACATCATCTGCGCTGAGTCTCTACCACTGCTGATAGTCCAGATTAGATGTTAATGTAACCAAATAAATGTAGCCTGTGCCCACCACTTGTCAGCACAGCCATGAACCCCAATTTTTGTTTTTCCAACTGGCCCTTATTGTATTAAGTATTGTGTTTGTTATGGATCCCACTGATGCCCCCTGCCAGACCTGAGTGTTTTGGCACAAGGGTGAGTTCAGTCTGACCTTACAGCCTGGTAAGGCTCTGGAAACTCTCTTTGCCCAGACCCTCCCATGTGATAGCTACCTATACACAGCTGTTAAAGAAAAGCATCAGTGCAGTCTAAGGCCAGGATACCCAGTGCCTTGTAGAGGCCAGTGTTAGACCTTTTGGTCACTCCTTACTTTATTTTATTTCCCTTCTCTGTGTGGTACCTTTCTTACTGTGTAGCCCTCTGGGCACCACCAGAGTCCTCAGGGAATGTGTGAAAGTGCTCCCCAAGCCAGATGTCAGTAGTGTTCAGGAGCACTTTCACACATGTGAGGCATCAAATTGAATTAAACTGAATTTCAGAGGGGACACTTAATCTATGCAAATGTATGCAAATCATTCACACAAATTATGCAGTGCTCCCAAGTAATCACATACGTCACTTCAGTGCTTGTGACTGAAAAAAGGTTGAGAACCTCTAATATAGAGGAACACAAAGCAAGCCAATTGCAGCAGTCTTACAGTTCAATCTCTGATTCTGTCTCTGTCACACTCTCCAACTGGCCAGGTGGAAGGGTAAATTCCAAGGGTCAGTCAGCTTCCACCAGCTGTAACTCCAGCTCTACTCCTTTCAAATTAAGTTCATAGACAGCTCATGTTAGCTACCTCAACTTTTCAAGACTCAAGGCCTTATTGTGGTAGCAAAGCTGTCACAAATCGCACTACACAAATAAGGATTACAATGCACTTTGGTCACTGACATCACATTGTCCTCTTAAGATGGCTGGTGAATTGATACCATGGACGGGTGGCTAAGGCAAATTTCGGGGTGTGTCTTATGCAAATTTTGGGGTGTGTCTTATGCAAATTTGGTGGGGGTCCGTGGCTCATTGGGAAATTTGAAAAGGGGTACTTGGTCACAAAATGTTTGGGAACCACTGGCTAAAATAAAATGGTCTTAAATACCTCAAATTTAGATAGTACAGGTCCAGGTCCAGGATGATACAGTCCCAGGAGTCTGAAGACCATGTAATTTAAGCCAGTGGTTCCCAAACATTTTGTGACCAAGTACCCCTTTTCAAATTTCCCAGTGAGCCACGGAAGTGGCTTAATATGCGTCTATTACGGTGGAGGCGCATTTTAAAAGTGCGCGAATTAAATACCTCGATTGAGAGGTATTTAATTCGCGCACTTTTAAAATGCGCCTCCGCCGTAATAGGCGCATATTAAGCCACTTCCGCCTCGTCTAATTAGACCAGGCGGAAGTTTCAAAATATGTGCGCCGCCGAGGCAAATGATACCGCCGCACGTCTAAAAGGGGCCTAAGTGAAGCATTATGTTGTGTGCCATGTTACTAGCAGACAAATGCTGGCATTTTACTTTTACAACAATAGTTCATTCATTTCATATAATGAGCCTTTCCACTGAACTACTCAACACTGTTCCCCCCAAAGCTGGCAATAAATCTAATTTTAGATGTTACAGTGCAGAAGCAGTGTTAGTCACACACAATCCATGCAATTGCATGAGGCCCCATAGGAACAAGTTTGAAAAAAAAGCTAGTGCCAGTATAATTGGTAAAAGGATGGATGGCAACGATAGAGGCCTCATAATAGAGCTTTGGGTGTAGCCATTAGAAGTGAATGATGCCACTGTGTGATACTATGAGGGTGGCAATAGTGATATCATATCCAAGGGGGTAGCCAGGATGTTTACTGGGGGAAAGAGGGCCAAAAGCAATGGGGCTCTCCCACTTCCTGTCTGATCTGGCCCCACTTTCTGTGAAGCATCATGATGCTCTGGAAGGGTTGGGAGAGTCTCTTTGTCCTGCTCTTTTCCAGTGTGGCCGTGCCCCTTATAGAGCATGATGAAATCTTGGCTCTCTGAAAGGACAGAGGCAGGGGAAACCCAGGGGTGACTAGGAAGTGCCCCCTGGGGACACCCATGATCATATGGTTAATTAATTTGGGTGGTAGCATTTAAGTGTGTCTGCTTATTTGTATTTATTTATTTAATTCCATTTTTATCCTGCCCTTTCCTCAATAAATAACATAAATAACAGCTGTTTTTAATGTGTTTGTGTGAGGGAAAATTTGTTTATGTTTTGTAGAAGATATGATAAAGGAAGCCTTCCAAATGTGTTCTGTTAATAGCAGGATGACAGAGCAGAATAACTATTATTTGCAAAGCAGAGCATTTAGTAAAAAAAACTGAAGAAAAGGAGCAAATCACTTTTAGTATCACTGTCTGTGTTGGCCTGAGGTGGGAATTGATGTTTCCCCTTCTTCAACCACAGAACTGTTGGCTCTTTCTGGGTGCTGAATTTGCAGTAATACAGTCTGGCTTCTGAATGCCACAAGCTGAATTCCATCATCCATGCAGCAGCATTTTGCACTGTCAGGAGATTGCTGGGCCTTAGCTGCTTTACCCCATTTTTGCAAAGGTCATCTGTCTCTGCAGTTGAAATGAAAGAAAAAAATGGACATTAGTACTGAACCTCTAAGTGTGAAGTTAGAGATTGATTGGGTCGGGATGCCAGGATCTAAATCACCCATTCTGGTGGAATTCAAAATAGCAAAAAGGCTGACATCCAAGGTCAGTTTGGTCCATACTGTAATATCTATACTTTTTTATCATATAATAAGCATTGAGGGCTAATTCCACATGAAGGGTAGTGAGAAGAGTGCTTTCAGATAACATACTCGATGCAGTAAGTTGAGCCTTTCTTGGAAGAGTAGAAAAGGTTGGGAAACTCCCCTGATCTCCTTACAGGGTATGGGTGGGCGGGGGAAGTGACAGACCAACAAGAGGCTTCAGCAGGCATTGTTTTTAAAAAGAACGTAGGCAGCCAATTTCCTTGAGTAATAACAGCTGTTTTTCCCAGCATGCTTTGTGTTTTGGAGGATCCAGTATGCGGCTTCTGCTAGGAGGTGATTTACATTCTCTCCATCTGCTAGGAACCTAATTATGAGAAATCAAACCAAAAGCATTTCCGGAATATTTTAAACACTCATAACTTCCCCATACTTTGTCCTCTCGTATTACTTTTCACATAATTCTTTGCAGCTCAGTGCATCTCTCTCCTCTCTCTATTTTCCTTTCTCTTTCCCCGGAATGAAAGCAAAGATGATTACTTTGGAAAAATCTAATTACAGTTGCTCTGATTCTAATATTTCTTTAATGATTTCTTTATCACCATTGTTATCTTGCTGCCACTACTGACTTAGGATCTAAATATAGTGCTTCTAATTACTACTTAGTGTAGCATTTTGGGTAACCCCTGAGAATGTGGAATAAGACTGAGAAGTAGCTGCATTTCGCTGATGAGAAAAATCACCTCTTTTCCATCCAAGTTCTCACCTGCCTCAGAAATGTGTTATGAGCCAAATTAATGTTTGGAAAGTGCTTTGGCCTCCTCACTGGGTAGGGTTCATATCAGTGGCGTAGCTAGCTTGGGATGAGCCGAGGGATAAGAAATGTCTGTTCCCCCCCCCCCCGGTCTCTTTTTTCCTGCTGGTGGTGAAGCTGCCAGCCAGCCTAGAACCACTGCCCAGCTCAGTCGGCCTAGGGATGCTGAGCTGCTGGTGCTTGGGACTGACTTGCTGTCTGCAGAGTCCGCAGCATGCTGCTGGTGGCCTGCTGCTGGGTCCATCCATCGTCTGGGCTGGTGGCGAGCTGGTCCCACGGTGCACTTTGTCCCTCGCACCTTGCTTCCCACATGCTGGGGCCGAGCACAACCAGCAGCATAAGTGCCATTCCTGCTCACACAACAGCCGAAAGAGAGGGAGGAAGGGTGGCTTAGCTGTCTTGGAAATTGGGCCCCCAGCCAGTACGGACCCCGGGACAAATGTCCCTGTTTGTCCAATGGTAGCTATGCCCCTGGTTCATATATGTACCAAGTATTATTCTGTAATTAATATAATGATGGATGTGAGTAGTACTGATGTGTGTTGTAGTATCTGCAAGTTAGTGGGGAGGATTTTGTGAAAGTTATTTTTGCTGTTCAGATTACTACAAGGGAAGGCTGTGCAAGTCTGATATTACAGTGACACTGCAGTTCTAGCAATCTCATCTTGAGCATTTTAACACAAAGGAGGAAAATGGAACTTGGATATTCTGAAGAGTCATGGAGAAAAGGCACTAACTGTTTTCTGGATGGAGAAATATGCTTTGCCTGCTACCCATAAAATCAGGGCAATCAGAGATTGCAGGTGTGTTATGCCAGTGGTAAGATTCGTAGTTTAGTGTATATAATTTGCACTTGTGCAATGTTATTCACTTGCACCCATTATTAATTGGGCTGTGTAATGGTTTATGGGTCTAAAATTCCCTTTGAGCACAGAGACATATTTCGGTTATGGAGGCTATTGCTTTTAACACCTTCCTGGTGGTTCATGTTCATTCCCTGTTGCCAGAGTTGTGTTACTAATAAACAGTACTAAATCACATCCTGTGTTCAGTAAGCTGATTTCTGCAAAGTGGTTTCTAAAAGACACCTGATGAGTAATGTAGTAAATTAAGACAGGGAAAACTGAGGTAGAATATAGGAGGCATTGTTATAATAGTGAGGCCCTGATGTACTATGCAACCAGTTTCTCAGGTCGTGTCATCCAGGACATTTACAGCTAGAAAATGCACAGCCCTGTACCGCTGCAAGAAAGTTAAAGGCATAACTGTTTTCCATTTTAATCAGGGGACTGCTGAAGCCCCTATATTGAAAAAACTACTTGAACTACAGTTCTGAAAATTTATCCATGACTTATATTTGTGGGGACCATCATATGTGCAAAGTCTGAAGAAGTTCCAGCCAGAAAATCAAACGTTATAACCGTCTAAAAGTTAATTGGCTGTGGTCAAAATGCACAGCAGCCTGACAATTTTGAATCATCGAGATCTCCTCACCCCTGATGAGCTAAGCTCCCAGATTTCACAGCCTTGGAGCTTGAGATCTAGATCAACTGCTGGTATACTGTGATAATGATTGGTGCAGACAAAAATGAGTTAATAAACATTTAAAAAATCAGTTCTGCTGGCAGGCGCATGCGCAGTCGAGCAGCTGCTGGCCATCATTTGTGTTGTTAGAAAAAAACAGCATAAGGAAAGTTACATGACTTTTCATACAGAGTCAAAAGTCTGTAACCTTTCATACGGAGTGAAAAGTCCAGAGTGAAAACTTGCAGACTTTTCACTCTGTATGAAAAGTTGCAGACGTTTCTGAGTCAAAAGTACGGAGTGAGGCCAGATGTTAATTGACACAAAACTGACTAGAGATTAGGGATGGGTGAACCGATCACGGTTCGGGTTCAGCCATTCAGGTCTTTCGCCGGGTTCGGCTCTTCGGTTAGACCGTTTGGAAATAATTAGCACGAGAGCACGAGAAACTGTAATCGCGCCGGAAACTGGAAATTAGAGTGCGTGTGGAGCTGTGTGGTGAGTGAGTGTGTGTTTGGCTGGGTGGCTGTGCGGTTTGTGTGTTTTGGCAGTGTTTGGGTTGGGTTTTACTGTGTTGTGGTTGTGGTTGGTGAGTGTTGGTGTGTGTTGTGGGTGACTGTTTTGGTTGTGGGTGGGGTGATTGTTTTTTAAAAAAAAATTGAAGAAAGCTGCGGTTCTTATTCAGCGGCTGGAGGCAAACTTGCCGCTTGAGGAGAAGGAGGAGGACGAGGAAGAGGTAGAGATCGCTGGCACTGCCCCTACTACACCTCTGATGGTGGTGTCCAGCTCCTCCACTAAGGAGCAAGCGGCAGGCTCAGGAGGTGCCAGGTTTGTAAACTTTTTTTTTACTTTGAGGACAAGAAAGGCTCTATCTGTTAGAGCAAGCTCAATGGCGTGCGGGTAAGTGCGTGGGTGGTGGGCATCAGTCAGGCACAAACAGTGGGCATCAGCGGGTGACAGTGGAGGTCTGCCACAGAGAGAAAGGGTACTGTAGTGTGGGGGGCTCTGGCACGAGCAGCACCCCCACCCAAACATGTGCCAGGCTAGCAAGGATCTCCACTCTCCAGTTGTCATCCCATTTCCTACGCACCCCCATATAAGGGCAGGATTTGCACGTGCCAGCCAGGGCCTTCCTAATTGCAATCACTTGCATCCCCTAGCACCCCAAGGAGGGCAGGATTTGCACATGCCAGCCAGGGCCTTCCTAGTTGCAATCCCTAGCTTCCCCTATCACCCCTGGGAGGGCAGGATTTGCACGTGCCAGCCAGGGTCTCCCAAGCACCCCAGGGAGCGCAGGATTTGCATGTGCAAGCCAGGGGCTTTCTAACTGCAATCCCTAGCACCCCCAGGAGGGCAGGACTTGGATGTGCTTTCTAGTTGCAAACCCTAGCACCCCAAGGAGGGAGGACTAGAGGCATCATCATCATCATAAATGCATGATATTACTTTCGTGTTCTTAATGTGTTCCCATTTCAGAGAGGAATCAGATGCCAGCCCCAGCGCTGCTGCCAGGACCAGGCCAAGGAGGAGGACCCCTAAGCAGAGGTCACCATCACCACAGCCAGTGACACCCCCAGACATTCGGCGCCAGAAGTCAGATGTCTGGAGGTTTTTTGACAAGGGCGACGGATTTGCCACATGCAAGGTATGACACGGGGACTGGAACAACAGGGAATGAATTGCCCTATGACCTGACCTGTTAGGAACGGAAGTCCCCTGCAGAGAGAGATTGGCCACCCAGTCCACCCACTTGTGGAGACAAACTGCAGGCAGGGCTTGAATGACAGACCATTGGTAGTATGGCACTTCTTATGTTCCTATCTTTTTCTGATCCTTTTAGCACTGCAAGAAAAGATTGCGGTAGCAGAAGGAGGGGACCACATCAGGGCTCATCGACCACATTGAGTGCACCCATGGCCTGAGAGTGAGGCGGCAGGCGGAGGAGTCTGGTGTGGCCGTGGTCATGGAGCCTCAGCGCCAGAAGAAGGGGGGGAAGGCAACCCAGAAGCGAAGGCATGTATGCCCTCCCCTCCAGCCCTGATGTGGAGACCCCCAGGCCACAGGAGAATGAAGAGGCCAAGGCATTTAGGGCCCAGTTGCAGCAGCCCACCCGGGACTTCATGGACAAGGTCCAGCAGTCTGCAGCCACCATGGAGAACCACCTGGTAGAGCAGTTGCAGGCAATCCAGGTGGAGAGGCAGATGGACCGCCTGCAAATGTACCACCAGGCGCTCTCCAGGTGGCATTGGGACAAGGAAGGGGCCTTGAACTTTGCTGTCTCCCACAGCTACAAGCTGCCAGAGTCCCGGGTGGCCGGCCCTCAGCCCTGTGCTGCACCCCAACAGCTGTTGCCTTTCTCCCAAGTCCCGGGGGACAGGCCCAGAGACTCTTAGTTTCATTTATAAGTTTTCTTTGAATGTTTGCTTTTGTTTTATAGAATGTTGTTGTTGTTGTTGTTGTTTTAGTATTGTTATGTAAATAGTTTTAATAAAAGTTGTTGTATTTATTTTTACAATCTTCGTGTGACCTGTCCAATCTTTTATCCCTATGTGCTGAAGTTGGTGGTAGCAGCAGGTATAGGAACGCACACAGGCAGGCAGGCAGGCACATATAAAACTTTGTGTGTTATATTCCATCTCATTACGGTAGGTTTGCTGTGTGCTGGATGTGGGCAATGGACATTGGGGTGCATGAGCACAGATGGGAGTTCTTCCTGGTTCTGGCAGGTGGCAGTCAGAGGATATACCTACCTCTCCCCCTCTAACCCCCATCTCCCTCCTTCTAGCTGGGAAACTCTCTCTCTCTCTCCCGCCATATAGTGCAGGTGACAGCATGGGTGGGATCGTGTCTGTCTCTCCTTTAAGCATTGGGTGGACTTTCTGTCTCTCTCTCTCTTATTTCTCTTTCTCTCTCATGGCAGCATCCTGGGTGGGCAGACAGGCACTTTGGCATGAGAGGCAGGAAGGCGGGCTGAGGCAGGCTTTGAGCTTGGCGGCAACCTGAGGTACGGAACCCTTGGCAAAGACAGCATATAGACCTGGCAGCAGCAGCGTTTCTTTATGCCATGGCATTATGGTACAGACAGCATATAGGCCTGGCCTGGGGGCCATTGGCACTGGAAGAAGCAGGCATTGGTGGCCATGGTACAGAACCCTTGGCACAGATAGCATATAGGCCAAGGATCTCTTAGACAGTTGATCCTAAGAGATAGGCGAGCATTGTTGCAAAGGGACGGGTGATCGCTGATAGCCTCCGTTTCATGAGGGGACAGGGGTAAGGGGGCTAGGCAGGAGCAGGTGCCTGCTGGCTGGAGAGGGTTGAAGTTCCCTTGCACTTTTGGGGTAACCCATGGCAAAGCCACAGAACAAGGATCCTGGACTGTTGGAGAAGTTTAAGATTCTTTTAGGATTGAGATCATCCAGGGCGAACTCCAAATCACCAAAAGACAAGCATACGTCATCACTGCAGAAATCCTCAAGGAACTCAGCATGGAATGCAGGTTGCACAACCAGATATGCACCATCGGTTAAAAGTGCTAAGTGGAGAGGATTCGGAATGTCATCTGTAGGGATGTGTGAACACGAACAGTCAATCCTAAGAGATAGGTGACTGTTGTTGCGAAGGGACGGGCGATCACCATTAGTCTCCATTTCCCAGAGCTGATCGAAAGGTAGTTGGGTACAGGATCATCCTGGGCCAGCTCCAAATCATCCAAAGGCAAGCTTCTAGATACAGTGAATAGAAAGATGGATAGACAGTGGTTAGAAAGATGGCTCTCTGTGAGTGGAATGCCGGGCCCCAGAACCCTGATGGTGGGTCCTGGGGCTAGAGTGACAGCTTCTAGATACAGTGGATAGACAGCCCTCCCTGCCTGTAACATAGGCTCCAGAACCCTGATGGTGGGTCCTGGGTCTGGAGAACTTTGAAGGCTGAAGTGGAGAAGGGTTCCATGTGAGCATCAGTTGAACATGTGTCAGTCGATCCTAATAGATAGGCAAGCACCATTCTGTCTTCAAGGCCCTCACAGATAATGAAAGATACATCACGTACCTGGAGGAAGAGCTGGCTGAGTTTCTCTTCCTCGCAGTACTTGATTGGAAAGTTCATCACAATACCCCAAGGGATCTCCAGGAAAAAATCTTCCACAGCAAGATGTATTGCTCCATATGTTACAAAAGACTTGGGGTTGCTTATCCAGGGGACTTGGGAGTGGGGTTTTGTTGTGGAGTAGTTCAATTTCCCAGGCAGCAGTCTGAGAGGTTTAACTGTGCTTGACAGTTTGAGCTAAACAAGGACAGTCCAGCAGGACACGTGCTTTCAGCAGCCTTTGAGTGGAATTATGGCCCCAGACCCATCATGGTGGGTCCTGGGACTAGAGTGGCAGCTTGTAGATATTGGCCACAGCCCTCCCTGCCAGTAAGTAACGTAGACCCCAGGACCATGATGGCGGGTCCAAGGGCTAGCGTGGCTGTTTCTTGGTGCGTTGGAATGACATCAGAATGTGTGAGGAATGATGGCCCCAGACCCATCATGGTAGGTCCTGGGGATGGAGTGGCAGCTTCTAGGTATTGGCCACAGCCCTCCCTGCCTGTAACTCGGCCGCAGAACCCTGATGGCAGGTCCTGGGGCTGGAGTGGCTGCTTCTTGTCATGCAGTGGAACAACGTCAGAATGTGCGAGGAATGGTGGCCCCAGACCCATCACGGTGAGTCCTGGGGCTAGAGTGACTGCTTCTGGATCTTGGCCACAGCCCTCCCTGCCTGTAACTTGGCCCCAGAACCCTGATGGTGGGTCCTGGGGCTAGAGTGGCAGCTTCTGGATCTTGGCCACAGCCCTCCCTGCCTGTAACTTGGCCCCAGAACCCTGGTGGCGGGTCCTGGG
>QEPC01006601.1:626725-647516 GCA_003113815.1 Sphenodon punctatus | reverse complement strand
TCACGGACTGCCTTTAGTATATTGGCCGCGTTGTCCATGACCACACACCCGTTGGTGAAGGCCATGCCTGGCGTGACCCACTCCCTCACCATGGTGGCCAGGGCTTCCTCGAGGTATGGGAGCTGTCCATGACTTGGGGCTGAAGCAGGACCCACCTATACCCTGCTTCAAGTCTCCTCCTGCCACTGCAAAGTACTGCCTCTGGGTCCTGCCACCAGTGTGCAGTCACTGCCAGTTAGGCATCATGGGTGTTTCTGGCGGACCACAGGTCAGTGGTGAAGTGGACCGTGCCCCCGCCAGCCCCTGCCAGCAGCTCCCTCATCTGCTCCTTCAAAACCCTGTAGAGCTGTGGCACCACGGTCCGACTCAGTGTGGAGCGGGAAGGCAGCTTAAAGTTGGGGGCCTGGAACCCAATCAGCCACTGGAAGCCCTTGTCCTCCACGATTGACAAGGGCTGGCCATCCAGGGCAATCATTTCTGCCAACAGGCGCTTGGCTTCCCCTTGGAAGCAGTGTCACGGCGCCCTGACAATGGCCTTGACAGATCTCCCCACCCCATCTCCTCCATGGTGGACTGACGGCGCTGCTGGGGAGGCTCCTGCTGCTGTTCTGTCTCCATACTGCTCCTGCTGCTAGAGGCAGCAGCAGTTGGTGAAGGATGCTGGCCCACTGAAGGAGCCAGGTGACTGGCCGCTGCAGTTGGGAACCCACTGGCATCCACTTCCCCTGCCTTCCCTCTGAGCAACAGTGCACTGTGACATGCCTTGAGGTGCCTTGCCACTGCAGTTGTGCCAAGACTGACGTGCACCTGCCCACGTTTCACCAACTTATTGCACAGCGTGCACTGCACCTCTCTGGGATCATCTGCCCACACCTCTTAAAATGATCCCAGACTGAGGATTTCCTCCCCCCCTCCTGCCTTCTTGCCCACCCCGGCGGACGCACTGCTGCCAGAGCTGCTGGGAGAGGGAGAACTTCGTGGCACTGGCAACACAGCTCTGGGAGGAGGGTCAGACATCGCCTCGGGTACAGACATCTCCTCTGCGGCACTAGTGTCTGCCTCTTCCTCACTGTCCGCGATCACGGTGATGTCCCATGAAGGGGCATACTGGGACCCTGAGGCTAGACTGCCCGTGTCTGCCATGCGGCTGGCACTCTCCCTGTGCCCCCCTCTGTAGCTGCTAGTACTGCTGCTCCTCTCCCTACTTCCATTGCCCGGGAATCGGGCCCTGCCTCTAGCAGCCGTAGTCGGATCCACCAGCTCTGGACTGCTGGGGATCGCCTCGACAGTGGGGGATATTGGTGGCCCTGGAGGAACATTGGAAGCAGCCCCAGCCCCTGCTCTGGAACCACCAGCAGCAGAAACAGATGCAGCCTCAAGTCCTGCAGGCCTTTCAGTGCCCTGCGTGGCAGTGGAGGAGGGCACTGCCAGGAGGAGCCGCTGAAGCCTGTTGCCCTAAAGCAGGCCTGCTGAGTTTTGGGGTGGGGGGTTTGATATGCTCTGCCTCTGGCTACTGCTGCTGCCTGCTGCCGCTTCCCTGGCACGGACCCTCCTGCCTCTGGCACGTGCCCCATTGCCTCCCCTATGGGCAGCAGATCGGCCTCTCCTTCCCTTCTCCATTTCTCCCTCCAAAATAA
The DNA here is from genome assembly GCA_003113815.1 of Sphenodon punctatus. Lineage (NCBI taxonomy): Eukaryota > Metazoa > Chordata > Lepidosauria > Sphenodontia > Sphenodontidae > Sphenodon > Sphenodon punctatus. The sequence goes on along the minus strand of QEPC01006601.1, from coordinate 645,879 downwards.
TGTTTTTATTTAAATGTTTTATCTAATATTATATCTATCTATCTATCTATCTATCTATCTATCTACACTAAATCTAACTACTATTAACTATTCTAAATGCTATGAACTATTAATAAGTACACAGGAAACAGGACTACTCCTACAAACACTAAAACTAAATCACTAAGCACTATCTCTATCACTAAGCTAACTCCTACAACTGTCTACTATTTCTAATCTACTATCTATCTAGATATATAGATATATCTAGATATATAGATATCTATATATATATATGGGATGGGCGGGAATCACAAACAACACAAAAAACACAAGGAGGAGTACAAAACTTAAATGAAACCTAAATCAATCTAATAATCCTACTCTAAATGAAAAAACAGGGGGAAGGGAATCAGGGATGGAATGGGAGAGGGAAAGGATCCAATGGAGGGGNGGTGAAATAGGAGGAGGATGGCAATGGATTGGGGAGCTGGGAACTGCTGGGAGAGGGAGCCTTATGAAACGCTTGCTGTCAGGAACAGTGACTAGCTCAGAAGGCGTTGGGACGGGGGGAGGCCAATGAGTTTTGTTACTTGCTGGACCCGTCTCACCGCAAGCCCCATTGGCTCCATGCAGCCTAGCCCATGGCCAATCGCAGACTGCGAAGCCAGTGGTCGGATTAGGAATAGGGAGGAACAAAAACTGCTGGGAGAGAGGGAGCCTTCTGAAACACCTGCTGTTCAGGAACAGTGACTAGCTCAGAAGGTGTTGGGACTAGCTCATGGTGCTGCCAACCAAGAAGCAGGCAGCAGCAATGTGGCACTGGTAACCAATGTTTTTTTGTTTTTGTTTTTTTTAAAATCATGGCATGGTAGAAAATGTAACCCCCATTCCACAGCATTGGCCCTATGGACAGGACAGGACAGGTCAGGTCAGGTCAAACCATGCCATGCCATACCAGGTCAGGCACCTCTCCCTCCACCCCCCAGATGATTATTTACAGGTCAACAGTGTAGAACACAGACAAATTCACCAAAGAGAATGGAAAATGACTTAGCCAGTCAATCACAACTTGCCATCTGGCTTACCATCACTCAGCTGTCCCCTCCCATGCCCCCCTCCTACAAAATAGGGCACTAAGTTTCATATCCAGAAGCTCAACTCCAGCCATGAACTGAAGACCAGAATCTTTGATGATTTCCGAAGATTTCCGAAGACCAAGTTTCAGCACTAGTTAATGCCTATTGGGCACCCAGATATTTTAATAAGTGGTTAAAACCATTGCTACAGTTTCTTAGAGAATCAAGCAAATTAAATGGATGTGTATAGACACATCTATAACATGCACTTGTAACCATCTGTGTCACATACATGTTCATATCTGTAATAGGTGTTTTGCCATTTATTAATGATTTGCAAATAAAACCTTACATGAATAATGTATCACTAATAAATGAGGCGCAAAGAGGTTTAATTCCTACAAAATGTGACTACAGAGAAAGATCCTGCATTGACTCACGGAAGGGTCGGACAATCCAGGGGCTGCTGTTGCTTCTCTGAAGATTCTGTATTGCTGGCACTAAGGGCTGGTGAGAGAACCGTTAAGAATCTCAGCCACTACCAAGGCACAGGGGAAACAAGCAACTCATATGAGTGAAATGCATTTCTTAAAAACTGATTCATTTTAGATGAGATTCTCTTTAATCATCTGTGTCACCAAGTGAAATTCAAGCTTGCGGTAATTTTAACATTCTAGCGTTATCAATTGGAATTGACATTAATTAGTTTTGTGCCACTCGACATTAACATTATTACAAAAGCAATTCCAGAGGAATCATGGCTATAATTATTATTGTTATATATATTTTCCCCCTGCTTTGCAGTAGTGTCACAACTCCTCTTTCACCCTCTCCCTTGGTTTCCCCCTGTTGCTTTTCTTTTACAGGAGGTTCCTTTCTCTCGTGTGTGGTGCAGCAACCAGCAGCCACTCCACTGTGCCTTTTCGCTGGAGCGCTACACTCCTGCCACTACACAGCTGTCCTGCAAAATCTGCGTCCGACAGGTCAAGGGTCATGAGCAGATCCTACAGATCCAGACATCTATTCTAGAGGTGAGCTTCTCTGTTGTTCTCCAGTTCTTCCACTTACCGTTGTCTAACACTCAAGGTGTCTCTTCCCTTCCATCTGAAACTGCTTCTAAGTCCAGGTTGTCTTCGGATGATTTCAGACGTTATGTGGTCCTGATTCACCACAGTGGATTCCCGTTGGGGGTGAACTGAACAACCACCCCTGTGGAAAAAAAAAACCCCGAACAGACCTGACAGGACCCTGTCTCTTATACACATCTAGATGTGTATAAGAGACAGGACTGACAGGACCGGGACCATGGCAGGGAATCGGGCCGCCAGATCACGGCCCGGGGCAGCGCAACAGACGTTACGCCGATCCCGGGCCGGGCCGTGGTCAAAGCACCTAGAAGGCGCCGGGGTGGCTCGTCCCAGCTGCTGCTGTGTGCCCTTTAAATCTCCCTCCCCAGCCTGTGTTGTTGCTGGTTGCCTGGCAGCGATGCTGTGTGCTTTGCCCCGGCTGGGAATCATTTCCTTTGATTTCGGCCGGTGGTTGCCGGCCAGATGTTACTTTTTGTTGGTTCCTGTCAGGGATCTCTTTGACCACGCTTTCGGAGATGGTCCGGGGGGGGACCTCCGGAAGCGTGGTTGATTTTGACCCCATGTGGGTATTGACCATGGTGAACATCTGGCGCCCGCGAAACAGACATTCAGGGTGCTTTGGCCCCACCGCAGGATTGACCGTGGTTCACTGTGGTTCAGTGTGATCTCGTAATGTCTGAAAATACCCTTAGAGTCATTACTGCCTGCTGTGCTCAGTTTGCCACCCATTTTGCAGACAAAGTCACTCATATTTGACACAACGTGGGAACTGCTAGTTTGAATGCAGAATCAGAGTTTGAAGTTGAGGAGGCTCAGTCTTGTCCATTTTCTTTGGATCAGTTTCAGTTAGTATCTTTCACTGATACAGAGGGTATGCTTCAAGTAATGCAGACAATTAGTTGTGAATTAAATCCTTGCCCGCCCCAGCTGATGAAACCTAGCTTGGAGACACTTTGGTCATTTCTGGCTGGGGTTGTCAGTTCTTCCCTTCATGATGGCAGGGTGCTGGATGGCCTGAAATCATCCCTTGACATGGGCTTCCCTGCTAGCTATCAGCCCATTTCTAACCTTTCCTTTTTAGGGGAGGTTATTGCATGGATAGTTGCCTTGCAGTTTCAGGCACATCTGGATGCTGTCAGATTCCAAGACTTGTGTCATCCAAGATTTTATCCCCGGCATGATAGTGAATAGAAGACTACACTTGTGGCCTTGGTTGACGATCTCTGCTTTGAAATTGATAGGGGTAACTGTACCCTATTGATTATGTTATATATTTTGTTGTCCTTTGATGCAGTTAATCAAGGGGTTTTACACAGCTGCATAACCTGGCAGGGGTTTGCGAGACTTCTCTTGAATAGGTCAATTTGTTATTGTTGGGGAGATCTCAGAGAGTGGTGATTGGTGGTCGTGTGTCAACCTGTTGGGAACTTCCTGTGGGGTACCTCAGGGCTCCATCTAGTTTCCCCTTCTGTTCAATGTGTATCTGAGGCCTCTGGGTGAGATTGCAGAGAAGCTTGGAGTGAGGTGCCATCAGTATGCTGATGACTATCCATCACTGTCTTTCATCCAACCCAGGTCCTGCAGTCTCGGTGCTTACCCAGTGCCTGGCTGCTCTTGGGGACTGAATGCAGGCAAGCTGAATGAAGATGAATCCAGACAAGACCATGGTGATTAAGGTTGGCCAGATTTGTGATCTGTGGACATTGAGACACCTATTATTGATGGGGCCTATCATCCCTTGGTCTCTCAGATTCGCAGACTTGGGGTGCTCTTGGATCCATTGCTGCACCTGGATCATCAGGTTGCAGTCATGGTTGGGAGTGCTTTTCACCAATTCTACCTGGTGAGAAGGCTCCAACCTTTCTTTATCAGATTCAGACCTGGCCACTGTCATCCATGCCTTTATATCCCTGAGACTAGACTACCGCAGTGTGCTCTATGTGAGACTGCCCTTGATGACTGTACAGAAGCAGCACCTGGAGCAGAACACTGGAGCCTGCCTTATATCAGAGTTGGGTCACTGGGAATACATTACACCATTGCTTTGAAGTCTGTGCTGGCTACCAGGCTCAATTTAAGGTGTTAGTTTTGACCTGTAAAGCCCTAAATGGCATAGGCCCCAGGTAACTGAAAGACCACTTTCCCCCCTCATGTCCTGTTACCACCTCGGATGTCAGCCTGGAGTGCTGTCTTGCGGGTACCATCTACCCTTCAAGTCACACAAAGAGGGCACAGAGAGAGGCACTCTCAGTGACTGCCCCAAAATTATGAAACTCCCTTCCCTTGAAGGTTCACCTAAGCCCATGCCTGCTCATCTTCAGGAGGCAATTAGAATAGGGGTGCTGGGAAACCCCTACCCCACCTTTTTGGGGGGGCAGGTGTTTGGCAGGCCAAAAGGAGGTAGGGGAGTGGTGGTGGGTTAGGGGAGTGGTGGTGGGTTAGGGGATTTTATTTGGTTTATTTGGGTATCTTAATATTTGGTTTCATTTTTTTGCATGGTTGACTGTTTTTATGTATCCTGCCTTAGTGGGAAGGTTTAGGGTTAGGGTCTGTGCCTCAGGGCATGTATTCTCATTTTTGTGGTTGTTACCCAGAGGAATTGCTACAAAGCAGTAACTTATCCTCAAATCAGTTTTCACAAGCATTCTGTCCTTAGAGACATATTCCTGTAACTCTTCCTCTGTTGCCCCACCCTTAGACATATTTCATGAGTTCTTTCATGGAGTAAGCAAGCACTACTAATGCTATTGTAAAGCAGAAGCAAGTAAGGCCCTTTAGAGGCAGGAATCAGGAAGCAGAGGTATATCATAGGACACTGGAGGACAGTCGGGGGTGGGGAGGGAGGGAAGCAGATACCACAAAAATATACTTACAATCCTGAATTTTCATTTGCAAACTCCATTAGAGTCCTCCTTGGGACAGGAATTTGGACCATGTCTGAGACTGATGCAGCCAGGCACTTCTGAGCCTGCACCCAATGGCTCCACCCCCCATGGGGCATTGTAACATCAGAATGTATTGTAAGGGGCAGGACTAGGGTACTCCTCTGCTTTTTTCAAGTGTGGTCTGTGAAGCATGTATGGAGTGTTGTGATGTCACCACAGTTTGTAGGGGGTGGGGCTTCCTGCAGCTAGAGAATCAGGCCCAGCCTAAGGGGTTTGGGTTAATGGTGCTCCCGGCCTGGACCCAATAGGTAGCAGGCCTCTAAACTCCCTCCCTGATTTCCCTTGTTTGGGAACAAAGTTTTAACCCTGCTTTCCCCACACTGTAAACCCTACACTCATGTCTACAAAACTGAAGGTAAAAGGGATCAGAAGGTTATATTAGCCCTGAGTAAGAGCTCATGAGAACAAAACATCAGTTTACTCCCTGTAATTTGGTTGGGCCATTGGGAAACCTGCTTTATTAATAATTCTAAAGCATTCTGTGATCGCTGGATGGAAGGAGCTATAAGCATGCAGAAGAAGTTAACTAAAGATAATAATAATTAAAACATTATTTTTATAGCACCCCCCTGCCTACATGGCACTTGAAGCACTTTACATTTAACATAAAAGCACAATATAAACAATTTAAAACAAGAGTTTTAAAAAATGTAAGATAGGGGAAGGAAAAAGGGAGGAGAAAATACATTACGGGGGCTAGCAGTGGATCCTTAAAGCACTGAGAAAACAAATACATTTTCAGGTGCTTTTTAAAGGTAAGGAAGGAGGAACTGAGATGAACATATGGGGGGGAGGGAGTTCCACACCGAGGGGCCTGCCACAAGAAAAGCCCAATCGCCCGTCGACTTAAGACGCAATGGCAGAACTTTCAAACAGCAGGTGGTTCCTGAGCACAGATATGCATCGGTGTGAAGTTCCAGAAGAAGGTCTGGAATATAACCAGGGCCTAAATCGTTCAAAGCCTTAAAAACTAGCAGTGCAATCTTAAACTCAATCCATCATTCTACAGGCAGCCAATGCAAAGAATGCAGGGCAGGTGTAATATGATCACAGCTGTCTAAACCAGTAAGCAGCTAGACTGCCAGACTCTGAGCAAGCTGCAAGCAACAGCCTATCAGCTACCCCTTCCTATCAACATCACCTCAGTCTTCCCCGGATTGAGCATGAGGTAGCTACGACTCATCCAGTTGGATATGTCACTCAGGCCTTCCTCCAAGGCAAAGGCCTCATTGGCAGGGCTCACAGGGCAAGAGATGTAAAGTCATGTATCATCACCTTACTGAATACTGATGATACTGAACACCGTTCTTGATCATGACATCCCTAAAGAGCTGCATGTATACATTGAACAACAGGGGTGAAAGAATAGAACCTTGAGGAACACTGCAATTCAGGCCCCTAGAGGATGATGTATACCATCCATCACCACCGATTGACTCTTCCCTTCCAGGTATCACTGAAACCACCAAGCAGCTGCTCAGGTCACACCAGCAATGTCCCTCAGCCACCGAAGAAGCAATCCATGGACAATCTTATAAAATGCTTCCGGAAGGTCCAGCATGACCAAAATGCCCAGCTGTACTTGATCTAAAATCATCAGCAGATTGTTCAGCACCCTGACAAGTGCAGTTTCTATCCCATGAGAAGGCCTGAACCTGGACTGGAATTTTCCCAAAATATTCCTCGAGTCCAGGTGTCTCTGTAGCCACATGGCCACAGTCTTCTCAATCACCTTCCCTAAGAAAGGCAGATGGGAGACCAGGCGATAATTGGCATGCACTACAACATCATGAGATGGTTTCTTGAGGAGGGGGTGGACCTCAGCACATTTGAGGGAGGCTGGCACCCTATCCTCCCTAAAGGAGACATTAACAATGCCTGTCAATAAAGGTACCACTACTACCTCTGTGCTCTCCCCCAACAGCCAGGACAGACATGGGTCAGAGGCACACCTGGTGGTTCTCAACGATCCCAGCAGTGCACAGACTTCCTTGTCATCAACCACATTGAGGTCAGCCAGGGAAATACAGTTCCTTGGGACTCCACAGCTCTCCACATTGGAAGGCCCAATGAGTCCCGCCTGGAATCCCTCTATATTCTCCACAAAGAATGTTGAAAATGTCTTCCAGTGCTCTGTTGAAAAAACTGTAGATGGATTGAGGCAGTCTGGGTTCACTTGGCTGCACACAACCCAAAACAGTTGCGCCAATCTGTTCCCTGCAGCGTCTATGATCGAGGACAAGTACAAATGCTTGGCCTCAGTAATGGCCATTCTGTACGCCCACATAAACTCTTTGTACAGCTGAAGATCAGCCTCCAGATGTGTCTTTAAACATCTCCTCTCCAGTTTACACCCCAGCCATTAAAGTCCGCCAGATTGCTGTTATACCACAGCCCAGCAAGACAGCTAGGGTTCGGCAAGGAGCCAGGGAATTGAGGACCCCTTCTAACAGCTGAAAATAGCCATTGGTGAGCCTGTCAACCCCCTGATTGGAAGGGGAAGCTGTATCAACTCCAGCAGTAATAATGAGGTTGCTTAAGTTCACCGGATTCAGCAGCCTCTGTGGCCGTACAACAATTGGATGGCTATGGTGCCATTGGTCAGGTAGAGCAGCACCTGCACTGAAACACATGCGATAGTGGTTTGACCTCCCAACGGGTGACTCGAACATCTGAAACTTGAAAACCCAGCCCGAAAATGAGGTCAAGCACACGACCAGCACCGTGGGTGCTCTCCTGGATGATCTAGGTAAAACCCAGAGTTGCCATTGCATCCAAGAACTCAGAGGCCAGACCCTCTAGATCCACCACTGTCATGAACATTAAAGTCCCCCAGGACAAGTATCTCGGGACACTCCAACAGCAATGTCAACACCAGCTCCAGGAACTCCACTCCAAATCCCCCCCAAATTACCTGGGGGTCTATACACCAGCAGGACCATAAATCTTGGTCTTGCTCCAGTGGCACAGTTCATGGCCAAGCACTCGAATGCCCCTGTCTCTGACGTGGGCCACCTCGTGCATTGCAGGTGAGATGAAAAAATCAACCCCCCCCCCACACATCTCTTCATTCTGTCTGAGGCTGGTGGATCACTGAGAAACACGGTGAGACCAGCCATGCCAAAACAGGGCCTGTGACATCATCTAGCCAAGTCTCAGTGATACATGTTAGGTCTGGGTGACACTCTGCAATAGAATCACACAGAGTGTCACCTTTATTCGCCACAGACCTGTCATTAGACATTCAGATCCTCATGAAGGAGGAATCCAGTTTACCCTTCCCCCCTTGGCCCTTCGAGTACTCACAATGGGCTCCAAAGCATCCTTCCGAAGGCATATAAAATGGGGCACCTTCCACAGATGCTGCAGATTTCCCCCCACCCTGTTTGTCAACCTGATGGACATCCTAAAACTAGCTATCCCAGTTTCCTCACCCACTCTGGATATTCTCCCTCCATGTGGGACCATCTTTCACTTACACAGACAACCACAAAGACTGGCAGTGGCTACCCAGGTGGTAGACTCGCACCCTCCCCCCTGGGAGGTCTGCGTGACAAAACACAAGACATAGGGACTGGGACTGGAAGGGCACTCTCAGTGCCCCCCTGCCTCAGACAACCACTCACTTCACAGGCATTCAACAAACGAGGACTCTCTCTCTGCCCCCCAAACATAAAACACAAAAACACCACTCATCCAAAGATGGCCCGCTATCCACTGGTTGTGGGGAAATCCAGGGAAAATGGGGGTCGGTGGGTGGGTGAGTACAAGATAAAAACTGGTTTTAAACCCACCCATCCATGGTCTAGTCCTTCTTGGCTAGGGCCACACCAGTCACTAACAGGGCTGAAGTGACAACTCCTTTTTCTGTTCCGCTATTTCCTTCCGCCATTTTGGAATTGCCCATGACTTTCCGCAGCTTTTCTGCCATCATTCCACTAATTCTGCTGACATTCCACTAATTCAGAAACAGTTGGAACAATCTTGGAAACTATCGGAAAAAGCATTGTTCCGCTACTTTGCAGTGCTGGTGGAAATTACAGAAGACAGAAACTGTCGGAACAAACATTGTTCCGCTCTGTTCGCATCCTGCGGAAGTAGTGGAATGAAAGTAGTGGAATGGCAGAAGTAGCGGAATGAAAGTAGCGGAGGAGCTTTTTCCATCTTAAAAAGTTACCTCAGTGGCTTCCATTTCAGCCCTAGTCACTAATGGCCCACCAATGGTTGATGCCCTTTGGTGTCTTTCAGACCTCTCCCTCCAATATATATCCGCAGGGATGGGATCATACTACACAGATGGCTTTTACAGAACTCAAGGGGCTAACTAGATACTAAGAATGAATGACCACCACACAAAGAGAATCTATTGTGTCAGTCACAGGTGAACTGAAAGAATTTAGGAACACCCTTGTGTTTACTAGTACAAAGGGAAGACTTGTGAGTCACATTGTCCTCCTTTTACAGACAAGGAAAGGGGTGTTCTGAACTAACAACTATAAGTGCATTAGAAAAAAAAAGGAATGCCTTTTAGTTGCTTTGTGCATTCATTATAATTTTTTTATGTGCTTGTTTGTGAAAAAGCAATCTGTTACAAAAGGTTCAGGAAAAAATATTCTCTCTTGAATGATCTTAGCAAAGCTAGTGGCTCATTTAATATAGAGAGTTTTGGTGCTGGCTTTCATATGGTGATCATGGGTAAAAACAGACATGACAGCGGCCCACTTTGGCCTGTTTTGTCATGTTTTGGCCTGGACCTCACCTTCACATCTGTGCAGGCACTGCCAGATTTTGCCTTGGGATTCCCATGTCAACAGCTAGCCCAGGCTCTGACCTCAGGAAACCTCTGAAGGTACAGCCCTGCCTAAGGCCTGCCCAGCAAGGCCACAGTAGGCTATCATATCATGTCTGTTCGGTCCAGAAGACATAGACCAGGTTGGATTCACCATGGCTGGCCACCATAGTTGGCTGCTATTAGCTTCCATGCCTTCCCATCATTGTGGGGGTGGGGTGTCTGGCATAGCATGAGGGCAGGGCCAGCCAGCTACATGTTGGTGGTACTTCTGCCCTCCCTGTGCCCTAGCTGTGGGCACATTTGTTCTGTGGCCCAGTCCGGTCTAGATGATACCTGCCACAGCTTCCAACTGCTGCACCACCGTCACTTCTGTTTTTACCCTATGAGCTCCAGAAGAGGTTATCAGTACTGTAGGAGAAGGTGAAGGAGAAGCAAGAACGCTGTGACGTGTAGGGGTCTTTAAAGGGTATTTAGGGACCCATTTTATTTTTGTTTTTGTTTTCATTTTTTAAATTTCTATTTGTTTGTTTTCAAGATTTTTTGTTTTTGTTTCTAAGTTTCATTTTCATTTTCCATTGGATTCAATGGGAAATGGATTTCTGGCTGTAACTTTTTGTTTTTAATATTTTTGCATGATTATTTTGCATGATTGCTTTAAATAAAATGTGTTAAATAAAATAAATAAATAACCCTCACTCGGGGGATCATCCCTGCCAAACTCCATAAATATTGGATAATGGGTCTCCATTTTATAGGTAATTAAAATTCTGTGTTTTGCACACACCTTTTCAGTTTTAACATATTTGTTTTCCAACCAATTTGGATGAAGTTTGTACTCATTGTATCCCTCATGCAAGGAATCATCCACGCTAAATTTCAGAAAGAGAGAATAAACGGTCCATATTTATAAGCAATTTAATAAGTCATGGTTTGCACACACATTTCCAGCTGTAACATCTCTTTGTTTTCCACCCAGGTTAGATGAAATTTGGACAGGTAGTTCCCCTCACCAAAGGGATCATCCCTTCCAAATTTCAGAAAGATTGTGTAGATTAAATTTCAGAAAGATTAAATCACAAGTTTTGCCTCTGTTTATATTATAGAGGTTTACTAGATGCAGATATCTTCTTCTGGAGCACTTGCAGAACGAGTGAATAAGACCGGAGGAGGTGGGAAGTGCAAAGGAGGAGAAGGTGCCAGAGGCACTGGAACTAGCATAGGCTTAAGGCATTGGCACCCCAAAGTCTGGTTGCATATATGGGAGAGAGTAGGTGCAGATTTCTACTTTTATGATCACTTGGAGTGAGGCTGAAGACTGCAGCACACACAGTCACACACACAGAGTACTGAGCCAGCCTACAATTCACACAAGGTCTAGACATGTTGGGGGCTGTGCAGTATAGCAGAAACTTATATTTGCTCCTAAGTGCCCACCCCCAAGCCTCCCTGATTGCACTGATTGGGTACTGGGAAGTTGAAAGCCTGGGCATCACCTCCAGAGAATGAGCCTAAACCAGGGTTTCTCTTATGTTTGTCACAGTGGTACAAGATGGGTTTGTGATACCAATTGGCCTGCAGAAATGTCAATTAGGCATCCTCATTCTTTACTGTGCCCACCCCAACCCCTCCCCCTCCTGTTTGTTACTGGGAAGTTGGAAGCATCTGCTTAGGAATGAACCAATAAGGAATTCTCGTATGTCCTCTGTCACAGTGCTGCAGGATGTGTTTGGGATGCCAGTTGACCAGTATTCGCATGACTTCTGTTAAAATCACAAAAGTTCCATTTGTTATGAAATTGGGACATTTTATCCAATCTTTTGGAGATGTGGTAGGGATTATCCCTTTTGTCAGGGGTATAATCTGTCCAAAGGTCATCCAAATCGGATCGGAAGCAAAGAAGCTACAGCTGGACATGCACGCACAAACTATGATGCTTATAAAATGGGATCATTTATACAATCTGTCAGAAATATATCATTAATTATTGCTCTAGTGAGAGGCATAATCTGTCAAAATGTCATGTAAATTGAATGCAAAGAAACTCAGAGCCTGAAATTCATGACCTATTTGTTAAACAAAAAAATTAATTTTTGTTCTGAAATTTGAGAATTTTAAAAATTGTTATTTCAGTAATGAAAATGAAAATGGGATTTTTGTTTTCATTTTTATAAAAAATGAAAATGAATTAAACACCCTTAGTGACTTCACACAAGCGAAAGCAAACTTTCATCACTAATTCACATCTGTCTGGGAGATAATAAACAGACACCTTCTGGACAAAACAAGATAAAGCACAATTCATTTAGAGAGGGGAATGATGATCTTGTGGGTAAGGCATTGCATTGGAGCCCAGAATATTTAGAAGGAACTTACCACTCTGCCACAGGACCCTTCTGTAACCTTGGGCAAGTTTCTCTGTGCCTTGGTTCCTCCTTTTTAAAAATAGAAGTGAAATTCTCTCTAACCCGTCTGTCATTTCAATTCAGGCTGTAAACTCTTGAAGGTGGGGACTCTCTTAGCATATTTATTAGGGGTATGCATGTCGTTTTCATTATTACAATAACAAAAATGACAAATAATAATAACGAAAATAGAAATGAGAAGAACTTTTTGTTTTTGAAATAAAGGGAAAACACGGAAAAACTTATTTCCGGCTATAACTTTTCTTTTCCGTATTCAATTCTGATGAAACTTGAGACTATTATACCCCCAATGGAGGGCACCAAGATTTTAGAAGCAATTGAATGTTGTGATTTTAAGAAAACCATGGCTACAACGTCTTTATCTTCCATCCATTTTGTATGAAACCTGTGAATATTATGTCCCTCCACGTGTTTAACACTCCTACCAATTTTCAGAAAGATTGGGTAAAAGGGTCCTGATGGTAGAAGACATTAACTTGAAAATACATTTCCAGCTATACCATTTTTATATTCCATCCTGTTTACAAGACATTTGGCAGTAATATATAACATACCTTCCCTGTCAGCTCTGACAAATTACAGGACAATTTGATAAAAGGGAACCAATTTTATAAACAATTGAAGTTGTCCTCTTAAAGATCATTATTCAGATAAATAGCAGCACATGCAGTGCCAGTCAGAGGCAGGAACCTGGCATGGCAGGGGGAGGGAGGCGGTAGGAGGGAGGATGTGGAGCAACCCAAAAGACTGGCAGATATATTCACTGGCCAGTTACTAGGGATGGGCGAAGAGATCACGGTTCGGGTTCGGCCATTCGGTTTGGCTGCGTTCGGTTCGGCAGTTCAGTTAGTTCGCCGGGTTCAGGTTCGGCCATTCTGTTTGGCCGTTCCGTTCAACTGTTCTGCCATTCTGTTCTGCCATTCGGCCATTCAGTTCAGCCATTTGGGAAATGTTATGGGTGTTTTTTTGTTTTTTATATGGTTTTCTTTCGTTTTTTATTTGGTTTTTTTGTTTTTATATGGGGTTTATTTATTTATTTATTTATTTTAATCTAATATTATATATATATATATCTACACTAAATCTAACTGCTACTNCTATTAACTATTCTAAATGCTATGAACTAAATGGATTATCTAATAAGTACACAGGCCTACTCCTACAAACACTAAAACTAAATCACTAACGCTATCTCTATCACTAAGCTAGCTCCTACAACTACTATCCCTAACCTATCTATCTATCTCTCTATATCTATATCTATCTATCTCTATATGGGATGGGAGGGGAATCACAAACACAAGGTTTCAGTTTAAGGTTTAAGTTTCATTTCAGTACAAAACTGAAATGAAATATAAAGCAATCTAATAATCCTACTCAACACCTGCTGTTCAGGAACAGTGACTAGCTCAGAAGGTGTTGGGAAGGGGGGAGGCAGATAGTTTCATTTCTTGCAGGCCTCTCCGCTCCTGGTGCCTGGAAGTCTGCTCCTCAGTGACTAGTACTACCCCTCCCTGTCACCTTACAGTGAACCTTTTTTTGCCATCCGAACGCGAGCCGAACTGTTTGATCATTTCGCCATTCGGTTCTGTTCGGTATGTTCACGTTCGGGTTCGCATTCGGTCATCCAAACAAGCCGCATTTGGGCTGAACTCCAAACTTCCGAACCGCGTTCGCCCATCCCTACCAATTACTGCATGCTTCCAGCTTTACAGGACCAATCGGTAGTGACTTCAAGGCAGGCATAGGGGGCGGTCCTCAGGTGGGCATAGAAGGGACATAACTGGGACTTGGGGATAGAATCGCAGCAATCAGGAGACATAGTTTATACATCCAGGCTGGCCAATTATCATCACAATCACATCCTGCAGCACTGTGACAGAGGACGTAAGAGAATCTCTATTGACTCTTTCCTAAACAGATGCTTCTAACATCCCAGTAACAAGTAGGGGAGAGATGTTGGGATGGTCTCAGCATAGAATGAGGATATTTGGTTGACATGTCTGCTGGCCAATTGGCATCACAAGCCGATCCTATACTACAGTGAATGAATTTTTAAAGCATGGCAATAAGCCATTGCTTAACAAACAACATAAATACACAATAAACACAGTTACACATAAAACCCCAAGGAATAAAATAACCATGGAAAAAACTATAAAATTACCAATCCAGCAATTAATCTACAAGAGCATAATTCATGTAACCCGGAAAGCCCCTAGTCAGGTTCCCAAAACACTAAGATACAAGGTAAAACTAAATAAATTGTTAACTACAGGGACAATTGTGTTACACTAGGCATCCTTCTAATGAGAGAAAAAGCAATCTATTGTTATCGCCTGTGAAGCCCAAAACAGTAGTCTTGCATGTAGCATTGGCAAACACAAGTTCCTCAAGAATCGAGGCCTCCCTAGTAGGGAATCCCAAATTTTCTGCCGAAACATAATTATTCAAACAAGGGCTTAACACAATAGGGCATTGGGGCTGGTATATCTGGGACACAAGTGAGGAAACACTAGTGGGTCTGTGTCCTACGGCCATCTGGGCTTCAGTTAAACAGGGAGGTTGTTTCCTTCGAGGGCCCTGGGAGGCTATCACCTGAGGAGGGGGTATACCTAATTTTTCCGGGGAAAGGGCCCTAGAAGAAGAGTAGCAAAACTTAACTGGAACCGAACCAACCGTGGCAGTAGACTTACAAGGCAAGGAAGAAACAGGCGAAGCAACAGAGACTTCAGCCTGAGCCAGTACCTTGAGCCTGCTAGCAATTGCAGTATCCGGTGGGGTAATTAGCTTCCTCTTGGGCACCTGAATCAAATTAGGATTTCCCTCAGGGGGAGCCGCAACATTCAGAAAAACCTGCAGCAGCAGTGGGCAAATTCCCATTGTGGCATAAAGATTGGCCATACATATCCCCCATGAATTAAAAGAACCAGAATGGAACAAAAGCCTATCCACCATAGCTGATGTGTGAAAATAGATAACAATGCTGCATACTCCGCCCCTTGCCGGGAGATGAAAAAAACGAATAATGTGGGACGGCAGTGACACATAAGAGAATCCCTGGCATAGGCTCCTTCTCTGTATTTTATTTATTTATTTATTTATTTATTTAATAAATTTATACCCCGCCCCTCTGCAACGCAGCCTGGGGCGGCTTCCAACAATTTTAAAATACAATAAAAACAATTTAAAACACTCATAATAATAATAATAAAATATTAAAATATTAAACAGGGCTAAAGTCATGAATATAACAAACAAAAATATATGCTGTGCATGCGTATAAAATTGGAACCCTTTATCACATCTTTCTGATATTTGGCAGAAATGATAGGAAAGGTATGAGATACAGCTCTGCAAAGGTTCATGTACACTGGGTGGACTACCAAGATGTTACAGTCATATATACATTTATAGCTTAATTGCTTATATCACCAGGACCCTTTATCCAATCTTTATGAATATGGGCAGATGTAGTAAATATGGGAAGGGGTATAAACGTGCCAAGTTTCATCCACATTAGATGTGAAGCAAAGAAGTTACAGTGAAGAATGTATATGAAGATTTTTGCAAAATTATATAATTCAACTGCTTATAAAATTGAATTCCTTTATCCAATATTTTTTTAAATTTGGTACAGTTAGTGCCTTCCATTCGAGGTAAAATCCCTCCATGTTTCAGCCAAATATAATGAAAAACAAAAAAGGTTACAGCCGAAAATGTGTTTTCCATTGAAACCAATGGAAAACGAAAAGGAAAGTAAAAATGAAAATGAAAATTTGATATTTATGAAAATGAAAACGACAGATTTAAATAATGAAAATGAAAAATGAAAACAAAAAATGACATGGGCCCCTGGTGCACACCTCTAATATTTATGCATGCACAACATGGTTTTAGCATACTTGGGACATAGGGATACCTGTATTACTCCACTGAAATACAAAGCATAATATTTGAAACAACCACTTTCAGAATTTCTTCTGTTACACACTTGGGGAGATTTTAGTTTTATTTTTCCTATTTAAAGACTGAGTCCAACAGTAGTGAAGGCTATTCAATTTAATACTCTAATACATATTTTTGATTGTACCCTTTTTGCCATAGGTTCCTTCATATCCCATATAAAATATGTAGAACACTGCTAAGTAGTTTCCTGCATCTTTGACACAATTTCTTGCAAGATTTATCATTCTGTTCCCTGCATTAAATGTTGCTGCTGCGTGGCTTTGGTGTGTCTTTTTTTTTTTCCAGATGAAAGGTCTGCGTATGCCAAGCCCCAGGTGCATGTTAGAATTCTCTCTTCAAACAGATTCACTAATATGGCAGGTTTTCTTATCCTATCTCCAAAGGTGATGGAAGGATGAGGATAATTGGTCTGTTTAAAAAAAACCTCAGAATGCTTGAACTTTTTATTGCCTTACAATTCCCACAGCTTACCAGATAGCAGTGGCTTTATCTCCAATGTGCAGGGTACAAAGTCTGATGTTCGTCTACATATTTAATTTAAAAAATCAGAAAATGAGATGTATCTACAGCAATCCTTATTACACTGCATGGATGCTTTTGGGGATGTGCCATAAATGTTACATGAACAGACTAGTAGCATTGTTGTTATTTAATATTTATACTGCAGCAGCCTTAAGAAGCCCCAATCAGGAACAATGCACCATTAACCTAGACATGTACAGACAGACTTTAAGGCAGTCACTGTTCCAAGGAACTTACAGTTTCATTTGTTGAAAAAACCACAACAACATAAAAATAGGAATGCTCTAAAAGGAATAGCTTGACACTTCAAAGTGATGTTGGGCATTTTTACACACACACAAAGTGCTGGTATTTCAATTTTCTGGGTTTACAAGCCCACAAGTAAGTTCCTGATGCATTCTTCACACACACACAGCCCTGAGACAGTTCCTGGATACATTTTTCACATAAACTCTGCCGTGAGGCAACATAAAGTAGCCGCAGCTGTAGATGTGAGGGGCTGCCATGGAAACCAAGTAACAACAGCTGCCTGGAGCAAAGCAGTTTACCAGGAGAACGTTTCACACACAAACATTCTGGGAGAAGTTCTATGCAGAAGTTCAAAGAGCCAGATGTTTAAGTTCTGGGTGAGTGATTTAGAAATATAGAATGTTCAGGATGAAACAGCAAACATGCAGGAGATATGTGTGTGTAAAAACACCTGTTGAAAGCCATAAAAGCAAAATAGGCACCCACATTCATGCTCTATACATCAAATTTCTTATACTTAGAGGTAAATAAAAATAAAAAATGTTAGTTCTACCAAATTCATTTGGGATCTGATGCTTAAACTGTGCTCCCTCTGCCATCACAAGCAATAAAGATTATGGACTCAGGACAAGCTGATTATTGGAGAGAGAATGGCATCTAACTGACCTCCCATAATCGAGTGGGCCCTTTCAAGGCTAATGTCCAACAACAGCTCCAACATCATGCAGTCAGAGAAAGAGCGGAAACACATCTGTGGTGAATACTTAATTCACTGAATTAGCCCACTTTGGTTTGGGTCCAGCAGAGCAGGTACAAAACAAGATTCATGTCCACTTCATTCAGATATTTACTTCTGTTTTTCAATTAATTTTTTCAGTCTTTTATTTTCATGTATTTGTTTGAATAACAAAATATCTCAATAAAAATTATCAAAAAACTCTTTAAAAAAAACCTGGACTGTTCAGAATAAATATTCTTTCAGATATTTGGAGTGCTACACTTCATGAATACAAAATATATTTAAGCCCCTGTCAAAGAGATACAAAACTGAAAGCAGTGAAGATGAAACCTTTGATTAGTCCAGCTTCTGCTTGTGGAAGTGTGCATGTTTCTGAACTGTATAGGTCTCTTCAGACAAGAATGGGAGGATAGGGCTGAATCAGTGTTAGTCCAATAAAGGAGAAAATCTTAACTACTTTGGCCCTTTTCAAATGGTCTGGGAGGAGCAGTGGTGTGTGGGGAGATAGGTGTGCACCGCAGTGGGTGGTCCATTACACAGACGTCCACCCATCTCCACTCACCTCCACCCATCTCCATGCACAGAGGCAACTCCATTTTGTCTGGTGCCTCCATGCGTGGTCGATGGGTGGAGGTGGGTGAACATGAGTGGATCGTGGGAGTGCACCCCCCTACCCAAACTTGTGGTCAAACAGACATCTCCACCCCACCCAGTCGCACACGTGGGCAAGGCTGTATATGTCACATAAAATGGCCCTTAGTCTTCTGCCTCCCTCTCACTTTGGATCAAGAGACTGATAGCATTGTAAACAACTGTACAGCAGTCAGTACATACAGCCTAAGCACTACTTTACTCTTCATTTACTTATCATATTTATTATTATAGGGCTGCATTTAGGAGCTATCCATAAATCATGATACATTTTTTTTTTGCCATTTGTAATGCATAACCCATCCCTCTTGTCAACATTTGTCACTCTACTACAGATCCCCTCTCCAAAATGTGTGTGTCACAAGTTATGCTCTCCTCCTCTTGTTCACATTTTTAATACCAGTAATTTAGAATCACATTTATTATATTTAAGAAGTTCTTTTAAATTTTTAAATACAGAAATGTTATTGAAAAATGATTAACAGGAAATAATTGTTCACATATAACCAGGGGCAGTGGGCCCTCTAGGGAGGGATGGGCAATGCCCCTCTTGGCCCCCCAGGGCTCCCCCGGCTGGTGGCAGCTGCCGCAGCTTTAAACAAAAAAGCACACGGGGGAGGGGGTACATGGGGAATTAGTGCAGTCACATGGGGGGATCAGGGGGGTACATGGGGCGAGTGCAAGCACACGGGGAGGGGGGAGCAGGGGGGTACATGGG
>QEPC01006601.1:593301-622591 GCA_003113815.1 Sphenodon punctatus | reverse complement strand
GGGGGGGCTGGGAGCCAGGACTCCTGGGTTCACTGGGAGGGGAGTGGGGACTAGTGGGTTAGAGCAGGGGGTTCTGGGAGCCAGGGCTCCTGGCTTCTCAGGGAGGGGAGTGGGGACTAGTGGGTTGGTGCAGGGAGCCAGGGCACCTGGGTTTTCGGGGAAGGGAGTGGGGACTAGTGGGTTAGTGCAGGGGAGACTGTGTGGTAAAATGGAGGTTTGAAAATCCTGAGAGAGATATCACTGCAAGTCATGTGATTTCATTTGTGTTCAAAATGCTGGAAATGGGATGTGCGAGGAAAAGCACGCCAGTCACTCAGGCTGTGACTGGGGTGCTTTACAAGGATGGGTCCCTGTGTTTTGGGTTTATAAAGTATTTATTTTAAGCTTGATGTGCAAGTAGACTGTGTTTTCTTCCATCCGATGTTAACCCTGGGAATTCCTTGCTGCTGGGTTATGCCAGTATTTTGGTTTTATGCCAGTGTTATGCCAGTGTTTTGGGTGTTTCCCTGTGTTTTGGGTTTACAGATTGTTTATTTTAAGCTTGATGTGCATGTAGACTGTTTTCTTCCATCCGATATTAACCCTGGGAACTCCTTGCTGCTGGGTTATGCCAGTGTTTTGGGTGTTTCCCTGTGTTTTGGGTTTGCAAATTATTTATTTTAAGTTTGATGTGCATGTAGACTGTGTTTTCTTCCATCCGATGTTAACCCTGGGAACTCCTTGCTGCTAGGTTATGCCATGCCACTGGCCTACCATCCCCCTGGCTCCACCTACCGTCCCCCTGACTCTGCCTAATGTCCCCCTGGCTCCGCCTACCGTCCCCCGGCTCTGCCTACCATTCCCCGTCCCTAGGCCCGCTGGCCCAGCCTTACTGCCCCAGTGCCCCTCCAACATCAAAACCCACCAGCCACCCCTGCATATAATCAACGGCCCCTCTCACCCTTGTCACAAATTGTCACAACTCTCCTGACCCCTTCTTGCGTGACATACTGGATTTATGGAAGGATCCTTATTGCACCAAATTCTGGGTACAATTTTAAAACTTGACTTAGGTAGTTGTTAAGTCTTATCAATAGTCACAGGACTTTTTTTTAAATTAGAGCTGGAGTGTTTTTGAAAATTTTACCCAGAACACTTAGAATTAGATAAAGACTTCATGACCAATTTGTTATCCATCAAATGCAGCCTTTTCTTTTTTCCTGTGAGAATTTGGGGCATAAAGCAGGGGCATAGTTAGGTTGGAATGCCCCCCCCCCATTACCATTCTCTTCTCTGTCCCATCCCTCCCCTCCTTCCTCCCCCCTGCACCTCTTCCTCCCTCCACTTGCTGTGCCTGAGCCCTGGAGGCTGCAGCTGCGCTGCCTGCCTCGTGTCACCACCACTAGTGCTTGCTTTGTCCCGTGCCACCCGCTGGGTGGGTTATACATGCACCGTGCACTGCAGGCACTTTCACTGCTGCACAGTCTCTGACCAGTTGCATCACAACAGGACAGGATTTGTACCCACCCATCCCCCAGCTTGGGGCCCAGGACAAATGTTCCTCCTATGATAGCTATGCCCCTGGCATAAAGAGATTGCAGTTTTTATTCATTTCTTCCCTGAATTGTCTTTACAAACAAGCCATAGTCTAAGATATCATCACAAACTATTTAAGGGTACTCAGTTATTCCACTGGTGTATTGATCACCTAGGTCACATCGTATTGCTTCTGTTTCTTGACTGACTTGACCTTTATTAAATACATCTGCCTGAAAAGAAATGTATGTATGTATGTATGATGTTTGAATTTATATGCTACTCTTCCCATAGGCTCACAACCCAAAGGCTCACATAGCTCACAAAAAATAAAAATATTAAAACTCATTAAAAAAATACCCTTAAACCCTCAAACCTCCAACAACTCCCCACCAAACCCACCCCCTAATTCCCCACACCCAATCCCTCTAGGTGTAATATGGGTAGTTGTAATGTGTTCTCAGTGCCTCATCCCCGGTGCTGAGTTGCCATTCTGCACCATCTGCAGCTTCTGAACAATCATCAAGGGCAGCCCCACGTGAAGCATGTTTCAGTAATCTAGCCTCGAGGTGATGAAAGCATGGATGACGGTGGCCAGATTCAAATCAGAAAGAAAAGTCCTCAGCCTCCTCACCAGATGGAGTTGGTGAAAAGCACTCCTGGTTACAACTGCAACCTGACATCCAGGTGCAGCAGAGGATCTAGAAGCACTCCAAGGCTGCAAAACTGATTGACCAGAGGCTGATGGACTCCATCAGTAACAGGAGCCCCAATCCCCTCCAGGTCATGGGGCTGGCCAACCATCATTGCCTCAGTCTTGGTTGGATTCATCTTCAGCCGGCTCACCCTCATCCAGTCCCCAACAGTAGCCAGGCATTAGATAACCACCACGTTTGCAGGAACTAGGTCAGATAAAAAAAGAGAGGTAGAGCTGGGTGTCATCAGCATATTGATGACACCTCATCCCAAACCTCAGAATGACCTCACCCAGCAGCCTTATATGCACATTGAATAAGAGGGGAGAGAATAAAACTCTGCAGGACTCCTCAGGGAGATCTCAAGATGACAATGAGCAATTGCCCATCACCGCTCTCTGGGACCTCCCTGACAGAAATGTTTCTAATAACATCAGAAATCTAACTTCCTTTCTTGATTAAGGCCTTATTCAGAAGAACATCAATAAAGAGGCACTTAGCCCATGCAGGGATTAATGCAGCATGGTTCCGCTGCTGCTCCTGATAATTAGAGCTATGTAGCAGGAGGCGGAGCAATGGAAGAAATGTTCCTAGCAGCACGTCCACACTGTGTGTGATCCAGAACTCATGCGGATCACACACAATGTGGCTTAGGCATGCATACGAGTTTCCATGTGATTTCCACACAAGCTGCGTATGCTATGCACCACAGTCCTTGTAATAGGGTGCATGTGCATGCCTATCCTTGGGATCAGCCGTACTGTCCCTTGCTCCAGAATAATGAGATGCTAAACCATTCATTCACAAATGTTTTACCTGCATTACCCCATTTTGCATTGTAAATGTAGTCCCATGACCCAAAGACATACCAAGTCTATCAGATATTGTCAGGGGTCAGGATCATAACCACATGCACAGATGACATGACCCCACTTGGGGTCCCATCCCAAGGTTTGGTAATCTCTCCTTTAATCCCTGAGTGGGCAAAATGTCCCTTTGCTAAAGTTAATCCATACAAAATTGAAATGGATGGTAACTACTATACCCTTAAAATAATAACAATAACAATAAATAATTAATAATTGAATATATAAGACTAGGTGTCTATTAATGCACAGAAAAGCTATACAGCTGTTCTCAAATATTCATCAGATCTCTGATGTATGAATGTTTGTGAGCAGCAAATAATGCAAGACCAATAGTAATCCAGTTCCTAATTTGGCAAAACCTTTGCTCCCATGTTTTAAACACCATTTGATAAATTGCATATAGGGCATTAGAATTTTGTAAGCATAGCTTTGTGCTTTCAAATTGGAAAAGTAACACTACTTCATGGAGGAGTTCAGCTGAAATGATGAACAGAATTTATACCATTTTCAGCTTTTATACAAGAGATACTCAACTCCTTTTGTTGTTTTAATAAAATTGGTTGCATGAGCATCTTAATAATGCTGAAAGGGATTTCAATCCATATTTCCCACCTGATTAATTTAGTGAATGCCAAGAAAGGCAAAACTTGACCTATTAACGATTTTGTTTTCTTCTTTTGCATACAGAATGAAAGAGAAACCATCACTTTCTTTGCACATGATGACAGCAACTTCCCTGTGCAGACTGGTCCGAAAGCCTTCAAAATCCCATACTCCATTAGACAGAGAATATGCGCAACATTTGACACACCCAATGCCAAAGGCAAGGACTGGCAAATGTTAGCACAGAAAAACAGCATCAACAGGTAATGGAAGGCACTTTTGAAATGTGAACATTTTCATATGCAATGGGAATAACTGGCTGATATATAACTTCTAAAAACAGAAGCATTTTTTTTTTTGCTTGGGATTGAGTGTTTTTTTCTGCCAAGTACTTTGAACAGTGTAACCTTGCAGAATCAAGACTAATAAGAGTTACTCCACCTCTGTTCTCTGTGGCCTGTAAATGCACAGCAATGCTAATTCTCTTGCCTCCGAAGACACCACCCATGGTTTTATTTTTCATATCATTATTGAGCCTGTTCTTTCCACATACTGAACTTAGACTAGAAATTGAGTAAGATATTTTTGCAACTTAATAAAAGTGCAGTTTAAAAAAATCTTCCTCTCTGTTAGTAAAGTATATTTTTATAATAGTGAGAAACATCTAGAATTTTTTTTTTTCATTTTTTATTCCCATCAGTTCAGACAGTGGGAAAAGACCAGTCAGTTTTAGTTTCAAGTTTATCTACAAGGATGTGGAGCGTTTTTGTGTTTCCTGCCCAGTCTGTCAAAGGACACAACCTAAAGGGACTCTGTATGAACCTTTAATTACTATGCCCTTGGTTGCCATCCCATTAGAACAAATAGGTGGATATCATTAGGCCCCTGGAACCTAGTGCCCGGGGCCATCATTTTATTTTGGTCATAGAAGGCAGTAGCCTTATGAAATATGACGGCAGCTACCCGTGTCAAAAAATTAGTGGTCATCTTCTCACAGGTAGGGTTACCAGATACAATATTTACCAGTCACGATCTGAATATGATGGCCATGGTGTTTCAGAAATGATGGTCCCTTCTGCAGATTCAGCACTGTAGAATGCCTGTGTGTCATCTGTAAATGGATGGATTGGTCAAACGATTTAATAGGTCCCTAAAAAAAATGCTATGCTCATTTCTTTAGATCAGTTCATGAGATTGGGACCAACTTCTACCATATATATTATTTGCGGTGCACAGAGTTCCCCAGTCTTCAGTGGGGTTCTCACCATTTAAACTACTATATGGGAGTCAGCAAAAGGGGTAATTAGTAACGGAGGTATGGTTTCAGCGTCTCTTTCAGACAGAGTCTTATGCAATATGTCCTTGACATTAAATAGAAATTAAGACAATGTGCTAGTTGGACCCAACAAAACCTACAGGCAGCCCAACACCAGCAAAAGCAATATAATGTGAAAGCACATAATCTAATCTTTCAGCCAGGATATCAGGTACTTCTAATGTTACCGAGCTCAGCCAGTTTGTTGTACATGTCCTGGCAGCGGCCTTATGAAGTTAAGAAATAGGTGGACCCCATTGACTATGAGGTTGGTTGCTTGTAACAGAGTCAAAACTTTCCATATCAACCTCCGAAAGCAATGGAATGAAATAGAGGTATTATTTGTTGCACCAGTAGAAATGGGATTCCCAATGTCTGAACTCCTCAAGTATAGCTCTAGGTGGATCTGTACAACTTGGATCAGATCTAACATCAATTCAACAAGAAGAACTGATGCAACTCATATAGCAGTACCTGGATGTGTTGTCATTGTTGCCGGGTTGTCGTTGGGAAGTCAAACACAGTATGTCCTTAAACTGCATCACAAAACCACCATGGCAGTGGATTTATTGGATACTTGCAGGTTTGCAAGATATACTACACCATGAGATCTGTGAAATCCTTAAATGGTATGTAATCAAACCTAGTAATAGACCGTAGTGCAGCCCTTTGGTATTGGTCCCAAAAGAAGGATGAAACAACTCAATTATGCATTGACTTTAGGTACTTTAATTCGGTTTCAGCAGTTGATGCGTATTCCATCCCTAGGTTGCAGATGCATATATATAATTAGATCTAATGAAGGCCTATTGGCAAATCCCATTGTCAGATCACTCAAGACCATTGACAGCCTTTGTGTTGTTTCAGTTTAAGGGAATGCCTGTTGGCCTGCATGGGGCCCAGCCACATTCCAATGTCTGTTGGACAGACTATTATGCAGGCATCTGGGGTATGCTATGACCTACCTTGATGACGTAGTGATTTATGGCAAAGACTGGAACACCCATTTAAAACACCTCTGAGCCATGCTAGACACCCTTCGGGAGAAGTGTCTGAAGGTGAATCCTCTACAAAATGCTGTTTGGGAAAGACTGAGACACAATTCCTAGGGCACGCCATTGGGAGGGGGAATATTCAACCTCAAGTATCAAAAGCAGCAGACTTATTAGAAAGCCCTCAATCTATAACAAAGAAAAACTGGAAGCTTTTGTAGGCACTGTTAATTATTAAAGAAAGTTTATCCTAAAGTGTTTTGAACTATCCTTTCCTTTTACAGAAAGGCTAAAGGAAAAAGCATTGATGAAATTTCACTGGGATCAAGATGAGGAGAAGGAATTTCAGTTGTTAAAAACACATTAACCTCAGACTTCACTAAGCCCTTCTGATTACAAACCAGTGCATCATCAATACCCATTGAAGCCGTGTTATTGCAGGAATAGGAGGGGGAGGATTGGAACATACAGTACTATATATCACCTGGAAGCCATCAGCACCAAAATGAAAATACACTACTATTGAGCATAAATGTTTAGCAATTTGGTGGACAGTCGGGGCCCTCTGATACTGTTTGCAAGGCCACCCTTTTACATTAATCACTGGCCATACACCGCTGAAGTGGTTGCAGGTCATGTGGGATTCTGACCTCCACCTGACCAGATGGTACCTAGCTTTGTATTTCAATATACATTAGACCATCAGGTAGGCCAAGACCTAAAAAAACATTAATTATTTGTCTCAGCATCCCCCTCCAAAGAATATGAAGATGACTGCAGATAGCTGGTACTCAGAACAATGTGCTAAATTTTGACAGGAACCCTGCCATGTTTCCACAGAGAAAGTGCCTAGTCTTAATTTTGTAAGATTATCCGAACAAGCCACATTGCCGATGAAAGGCTTGGTGGAAGCTGCTCCACCGATATGGTGTTACAAACCCCTTTTTCATACCTTGTAATCCATGGACATTCAGTTGCAGCTGCCAACAATTTGTTATGGGAGGATTGCACCCCAGTTGGGTTTGGCAGAGAAGTATTTTATTAATGTTGTGCCTGGGGTTATTGATGGTGATTATAAGGGGAACGTACAAGTATTAATTTTTAACTTCTGCAACAAGCCCTTTCAAATCAAGCAAGGAGAGTGGATTGCACAGTCTGTTCTGCTTGCCAGTTCTGTCTCTCCAACACAGCCCAAGGATGCTGGGAATTTGGTTCCTCTGGACTATGAAGTGAAATAAAAGAGACAGAGTATTTACTTCTAAATAGAGCTTAAAAGAAAAGAAAAAATGGGTCACTATAAATATGACACTGTACTTAGGAATTGTTTGGAGAGCTCTGGAATGGTATGCTTTGTCTTGACTGTATTATGTATGTGACTTAACAAGTGGTTCAGGTTCCCAGGACTGGGGACTGGTGAGTCAGACAGAGCTGGTCCCCACCCTAGCCTTCATAAGTGTGGTCTCCTCACATGCTTGTGGCACCCAAGTTTTGATCTTTACTTGGGGGCATTCCCAGAAATTCTGCCTGGATTTGGACTTGGTGTTTAGCCAGTTTTTTCAGCCCCAGGATTTTTTGTTTGGTTTCATGCACCTGTGTGCCTGGAAAGATTTCATTCTGAGTTTATTTTAGGGACCCAGAGCTGGGGGGTCAAAGTGTTGGGAGGGACAGATCCCCTCCCCCTAATCTGTCTTGGAGGGGGAACATACTTTTGTTTTGCCAGCTCTCCCCTATAAGACCCATTTCCCTGAAGAGGAGAGTCTCTCCTCTTCAGGAACCCCCCTGGTGAGGGAACTAGTGGGAAATTGGACCTCCTTTGTTAGCTGGGTCTTCTGTCTGGTAGAGCTGTCTTCAAAAAGTGGGGATGTAATAGGACATAGTAGCACAAGCAAGAAAAGGGTAAGCACTGCTAATAACTAGACCTGAAACAAAAAATCCCAGTAAGTACTGCTTTCATCGGAAGCAGGACATTCACTTAGATTTGTGCAACATAGAAGCTAACTGGCCTTTCCAGCTTTTTTTGCTATTTTCCGATATTATTTGCACATTGAACAGGACTGTCACAGGCCAATCCCAAACCCCATGTGTGCCCTGCTCTCTCCCCTGGGGGCTGTGGAGATGAAAACTTGCCTGCAAAACACCAGGAAGTGCTGGAAATTGCCAAATGTGTTGTAAAACTGCCATAAAACTGTCATAAAATTCCCAGAAACTGACAAAAAGAAAGTGATGAAAAATTCCTGGAAACTGATGAAAATAATTAAAAATTCCTGGAAAGTGACAAAAGTGACGGAAATAATGTCAAAAGCACAGAATCACTGGAAACTGACACTGTACCAATGGACACTTGCAAGCATTCCCGAAAGGTCGTTATTTCCCTTCAGAACAGAACACTTGCTTTCATCTCAGCCCTACTAGATATGAGAGGATCATGCCTCAGTTCTGTGCTAAAAAAATTGCAGGTACTTCCTGGCTAGAGTATGGTTTAATAAGCTGCAGATGAGAAAACCCAAGGTATCTGGCTATTTAATAAGGCTGTACCAAATATAAAAAGAAATATTAATGAGATCGAATGGCCAGGTAACTCAGTAAAATTATGTAAAATATGAACCCTGAGTATCAGTCCTTCCTGGGTCGAGGAGGGGCACTGAACAAGGGGTACCACACCCCTGTCCCACTCCCAGCACCCTGCCCCCCCACCATGATGGACAGCCGTGGTGACCCTAAGACAGGGATGGCAGGGTTGAACAAACATGCTGGCCCATGTAGGCCTGCATTAGCCTTTGTGGGTGACCCTTGACTCATTCTGTGCTTCAGAGATTTTCTGAGGACACAGTCTTGGCCAGCTGCTTCCTCGCTGTCCCCTGCCCACTAGGTTTGTGCCCCGGGGAGGGCCCTGAGGGAGCTCCCCAGGGTGTTATTCCCCCTTTTCTCTCCGGTAGGGGCCTCTGAAGGGGGGAAGGTGGCACCCCCTCCAAGCCTGGCCCCTTATCCGCGGGCTGCTGCCCGAGCCTACCCTCACCCTCCCCCGACTCCACACCCTTGTCCCAGTCACTTCCCTGTTGCCGGGCCTGGGTGCGGCTCCTGGAGCTGGTGCGGCCGTTCGGGGTGGGTTGGCGGCGTGTAGGAGTCAGTGGGCGTGGCCGGGGTTTCCCCCGCGGTGCCGTGCCTCGTGTATCTGCTAGTTCGCATGCGAGGGCGTGCCCTGCCTTCCCCCGGTCAGCTCTCTTTATCGTCCTTGCTGGCCCCGCCTGCCGCGTCCTCTGGCCCTGCCTCCCCGCTTCAGCTGATTGCCACGGCGTCCTCGGCGCAAGGGGCGGGGTCCCAGTCGCCGCTCCACGCGCCGTCCTCCCTTCCGGCTGACGGTTTCTCTCTCCGGCTCCCACACTCGCCCTGGGGCAATCCTGGGCCAACATTTGGTGGCATGGGACCACATGTGTGGGTGAGTTCTGGACCACAGCAGGCCAATGTGTGCCAGCATTGCATTTGTTTTGACCCAAAGACAGGCAACACATATGGGGACCATAAATAAACTGCTAGTCAGTTGGTCAGGTTGTGTAATTTCTGACTGTTGGGAGCTGGGATTAATAGCAGATAATGATCTCTTAATTCTGACCTGTTGTGTGCACTTCGCTGAAGTGACTAAAGGTGACCACTGTTAGAGACAGGATGGTGGTCTGAATGGATATTGGTCTGACTCAGTAAGTATGGCATTTCTTGTGTTCTTCTCAAATATCAATCAGATTGCACCCTCATCTGCAGATGGTGTGACACCACATAGGTCCCCGATCCACAGCCTGTGTACCTCTGATCTATTTTTTGTCTTACAAAAAGAAATAGCACCATAAATATCAGATAGCAGGGTGTGGTAAGTGGTGGTAAATTTGATTTCTAGTAGAGATCTTTGTAATCTCTAAAACTTCTTTTAAATTAAACAAAACCTAAATTTTGGATCTTAACACTCTGCCAAGTTTCCCCTTCAGTAACTAAATATCAAATTACAGTCCAGAGGGTAAAGCCTAACTTCAGAGACCTTTATGTAGCTGATGTTCGGGTAATCCAGTGGCGGCCCTCGTCTGAGGTCGCCTGCGGCAGTGCCCTGCCCCCGCTCTCTGCCCTGTCGCCCCCATCCCCCCCGGTGCTGCACTGACAGAGCGCTCACTGATTGAGTGCTCTGTCACTGCCGGGTGGCTGAAATTGACATTGGAGCACCGCGCTGCTCTGACTGCTGCAGCCAGAGCAGTGCGGCACTCCGATGTCAGTGTCAGCCACCAGCAGAGACAGAGTGCTCAGTCAGTGAGCTTAGTCTCTGTCTGGGGCTGGGCTCTGACTCACTCCCTTCTGGGACTCCAGAGTCTGGAGTCCCAGAAGGGACAAACTTGAACTGAACGCGAGCCGGGCGGCTCAGCATTCGGTCCAAGTGCCACCGCTGGGAAATCAAATTTCCTGCTCATGGCAGCTTTGCATTGAGCCCATAGGGCTCAATGCAAATCTTCACCTGGGCGTTCGGTGGAGGCGCTCGGCAGCGAGATGGGCTGCAGCGAGCATGCTTGAACTGTTGAGCATGTGCGCCACAGCCCATCTTGCCGCCAAGCGCCTCCACTGAACCCTGAAGCCTCACCTGCCTGGTGCCTGCCTGTCTCCAGTCTGACTCTGAGTCCTGCAACGGTGAGTAAACGGAACTCGGGGAGCAGAGGCTGGGGGCCTGGGATGGAAGGGGGTGTGTGTATGCACCCACCTTCCACCCCCATTCTCCAGCCTCACACGCCCTCCCCCCCTTCCATCCCAGGCCCCCATCCTGGGGAGACGAGACACTGGGGAAGGTGGGGGTGAATAAACATGGGGGGGACTTATTGTAAGCTTGATGTGCATGTAGACTGTTTTTTCTTCCATCCAAAGTTAACCCTGGGAACTCCTTGCTGCTGGGTTATGCCGGTGTTATGCCAGTGTTTGGGGTGTTTTCCTGTGTTTTGGGTTTGCAAATTATTTATTTTAAGCTTGATGTGCATGTAGACTGTGTTTTCTTCCATCCGATGTTAACCCTGGGAACTCCTGGCTGCTGGGTTATGCCAATGTTATGCCAGTGTTTTGGGTGTTTCCCTGTGTTTGGGGTTCATAAATTATTTATTTTAAGCTTGATGTGCATGTAGACTACGTTTTCTTCCTTCCAATGTTAACCCTGGGAACTCCTTGCTGCTGGGTTATGCCAGTGTTTTGCCAGTGGGTGAAAACAGACATGATGATAACCACTCTTTAACCACCCTTGGTGGTTATTTATGCATGTTGCAGAGCTGCATAGGGCACCAATACAGCCCTGAAACATGCATAAATAGCCACCAAGGGTGGTTAAAGGGTGGTTAGCATCATGTCTGTTTTCATCCTGTGTTTTGGGTTTATACATTATTTATTTTAAGCTTGATGTGCATATAGACTGTTTTCTTCCGTCCGATGTTAACCCTGGGAACTCCTTGCTGCTGGGTTATGCCAGTGTTTTGGGTGTTTCCCTGTGTTTTGGGTTTACAAATTATTTATTTTAAGCTTGATTTGCATGTAGACTCTGTTTTCTTCCATCCGATGTTAACCGTGGAAACTCCTTGCTGCTGGGTTATGCCATGCCACTGTCCTACCGTCCCCCTGGTTCCGCCTACCATCCCCCTGGCTCTGCCCTAGCCCGCCGGCCTTACTGCCCCAGTGCCCCTCCAACATCAAAACCCACCAGCCGCCCCTGGGGTAATCCATCTGTGCCCTTGTGCTCATATGTCCCCCCTATCTAGTTTATGATTTCATTCTGAATGTACTTTCATCTCTCTGTTTACAGCCGTTCTAACATCGTAGCACTTGTTTTCATTTAAACTGCCCCAGATTTGAAAATGCCTCCATGGATCTTCTCCACTGGGTTTTTTGCTTGTACTTGAAGTGCTATGCATTACCTTTTATAAGTTTCCCCTTCTTTAAGAGTGAGTTACTTCTCACACTTTCTTTGTGATGGAGCAACAACCAATACTGAAAATCAGCTCTTAGATAACAGGCTTTGAAAAATAATGGCACCACACAGAGCTGTATGTCTGTATTTGCTCTAAACCACAATATGCTGAGGGCCAATGCGTTAGTGACCATACTGGTGGAATGTCATTTTAGTTCCCCTTGTTTGTGCATGAACACTGCAATTATGAACAAAGTGAGCTAGGCCCATTTAAACTGACTGATGGAAAGCTGTCATTTTGTGTTTACTTATTTATTTAAACAAGGAACAGCTTTCAAAACATGTTGCTTCTTTCACAAGTGGTGTTTGGATCATTGCTTAGGGTGGGAGAGGGATGTCAAAATGAAGAGAGGCGTTTTGTGATCAACTGAGTAAATACAATATTTATAAAGCTTTTCAAATAGCAGCATATTAGGGCTGTCTCTTATACACATCTAGATGTGTATAAGAGACAGGGGCAATCCTGGGCCAACATTTGGTGGCATGGGACCACATGTGTGGGTGAGTTCTGGACCACAGCAGGCCAATGTGTGCCAGCATTGCATTTGTTTTGACCCAAAGACAGGCAACACATATGGGGACCATAAATAAACTGCTAGTCAGTTGGTCAGGTGGTGTAATTTCTGACTGTTGGGAGCTGGGATTAATAGCAGATAATGATCTCTTAATTCTGACCTGTTGTGTGCACTTCGCTGAAGTGACTAAAGGTGACCACTGTTAGAGACAGGATGGTGGTCTGAATGGATATTGGTCTGACTCAGTAAGTATGGCATTTCTTGTGTTCTTCTCAAATATCAATCAGATTGCACCCTCATCTGCAGATGGTGTGACACCACATAGGTCCCCGATCCACAGCCTGTGTACCTCTGATCTATTTTTTGTCTTACAAAAAGAAATAGCACCATAAATATCAGATAGCAGGGTGTGGTAAGTGGTGGTAAATTTGATTTCTAGTAGAGATCTTTGTAATCTCTAAAACTTCTTTTAAATTAAACAAAACCTAAATTTTGGATCTTAACCCTCTGCCAAGTTTCCCCTTCAGTAACTAAATATCAAATTACAGTCCAGAGGGTAAAGCCTAACTTCAGAGACCTTTATGTAGCTGATGTTCGGGTAATCCAGTGGCGGCCCTCGTCTGAGGTCGCCTGCGGCAGTGCCCTGCCCCCGCTCTCTGCCCTGTCGCCCCCATCCCCCCCGGTGCTACACTGACAGAGCGCTCACTGATTGAGTGCTCTGTCACTGCCGGGTGGCTGAAATTGACATTGGAGCACCGCGCTGCTCTGACTGCTGCAGCCAGAGCAGTGCGGCACTCCGATGTCAGTGTCAGCCACCAGCAGAGACAGAGTGCTCAGTCAGTGAGCTTAGTCTCTGTCTGGGGCTGGGCTCTGACTCACTCCCTTCTGGGACTCCAGAGTCTGGAGTCCCAGAAGGGACAAACTTGAACTGAACGCGAGCCGGGCGGCTCAGCATTCGGTCCAAGTGCCACCGCTGGGAAATCAAATTTCCTGCTCATGGCAGCTTTGCATTGAGCCCATAGGGCTCAATGCAAATCCTCACCTGGGCGTTCGGTGGAGGCGCTCGGCAGCGAGATGGGCTGCAGCGAGCATGCTTGAACTGTTGAGCATGTGCGCCACAGCCCATCTTGCCGCCAAGCGCCTCCACTGAACCCTGAAGCCTCACCTGCCTGGTGCCTGCCTGTCTCCAGTCTGACTCTGAGTCCTGCAACGGTGAGTAAACGGAACTCGGGGAGCAGAGGCTGGGGGCCTGGGATGGAAGGGGGTGTGTGTATGCACCCACCTTCCACCCCCATTCTCCAGCCTCACACGCCCTCCCCCCCTTCCATCCCAGGCCCCCATCCTGGGGAGACGAGACACTGGGGAAGGTGGGGGTGAATAAACATGGGGGGGACTTATTGTAAGCTTGATGTGCATGTAGACTGTTTTTTCTTCCATCCAAAGTTAACCCTGGGAACTCCTTGCTGCTGGGTTATGCCGGTGTTATGCCAGTGTTTGGGGTGTTTTCCTGTGTTTTGGGTTTGCAAATTATTTATTTTAAGCTTGATGTGCATGTAGACTGTGTTTTCTTCCATCCGATGTTAACCCTGGGAACTCCTGGCTGCTGGGTTATGCCAATGTTATGCCAGTGTTTTGGGTGTTTCCCTGTGTTTGGGGTTCATAAATTATTTATTTTAAGCTTGATGTGCATGTAGACTACGTTTTCTTCCTTCCAATGTTAACCCTGGGAACTCCTTGCTGCTGGGTTATGCCAGTGTTTTGCCAGTGGGTGAAAACAGACATGATGATAACCACTCTTTAACCACCCTTGGTGGTTATTTATGCATGTTGCAGAGCTGCATAGGGCACCAATACAGCCCTGAAACATGCATAAATAGCCACCAAGGGTGGTTAAAGGGTGGTTAGCATCATGTCTGTTTTCATCCTGTGTTTTGGGTTTATACATTATTTATTTTAAGCTTGATGTGCATATAGACTGTTTTCTTCCGTCCGATGTTAACCCTGGGAACTCCTTGCTGCTGGGTTATGCCAGTGTTTTGGGTGTTTCCCTGTGTTTTGGGTTTACAAATTATTTATTTTAAGCTTGATTTGCATGTAGACTCTGTTTTCTTCCATCCGATGTTAACCGTGGAAACTCCTTGCTGCTGGGTTATGCCATGCCACTGTCCTACCGTCCCCCTGGTTCCGCCTACCATCCCCCTGGCTCTGCCCTAGCCCGCCGGCCTTACTGCCCCAGTGCCCCTCCAACATCAAAACCCACCAGCCGCCCCTGGGGTAATCCATCTGTGCCCTTGTGCTCATATGTCCCCCCTATCTAGTTTATGATTTCATTCTGAATGTACTTTCATCTCTCTGTTTACAGCCGTTCTAACATCGTAGCACTTGTTTTCATTTAAACTGCCCCAGATTTGAAAATGCCTCCATGGATCTTCTCCACTGGGTTTTTTGCTTGTACTTGAAGTGCTATGCATTACCTTTTATAAGTTTCCCCTTCTTTAAGAGTGAGTTACTTCTCACACTTTCTTTGTGATGGAGCAACAACCAATACTGAAAATCAGCTCTTAGATAACAGGCTTTGAAAAATAATGGCACCACACAGAGCTGTATGTCTGTATTTGCTCTAAACCACAATATGCTGAGGGCCAATGCGTTAGTGACCATACTGGTGGAATGTCATTTTAGTTCCCCTTGTTTGTGCATGAACACTGCAATTATGAACAAAGTGAGCTAGGCCCATTTAAACTGACTGATGGAAAGCTGTCATTTTGTGTTTACTTATTTATTTAAACAAGGAACAGCTTTCAAAACATGTTGCTTCTTTCACAAGTGGTGTTTGGATCATTGCTTAGGGTGGGAGAGGGATGTCAAAATGAAGAGAGGCGTTTTGTGATCAACTGAGTAAATACAATATTTATAAAGCTTTTCAAATAGCAGCATATTAGGGATGGGCGAACACAGTTCGGAAGTTCGGTATTCGGCCTGAACTCGGCCTGTTCGGACGACCGAACGNTAGGATTAGGATTAGGATTAGGATTAGGATTAGGATTAGGATTAGGATTAGGATTAGGATTAGGTAGATATATTTTTGTTTTGACATAGTAGGAGTTAGTTTAAAGTTCACTGACAGAGATAATGTTTAGCTTTAGGGTTTGTTGGAGCAACTTAATCCATTCATAGCATTTAGAATAGTTATTAGTTAGTTAATAGTGGTTATATTAGTGAAGATATAGATAGATAGATATAATATTAGATAAAAAAATTCAATACAAAAAGATATATAATTATATATCATTAAAAACATTGTTTTTGTGGGAGAAATGGAGAAGGGAAGGTGAGGCCGATCTGCTGTCCGTAGGGCAGGTAATGGAGCATGTGCCAGTGGCGAGCGGGGCCGTGCACAGGGAGCAGCAGCAGTAGCCAGAGGCAGAGTGCATCACCCCCTCCCAAAATCATTAATATTTCTTTTTATATTTGGTACAGCCTTATTAAATAGCCAGATACCTTGGGTTTTCTCATCTGCAGCTTATTAAACCATACTCTAGCCAGGAAGTACTAACAGGCTTGGGGCCAGGCGGGCCTCCTCCAGTAGGGAGTTCCAGAGACATGGCCCGGCCACCGAGAATGCCCTCTCCATTGTGGCACCCCACTTAATGCGGGGGACCTCCAAGAAGGCACCCCCGGCCGACCGAAGGAGCCACTCCGGGGCACAGAGGGCGAGGCGGTCCCTGAGGTATGCGGGGCCGAGACTGTGCAGGGCTTTGTAAATCATTACCAGAACCTTGAATCTGGCTCGGTACGCTATCGGCAACCAGTGCAGAGCCTGGAGCACTGTGGAGTTATGTGCTCCCGGCAACCTGTCCCTGACAGGACACGGGCTGCAGC
This sequence comes from Sphenodon punctatus, assembly GCA_003113815.1. NCBI lineage: Eukaryota > Metazoa > Chordata > Lepidosauria > Sphenodontia > Sphenodontidae > Sphenodon > Sphenodon punctatus. The sequence goes on along the minus strand of QEPC01006601.1, from coordinate 606,228 downwards.
ATTCTTCACTAGCTGCCACCTCCGAACCAAACACAAGGGAAGCCCCACGTAGAGCACGTTGCAATAGTCCAGCCTCGAGGTGACAAAGGCATGGATGAGGGAGGCCAGGTCCAGGCCAGAGACGAACGGCCGCAGCCTCCGCACCAGATATAACTGGCGAAAGGCAGCCTTTGCAACCGCCTCCACCTGCCTCTCTAGGTGGAGGTCTGCATCCAGCACCACCCCCAGACTCCGGACCTGTTGAGCTATGGGCGGGCAAACACCCCCAATGAGGGGGGCCGACACTTCCTTCCCTCTCCCCACCACCATCACCTCCATCTTATCGGGGTTGAGCTTCATTCTGCTCTGTCACATTCATTCCGCCACAGCCTCCAAGCATTGGGATAGCACCGAGATAGCAGGGTCTGGGTCCGCTGAAAAAGAGAGGTACAACTGAGTGTCATCAGCATATTGGTGACAACGCACCCCGAACCCCCTCACGACCTCCCCCAGGGGCTGCATATAAACATTAAATAATAATGGAGACAGAAGAGAACCCTGCAGAATGCCACATGATAAAGCGCGGGGGCAAGATGTCTCCTCCCCCAGCACCACCCGCTGGCTTCTCCCCGAGAGGAATGAATGGAACCATTCAAGAACAGTCCCATCCAGACCCCCCCAGGTCACACAGCCGTCTCAACAACAGCCCATGGTCCACGGTGTCAAAAGTGGCCAAGAGATCTAGCAGGATGAGAAATGTTGAACATCCTGCATCCATCTCCCGACGGAGATCGTCGACCAAGGCCACCAACGCCATATCGGTGCCATAGCCAGGGCGGAACCCAGATTGAAACTGGTCTTGGAAACCGATGCTGTCTAGATGCGCCTGGAGCTGGAGTGCCACCGCCTATTCAATAACCTTCCCTAAAAAGGGAAGGTTATAGACAGGTCGGTAACTGGCGAGGGCTTCCACGTCCAATGATGGTTTCTTCAGCAGGGGGCGCGCCACCGCCTCCTTGAGACTGGGTGACAATCTCCCCCGCTGTAAGGGGGAGATTTCACTACCTACCATCGTAACTGGTCCTTCCACCTTCTGAGGCGGGTGTGCGGAGAGATTGGTCTGAAGAAGATAATGGTCCGTCCATGACAAGGGCAGTGCTGTAATCTCCCCCACAACCGAACCCTCCGCCTCAAGGCCAGAACTGAAGATCAGGTGAAGGGTGTGTCCCCCCACGTGAGTCGGGCAGATAACCCCCTGGGTCAAATCCATGGTTGCCATGAATTCTCGCTCTGCCCCAACAAGGCCGGCATCGGCGTGGACGTTGAAGTTCCACTGATTCATTATGTGTTATGGAGCAGGTATTTTCTTTCCTAGTGCTAGTATCCTACTGCTTCCTATTGCTGGTAGTTAAAACATGAGCAGACTGTGAAGAACTGCAACAGGATCTTATGAAACTGGATGCCTGTGCATCTAAATGGCAGATGAGATTTAATGTGGACAAGCGCAAAGTGATGCACATAGGGAAAAATTATTCAAACTGTAAGTACACAATGCTAGGTACTAAGCTAGGTGTTACCACTCAGGAAAAGGATCTGGGAGTGATTGTGGATAATACACTGAAATCCTCAGCCCAGTGTGCAGCAGCATTCAAAAAAGCAAACAGAATGTTAGGAGTTATTTGCAAAGGGATAGAGAATAAATGTGAGGAGGTCATAATGCCTCTATACAAATCGATGGTGCGACCACACCTGGAATAGTGTGTGCAGTTCTGGTTGCCCCATCTCAAAAAAGACATAGCTGAACTAGAAAAGGTACAGAGAAGGGCAACAAGAATGATAAAGGGTATGGAACGGCTTCTGTACAAAGAGAGGCTTGACAAGCTGGGTCTCTTCAGCTTAGAGAGGAGAAGACTGACAGGGGACATGGGGTGATTTCAGACGTAACGGGGCCTGTTGGCCCCGTACCGAAATCACCCTATTTATTCCCCGCCAGGGTCACCCCGTCACGCCGCAACAGACGTGCCGGGGGGATCCCGGCAGGGAATCCGGGAGGGGGCGGGGCCGCGCGGCGCAATGTGCGACCGCACGGCCCCGCCCCCTCCACGCTCCCGCCGCCCGCCCTCCGGGGAGACGGGCGGGCAGCGGGGCCAATGAGGCCGTCGTGTCGGGCCGGATTCACCACGGCCCGGGGTCCCGCCGGTGATCCCGGGCCGTAGCACCCGACCAGACGTGACTCCGGGGTTCACCCCGGCATGGGATTGCATTCGACACGCGGCGGCCTCCGGTCCCCCCGCTTCGGCTGCTCATGTGTCGAATGCAATCCCCAGCCGTGGTAACATCTGGGGGGAAACATCAGTTTCCCCCAACAGACGTGACGCTATCACAGCCGCCAGGCAGAATTGAGCGTGGTTCACTGTGATATCGTCACGTCTGAAATCACCCATGATAGATGTTTATAAAATACTGAGTTGTGTGGAATGAGTAGATAGGGAACAGTTATATGCCTTCTCAAGTAGTACTAGAACTAGGGGACACTTCATGAAACTAGCTGCTGGCATATTTAAAACAAAAGGAAGTACTTTTTCACTCAACGCATAATTAACCTATGAAATTTCTTGCCAGAGGATGTTGTCAAGGCCAGTAGTATAGCTGGGTTTAAAAAAGGACTGGATAAGTTCTTGGAGAATAGGTCCATTAATGGATATTAACCAAGTAGCTTACGGGATGAACTTCTTTCTGTCGGGAACTGGGAGTGAACAGCGGGGAATGGATTGCCCATTGTGACGGTTGGTTCTTCTCCCATGCAATCTAAATTGGGCACTATTGGAGAACAGGATGCTGGACTTGATAGACCATTGGTCTGACTCAGTATGGCACTACTTATGTTATTATCCATATTAGGGTATTGTCTGGACCCCTCTCCCATTACTAAGATCCTCATTGTCCTAGGCCCTCTATAGACATATTGTAAAAGATGGTCCCTGCAGAACTTAAATAAGATTGTAAGCTCTTGGGCAGGGACCGTGCCTATCTTATTTTTTGTAAAGCGCCAGATACATCGCTGGTGCTATATAAATGCTAATAATAATAATAATAATAATAATAATATAATAAACAAAAGAAGAGGAAGAAAGTGGGATCAGTATCTCTTATGGATGGCTGATTAGCGTCTCACAATGTACACATCTGTTGCCAACAGCTCTGGTTAAAAACACCATGTTGAGCATTCTCACAAATCCTGTTTGCAGGAGACAGTAACCCCAGGGTAACTTTGGGGGGGCTCCCCTTCCACTGGCTTTTTATCCAGAGTGCCCACACAGTGTTCTACCCAGAAGTGCCCTCTAAGACATTACTAGATCCAGCCTGAAATCACTCATGTCACACAGGGGTTACCCAATATTCCTTTATTCAAAGTTTCCTCAGGATCAGCACTCTGACCAGCTTCTAATCTGCAGGAGCAGAGCTCCTTCCCTGCCGGTAGCATTCTACAGACTGGCATGATGTCAGAGCTTGCATAGAGCTGAAACTCGGTACTCACTTTTATTTGGGATGCACAGAGGATCATGGTACTCAGTTGTGAATTTCCATGTTCCAAGGACCACGTTAGGTCCTTGGAAAGTTCAGAACCCTCGATTGAGTGATAGATACACCCATGACCAGAGTGACCCAGACCTGACCCTAGTTTCTCTGAGCTAGGAAATGAAACTTAGTGCCATATTTGGTAGGCAGGGGGACAATGGGAGGGGGACAGGTGAGTGATGGACAAGCACAGGACAGGTTTTGATTGGCTGGCAGGAGCAAAGTAAAAGTGGTCACTGGGGCATCATTTTCCATTCTCTTTGGTGAATATGGCTGTGTGCTACACTGCTGTATCTGTAAATCTTTCAGCGGGGGTTGGGGTGGGAATGGGGGGAATCTGGACTGGGCTGTCCATAGGGGCAATGTTTGGGATTACTTAACCACCATGCTTTAAAATAATAATAATAATAATTATTATTATTATTATTATTATTATTATTATTATTATTATTTTATTTATTAATTAATAAGTATCTTTTTTAAGTGGTTGCTGTTTTCAGTGCTTGGCACCATGGAGGCCAGAGGGTTTGCCTTGCATAGGGGGGCATAGAGCAAGGGAGACATATGTTTGTTTGTTTTTTGTTTTGCGGGGTGGGGGAAAGGAATTTCTGGTTTCTTCTGCCTAGGCCTTGGGCAATGGGCCAAAACTTGTTTAAACATGATTTATTGGTTGATTCATTGATAATGCTATGTTTTTGGTAGGACACCCCAGTGCAACCCACCCACCACAAAGCCTACATGTAATTATGTGGCATGCTAATAGCCACCCTGCTTTTATTTTATTTTTTTAAAGTTTGTGCTGCTTGAACTGCTTGGCACTATAGAGGGACATGCTGTGGGTACTTTGGCTTTAGCTTTTTTGATATGAGGCTTTTGCAGTTGCACTTTTTTGGGTTTCTCTTGTGAATGTCTCACTTTTGCTGTGCTTTCTTGGACACTGTACTTTTGACACGGTTCAATGTTGCCAAGATGTGCCCAGCTGGGACATAGGGGGGATACTTTCTGGTTAATTAATGGTGTGTGGGGAGGGGGCTTGCCTTGCACAGAGCAAGGGAGACATATGTTTGTTTGTTTTGGGGAGAGTGGTTAATTAGGTTGGGATGCTTCACATGCAGTTAATATTTTTTAAAAATGTAAGCATTTGTGTAACCTGAACCCATGGGGCTCAGTCAGTGCTCTGTCTATATTATGCCCCTTTTCTACAGCTAGTCCTAAGTAGGAAACAAGCAAATGCAGACTGTAATGAGGTCCTGGGGTCTATGATTTTCTCTGAGGAACTCCATTCCTTCAGACTTATAGGAGGAATAAGAGCCTTCTGCTCAACAGGAGACCATTGGTGTGCCTCTGCCCCTCCCTGGCAGGTACGCTGAGGTGAAGTTCTATAAGGGACAGAACCACTCTTCTGCATTAGTTCCTTTCAGTCATAGCAATTCATTGGAGTAAGACTGAGTAATAGTGGGGCAGTAGTGAGTTTTCTATTGGTGAAACCAACAGAAGGCACCACGTGGTAATTTACCTCAGATTTTTTTGTGACATGTGAATGCTTCTGATGTGTAGTGATGCCTGGTGATCCACACAATAATTCCCCATTATCCATAAAATTATTCTCCCCCCCAACCCCTGACCTCAAAAAAGCCTCACAATAATTTCATTATTCTTGCCACTTCTGGGTAGAAGATCATCTCCTCCTGCTTCCTCATTTGCAAACTTTATGGTGAGGAACACAACAGCCCTGCTTATCCAGAACCACCACAGTCAGGCTGGCTTGCTTGCTCCCCACCACACAGCTGAAAAGCAGGGTGAAAGGCAGCATTACCAAGAGGCCAGCATAAAATGTCCCACGGACCATGTGCTGGATGCTCCTGCCCTACATATTAGGAACCAAACTGGTTTGGGAATTTCCCCCCCTTCTAGCATACCAATTGGTCTCATTGCTGCACACTGAGTAGAAAGTCATAAAACACAGATCTCGCTTGGCTCCTGGCAGATTTTTAGGTGTTCTTTACCTATAGGTAAAGGGAATGCCTTATCAGAAGGTTGTGTCTGTTTGTGGCTCTGTTGACCCGTATGTCACAGGTGACATCATGCCCATTGTGACATGACTCCTGATCACTGGGCAATGGTAGCAGGGACCAGTAATGTCTGCATCTGTATAGCTGGTAGGGAGGGGGGAAGAGGGGAGGGGGAAGCCGGTAGGGAAGGGGAAGGGCCAGGGAAGGGGGAGATGTAAAGAACACATGTGCTTTGCATGTATGGACACCCTTGGCATCAATCTTTCCTTACTTGTTTCACTGATTCTTAAAGTTCTGAAACCAGATGAGACTGAACCATCATGCACTTAAAGGAGGGAAGAACAGATTGTCATAGAATAGGATTTACAGGGATGGCAGAGCAGTCATTGCCAAAGCCACATGCTGTATGAGTAGGATTCATGTTAGACTTAGCCAGCTCGTTTCTGAATTTGTTTCAAAAGGGAAGTGCGTGAGTGTTTGTTTTACCTGAGGCTGCTCTACATTTTTTTTTATAATGTTGCCATTCAGGTTTTTGGATTGAAACCTGACAAACAGACCAAGTCAAGAGCAATTTTTGTGCCTCCAATTACTTGTTTTTGGTATAAGTGGATTCTTGTCTCTATTTTGCATTTAAAGGACCATATGGAGAGCTGATATTGGTCACATAAGAGGCTTTCAATTAAATGTGACAATTAGGATGATAGTGAAGATATTAATATTTTTAATCATAAGTGAGTTTCAATTCCCCATTTGCTACTCTGCCTTTGAGGAAGATCTGTGCTTGTAATGATGTTTTCTTGTTTATTACAGGCAATTTGTCATGCTTTTTATACAAGAGCTTGAGAAAAGCTACCTGGATTTATTTATTTTATTTTTATTTTTTATTTCTTAATATTTCTATGCCATCCCCTCATGCCCATGGCATCTCGGGATGGCAAACAATACAATAAAATACATTAAAACCAACATCAATTTTAAAATAATTTAAAAAACCCCAACCCTAGCCCTACCCTCCAATTCCCCCAAATCCCCTCCCCCACCCCACCAATCTCCTCCATTTACCCCTCCCTCCCTCCTCCTCTCCAAAGGCCTGGGCGAACAGCCAAGTCTTGCATGCCTGCCAAAAGGCGAGCAGACCCAGGGCCAGGCAGGCTTCCTTTGGAAGGGAGTTCCACAACCATGGCCTGATCACCAAGAATGCCCTCTCCATGGTGGCCCCCCGCCTTACACGGGGGACCTCCAGATGGGCACCCCCAGTGAATTGGAGGATTCATCCTGAGTCACGGAAGGCGAGGCGGTCCCCAAGATAAGAGGGGCTGATACCGTATCGGGCTTTGTATACCAATACTAACACGTTAAACTTGGATCGGTACACTATAGGCAGCCAGTGCAGAGAGAGGAGCACTGGTGTAATGTGCTCACGGCGACCCGTCCCCGTAAGGAAACGGACTGCCGCATTATGCACCAACTGCAGCCTCCGAACCAATATCAAGGGAAGCCCCATGTAGAGCGCATTGCAGTAGTCGAGCCTCAAGGTAACGAAGGCATGGATGAGAGTGGGCAAGTCGGGTCTGGAGATGTACGGGCGCAGCCTCCACACCAGATACAGCTGGCGGAAGGCGGCTTTTGCCACTGCCTCCACCTGCCCATCCAGGCGGAGGTCCGCATCCAAAATCACCCCCAGACTGTGAACCTGCTGGGCAACCGGAGGGCAGACCCCCCCCCAATAGGGGGAGCTGACACCTCCTTCACTCTCCCCACTACCATCACCTCCATCTTGTCTGGATTCAGCTTCAGTCTGATCTGCCTCATCCAATCTGCCATGGCCTCCAGACACTGGGAAAGTACCAAGACGGCAGGACCTGGGTCCGTTGAAAAAGAGAGGTACAGCTGCGTGTCGTCAGCATACTGGTGACAACACACCCCGAACTGTCTCATGATCTCCCCCAGGGGCTGCATATACACATTAAATAACAGTGGAGACAGAATGGAACCCTGCGGAACACCACAGGTCAAGGCCTGGGGGCTCGATGTTTCAGCTCCCAGCACCACCTGCTGGCTTCTATATGAGAGGAATGAGCGGAACCATCCAAGAACGGTTCCGTCCAGGCCCCCTAGATCTCGCAGCCATCTCAACAGCAGCCCATGGTCCATGGTATCAAAAGCATTCGAGAGATCTAGCAGGAGCAAAAATGTCGAACGTCTTGCATCCATCTCCCGGCGGAGATCAACAGCCAAAGCCACCAACACCGTCTCAATACCATAGCCAGGGCGGAACCCAGATTGAAAAGGTTCAAGGAAACTGCAGCTGCAGTGCCACTGCCCATTCAATAACCTTCCCTAAAAAGGGAAGGTTAGAGACAGGCGGTAGCTGCCGAGCGCATCCATATCTAAAGATGGCTTCTTCAGCAGGGGATGCACCACAGCCTGCCAATCTACCCTGCCGAAGCGACGCATTGATAACCCTCGCCAGCACCATCCCCAACGTCTCCCTAGAGGCTTTCACCAACCAGGATGGGCACAGATGGAGTTGACAACTGGTGGCCCTAACAGACTCCACGACATCCACCGCATCGGCTGGCATCACTTCCTGAAACTCAACCCAAGAAGATGAACCAGACTTACTCATTTCTCTCTCTCTCTCTAAGGCTGCTTTTAGACGAGCACGCAGTGCGCTCACGCATGGTTTCCAAAATCCCGTGAGATGGGATTCACGAGACGCTGCCACGAGTCACATGCATGGGAGGGAGACGTGCATTCTTTTCCAGCCGCGAATGACCTACCTCGATCAGACTCCCAGTCAGTTTGCAGCTTGAAAAGAATGTGCATCCCCTTTCTGTGTGCGTGACTCATGGCAGCGTCTCATCTGATCCTGTCTTGCAGGATTTTGGAAACCATGTGCGAGCGCACTGCGCGCTCGTCTAAAAGCGGCCTAAGGCTGAATCGGTTTTCCAAAGATGGGAGACACATCCATGGAGCAATTTAAAACTAGAGTGGCTAAAGCACAGCAGAACAGACCATATGAAATAAAGATATGTTAGCATCAGGGTTAGGGATGACTTGCTGAATGTCAGAAATGAAAAAGTCCTAAGATGCAAGTAATTAGCAATAAATGCTATTCTCAGGCTAAAGAGTCAGTAGGAACCCTACCAGAAAGCTTAAAGTGGAGGCAAAGCAGTTAGAACAGGTTTCTGGCTCTGAGAGAAGCACAGAGGATCCAGGTTGGTTGTATTTATTTTGAGTGAGAGAGTGAGTTGCATCAAGAGGACTGGGGGAACCCCATCCAGAGTTTTTGCATCTCTGAGATACTGAGAGGAGCCTCAAACCCAGCACTGGGTCAGTGGGTCCAATGTTAGGCAGTAGAGGTGGACACAGTTCAAAGGGGCAGGCCGTTCCACCCACTCACACCACTAAACAGAGGGCCCGGCACATGTGACCACCACCTGTAATGATGCGGAAAGTGAGGAGGCCATTAGCTGCTGCAGACATTAACCCCATTCTGCCCTTGACCAGGGGAGGTACCAGACCAGCTGCAACACATGGCCAACAATGCAATAGGAGCCAGGCAATGTTCTGCAAGACTGAGGCTAACAGCTACTGAAATGTATTAGACAGTGCAGCAAAACCAGAAGATAAGCACACAATGGAGCCTTTTACACAGTGTAGCAAGGGAAAACCACTCCCACACAGAAAGCACATACAGGAAAGGTCACCATGTGGATAAATCAGAGCACGTGAAGCCCTGTCAATGAACCCTCCTCCCCCCGGGACAAGCCAGGACACCACTGGGATAAGGGCAGGCAAAAATGGGCTGTGAACATAACACATCCACCCTATCCCATGGCCACAGATCCCCTCCATTCCCTCAACCCAGAGCAACACACACCAATTGAGGCACAATGACAGACCGAAATAAGACAATAATACCTGTGCCATGCCATGAGTGGCACCGAACTGCTCTTTACTTCTAGAGGGCAATTCTTCGAGTCACTGGCAGACCTGTGCCATGCCATGAGTGGGCACCCCTATTCATACAAGGGGGGGTATGTATGGGTACCTGGCCCCCCATTGTTTTGCCTTCCCACACACAGGTAACTCCGGATTTTTCAGGAGTACGCCATGTGTGGACTGGGTGGCTGGTGCATGGGTCATGGGAATGTGCAGCCCCATGCACCAATTTCACATGAGTGCTTACTACTACTGATCATTTCTATAGCTTTACTAGTCATATGCAGTGGTTTGGGTGGCCATGCGTGGGGGTATCTTGTGTAAAAACACCCTAATTTTTTTCCAGAGGCAATGCAAGACCTTTCCATTTTGCCTGGCATTTAGCACACAGAAACAGGCTTTATTGCCACCCTTGTATATGATAGACTGTGAATCCAAATCAGTAAATAAGAACAGAACAGTGTGTCAAGAGCTAGTTGTTTTAAACCTGTTTTATTAGCTCTATCTTATCCCAGTGTTCATTAAGAATTATTTTCATAAGCATTGGCCAGGTTGTGCCCATCTGTGACTTGGTAGTCTAATTGGAGTGCTCAGTTCAAGGAGATTTCTACTTCAAAGGCCACTTGCCCACATTACACTGGCCATGGGGCTAAAAGTGTCATCTGCTATGTCCAGCAGCTTTTTTTCCCTCCGAATGTCAGGGCTGGATTTTGAGCCCTGACATCCGGAGGAAAAAAAGCTGCTGGATGCAGATGTTGATGCTTTTAGCCCCGTGTCCATATGCACAGCTTGGCATAAGTTTTCTGGCCGGGAGATTCCCTGCCAGGAGAATTGCCAGCTGATCTAACATGGTCAGGTGACCAAAGTTTTACCTGTCTTGGGCTCTGGTCACTAATGGGATACAGCAAAGATTGCAAAGGAGCTTATATCTTATTCAAAATTAGTTTTCTACTAACTCTAATCAACCCTTCTATCTTCAAATTACGAGTTATCCACCATGTTCCCAGTCTGGGCATATGGTGTGATTGTGTCTTGGAATAACTGATAGTGCCTTATGGAGTCCTGGCATGCATATTTGACATATTTATTGAGCATGGAAAGAAGTAAAGACTAAGATACCAGAGAAACATTGGACACATCTTCACTCTTTGAAAGAACAAACAACTTGCAGTCTATTTACATAGCTTCCAAAGCAGGCGAAGGGTTCTTGGAACAAATGAATGCAGGTGGCCACACCAGTAGGTTTTACTTATTTTGCTCCATTCTCTTTGTACATTTTCTTGCTTCTTGGATTGTTTGGATTTGTATTATTAATGAAAAGTCTAGGAAGAAAATGATGCTTGCATTGTTGGCAGACGAAACACACACCTGAGCCATAATTTAATATTCCAGACCATAATACCACTGTAGTGCCAGCACAACAAGGGCTGTGCGGATCACTCTGCACTACTTTCCTCCAATATGATCACATTTGGGAGGGAGGAAACCCCCACCCCAAAACCCCCATCCTTGCACATTATTCTTTGCTGTTGCATTACAAAACTTTGCATAATACATCATGCCGGATCTTAGCATAGCATATATCCTCTTAACCTTTGCTAGAAAAACACACATTTGAAGTACACATCTGCTAAAAACTTTCCAGATGTCCTTTTCTTATGCTGCCTTCACAGTTATAGCTATTTTTCTTCTCAGCCATAAGAAGTTTTAAAGATTGGTGGCAATGCGTCCATCCACAGAGTACCTTAGGACCAACTGCTGTGGGGAAGAAAAACCCACGCACCCCAAAGTTCCAGCAATAACACACCTTGTGTCTGTGTAGGGGTGAGAATGGAGACTGGTGTCTGTAACAACAGGGATGGAGCATGGGTATTTTGTAGACCTGAAATGAGAATGTTGTGCGTTCTCGTGAGAATTTTCCAAGATTCATGCAACTCCGCAATATCTCGCGAGGTCTCACGAGGGTTGTTGAGAATCTCAAGAAATTCTTGAAGATCCCCCCAAAGCCCTGCACATGCACAAAATGGTCACTGTGGCTATTCTGTGCACGTGAGGCCCCAAGCAGTCATTTGCACATCCACAGAGTATTTTTTAGTTTCTTGAAAATCTCACGAGATTCTCGAAAATCCCCAAATTTCTTTTTGCATGCAGAAAATGGTTGCCACAGTCATTCTGCACATTTGCAGCCCATGGACAGCCATTTCGCCGCACTTGAGGATCTCACCGAGAATGGTGGCAAGAACACCAATTCTAGTGAGATTTTCATTACGGAGAATCTCGCCAAGAAGCCTCAGTGAGATTCTTACAGGGTTCGAAATTTCATTCCATGCCTAGTATTTGTTTTTTTTTAATGATGGTGGGTCTGGTGTGTGTAGGGTAATGTACACATTATCCTACAGGACCTATTAGATCGGTCCGCCCCCGGAGACTTATGTAACCAGATCGGCTCCGGAATGCTCTGGGGGAGTTTCCTCTGGACCTTGACACCCGCTCTGTCGATGATCTCGTAGCCTTCTGGAACACCTTGTTGGCCAAGACCATTGACAGAGTGGCTCCCAGGTGTCCGCTGCCCTCCCGAGTCTCCCACAGGTCTCCTTGGTTTACTGAGGGCCTGCGGTGTTTGAAGCGGGAGAGCAGGCGGTTAGAGCGACGGTGGAGCCGGACTCACGACCAGTATGATCAATCGCAGCATAAGAGCAGTTTAAAGGCCTATGTGGTGGTGGTGCAGGCAGCAAAGAAGCAGTTCTTTGCTGCCCTGATTGCATCTGCAAAGTAACGTCCAGCTGAGCTTTTCCGGATGGTGAAAGGCTTCGTCAGTCCTGCCTGCCTCAACCTGGACCTGGAGCAATCCAGTGACCACTGTGACTGGTTTATCGAGTACTTTGTAGATAAGATCGCTCGCATTCGCCATGATTTTGGTACCACAGTTATTGCAGAGGATCATCTTGGGTCTATGGATGCCCTGTCCTGTTTTGTGGGATCGGTTTCAGATGGTGTCATTTGCCGATGTGGACTCCTTGTTGGGATCTGTTCATACCACTACTTGTGAGCAAGATCCATGCCCGTTCTGGCTGGTGAAAGTTAGCCAGGAGACGTTATGGCCATTGCTGGCTGGGATAGTTAGTGCCTCCCTTCGGGAGGGCAGGGTGCCTGATTGCCTAAAGGTGGCTGTGGTTAGACCCCTGATCAAGAAACCATCTCTTGACGCTGATGCTCCTGCCAGTTATCGGCCGGTCTCTAACCTTCCCTTTTTAGGGAAGGTTATTGAACGGGCTGTGGCACGACAGCTCCAGGAACATCTGAACCACACCGGTTTCCTTGATCCCTCCCAGTCTGGGTTTCGGCCTGGGTACGGTACGGAGATGGCATTGGTGGCCTTAGTTGATGATCTCCGTCTGGCGTTGGACCA
>QEPC01006601.1:563844-585087 GCA_003113815.1 Sphenodon punctatus | reverse complement strand
TCACAAGTAGTGGTACGAACAGATCCTAACAAGGACTCCACATCGGCAGGTGACGCCATCTGAAACCGATCCCACAAAACAGGACAGGACGGGATGGGGCATCCATAGCCCCAAGATGATCCTCTGCAATAACTGTGGTACTGAAATCATGGCGGATGTGAGCGATCTTATCTACAAAGTACTCGATAAACCGGTCACAGCGGTCACTGGATTGCTCCAGGTCCAGGTGGAGGCAGGCAGGACTGACCAAGCCCTTCACCACCCAGAAAAGCTCAGCTGGACGTGACTTTGCAGATGCAATAAGAGCAGCAAAGAACTGCTTCTTTGCTGCCTGCACTGCCACAGCATAGGCCTTTAAACTGCTCTTATGCTGCGATCGATCATACTGGTTGCGAGTCTGGCACCACCGCTGCTCTAACCGCCTGCTCTCCCGCTTCAAACACCTCAGGCCCTCAGTAAACCAAGGATACCTGCGGGAGACTCGGGAGGGCAGCTGACGCCTGGGAGCCACTCATTCAATGGTCTCGGCCAACAAGGTGTACCAGAAGGCTACGAGATCGACAGAGCGGGTGTCAAGGTCCAGACGAAACTTTAATGCCCTCAACAGACCTTTAAAGCCCTGAACGGCCTGGGCCCTGCCTACCTGCAGGACCGCCTCACCCTCCAGGTCCTGGATCAGACCCTGCAGTCAGCCGGGGGCACCCTCCTCGAGATCCCCCAGGTTTTTCGACTGTCGACCTTGCGGAGGCCATTCTCTGTGGCCGCACCGTGGTTGTGGAACTCCCTCCCATTGGAGGTCCGCCTGATTACCAACCTCCCCTCTTTCCGTAGACAATGTAAGACCTGGCTGTTCTACCGTGCCATTTCTTGAGGGAGAAGGGGTGGTTGGGTTGGGTTAGGGTGGTGGGTATGTTGCTTTTATATTGTGTTTTAATAGTGTTTTAAGTCCTATTATTACTTTTTAAATTGTTTTAATATGTTGTTAGCCACCCCGAGATGCTTTTAGCAGGAGGGGGTGGCATATACATTTTATTATAAATATAAATAAATAAATAAATAAGATGGCACCTGCTTAAGATGATGCCTAAGATGGTGCTTGCTGATGCTTCCAGAGCCATACATGAAAAGGGCTGGGCATGCCCAGAAGGAACCTTCAGATTCTTCTTCACATGCCCAGTTTGTTGTGGGTATTTTTTATTATTATTTGCACAGTTACAGGCCCAGGGAAGAGGCCATGCTTAGTGGGGTCCCTTCCAGAGGGTAAGTACCCCACCCCCTAAACCCCATGCTAGGCTTCCTATATGTGTGCATTGCTTTTCTATTCTCCTTATAGTCTACATGCCTTTATTTAACAACACTTATTTACAGATGTTGTACCATTCATTATGTATTTATCATTTAATATGTGGTGTGTTCTGTATGTTACCTGCAGTAAGACAAAGAAATTATTATTTGCTTATTTGTTTATTTGTTCAAATGTATATGCCGCTCTTCCCGCATAGACTCAGGGCAGCTTACAATCCATAAAACAGTAACAATAGTAAAATTAATGCAATAAAAATCTCCCCCCTCCCCTCAAAAAACCTACCCTCCCCCACAGCCCTAATCAAAACCACAACCAAGCCCTATCCCCACCCACCAATGCTGTTTAAAATAAAAACATTTTACACTACTTCTGGAAGATGCTTAGGCTCAAGTGAACCTCGTGTGGAAGGGAGTTCCATCAAACTGAGGCAGCAACCAAGAACACCCTCCTGTTATCCCTATCCTACAGATGGAACCTGCAAAAGGGTGCTCCTGGATGACTGTAGGGGCTGCAGTGGGACATGGTAGGACAGATATGTGGGATCCAAACAATTTAGGGCTTTAAAGGTCAAAGCCAGCACCTTGAATTGTGCCTCGAAAGCTATAGGCAGCCAGTGCTTCCAGAGACCTGTCCCAAAAAGAGCTGAGCCTCCACATTTGCACCAGCTGCAGCTTCCAAACCATCATCAAGGGCAGACCCACACAGAGCGTGACAAAAAAGACAAAAAACAATTGGAGATAAAAAAAGACACTACCCCGCATGCACATCCTGACAAATTACATTACCAGTGAGCTCTATTAGGCATTTGTCTGCTTTTATTTCAGTGAGATGAAGTCGATACAAGATGGCTGTTAGTGGTGAACATTTAAACAAGATTTTCTTTAGATGCTCCTTTCCTCTGCCACCTCTCTACTATTTTTAGAATGTCATCTGGCTGCGAATCCCCTGATCACAGCAAACATAACCATGGAAAACAGAGTGTGTATGTGCCTTGCTGGTTTAGTCTGTAACTCCACAGCCAACTTGAAACTGGCTCATGTGCTTAAGACAAACTGGTTAGTTACTTATGGAAATCATAATGACAGAGTAAAGGTTGCCCTCAGCTGCAGCAGGTCACAGTTGCGGGGAGGTGCTGTCACACACCTGGAGCAAAGCTACCGTTGTATGTGTTGGTTTATTATCAGGTTAGAATTTCCAGCAGGTTTTTATCAGTAAATATTGATCTAAACTCCCTGTACCAGAAGGCTTAGTCATAACAGTTTGGTGGGAATTATGTGGTAAAGACTGGAGAGTAATTCCATGCAAGGGTCTTGGGTTCCAAAGCTTTCTTTCTATCTACAGTGGCTGAGGAGGCTCAACAGTGAGGGTGTTTTTAAATGAACAAGGTGGGCAGGGGGTCCATGGATGCTGAGTGGCATGACTACAGGGTACCCAAATACAACATGTGTTTGGAGCGTTTCAAAGGGCCGCCCGCCAGCATGGCTACCACAGCCACGGAGGCAGCCACCAAACATTCAGCTGGCCCCACACAGCACACTCCAGATTTTTTATCAGTGCTCCATATGTGGCATGAGTGGCCAATGGATGGGTCATGGGAGCATGTTTCCCCACGCTTCACCTTCATACGAGCAGTTGGATTCATGGTCAGTGGGGGGCCACGTGTGGACGCATCTTGTTTAAAAACACCCTGACAGTAGTATGTGGGATACAGGTGATGTGTGATGTGTGTATCTGATGCATGAATGATGCATTTAAAAACAAAAAATATATATAGTGTGAGAGGCAATATGCAAAAATTGCAACCTAGTCAAGTGGTCCAAAAATAATTAGAAAAAAGTCTGAGCTATGGTTTTGAAACTTCAATTGAGAAATAATAGCTCCAGCAAACCCTAACATTTCTTTGCTACTCATATGTGTGGGTATTATGTATATAATAAAATGCTATATGTAAATATAATTATGCACGGATTTACTTGGCTGATTATCTCCAAAGAAAATATACAAGTAGATTTATCAAATTGAGACATAATGGCAGGAGGTTGGGGTAATATGCATTTAAAAACCCAGTTTGCTCCACCTAAGTCCCTTGCAAATTAATGCCCTGAAAATTTCCATAAATCATGTGTGTAACTGTTAGCCAAATCAAAACGGACAAATGAGGTGACATAGCAAAATAAACGAGGTCTGTAACGAGGCATGCGGAAGGAAGTGAATTTATTTTTCTCACCTTGCATACAATATTTGCCTACACGGAGGTGATTTGATGCTAAATTATGTAACTTTAGCAGCCATGGCCAGTTATTATTTCAGTGGTGTATAAAAATCCTTGGTTTTCCAATCTCTGATGAACTGAACCATAATGGTAGCTGTTAGGCACAGCAATGCACTCTTGCTCATTGCTATTTTAATTTATACATCTTTCTGAATGTTTCTAGTGTTTTTCAGGAAAATTTCAGAAAAGGTCATGATCCACAAGCCACTTACTTGGAAATAGTCCCATAGGATGCAGCCACACAATGCACTTACTGCACCTTGGACAGTCCTACCCCACTCCGGGGAACCTAACCACATGATGCAGTGCATCATGTGCCTGGTGGCTGCCAGATGTTCCCCCTGCCGAGGGGCGGGCGGGCAGCTGGCTGGCTGCTACAGGCTGCGTCTTTGGAAAAAAGCTGAGAATGCAGTGCATAGCAGCCTTACCCAAAGTGAGATAAGGCTGCCCAAGGCACAGTAGCATGCCACTGCTCATGTGCCTGTTCTCTGTCTGACCTGCCATGCAGCAAGGTCCGCTGCAGGTCTGATTGGTGGGTCCTAATTTGGCTATTTCATTAGTTGCAAGGAGGCTTAAGGATCAGGAAATGCACCTTGAAGAGGCTGGTCTACGTTCACAAAAAAAATTCTCCAGATTACCTCCAAATCAAGATAGCCACAGGTCAATCAAACTTCCTCCTTAACTGGGAGAGTTGGCGCCTTGGGAAGGCCCTGAGTCGATTTCAGTTAAATGTCTTCCCTTCGGCTATGTCTGAGGGAAGGTATAATGGTATCCCTAGGGAGCACCGGTATTGTTTGAGCTGTAATAACTCGGAAGGTGAAGACAGACCCTGTCCGCACCCCCCTAAGTTTGTGCCCAGTCGGCATCCAGATCCGGGGACGGACAGGTGGGGAATCCCCCTTGTTCTCCGGTTTGCCCCCCTGAGGAACAGGGACACCACCCTGCCCTCCTGCAGGGGCGTTCCTGCAGGGCGTGGCCTGAACTTACTGGCACTCCTGTCCCCCTGCCCCACCCCGTGCTACCCACCTCCCCCTCCAGATCCACAAGCAATGTCCCTTAGAGCTCCTCCCACCAAACTGGGTAAACCTGGTCCGCTTGATCCTCTCGCCCCGCGCTGCCCCCCGATGGCTCTCCCAGGTTCCTTTTAAGTCTGTCGACTCCCCGTCCTCAGGTGCGGCCCGTTCTCCCCGGCCTGGGCCAGGTGCCGGTTAGTGACGTCATCCACCCGGCGTCCGATGATGCCTCGCACCTTTCTCTGCTGACCGGGGAACCCGGAAGTGCTGGGGTGTCCTCTCTTTTGTCAGTGCAGCCCGACTCAGTGTTCGCCTGACCCCATTCTCTCTCCGCCTCCTCCCCGCCGCCATGGGGAGCCAACGCCACCGCGGGCTGCAAATAAGTTTCCCTTGCCTCGCGTGAGCTTCCGCGCACTCTTTCCGGTCCCGGGGGACCGGATCTGGCAGGGCTGTCACACACACCCCTCTTCAAGATGGGATCCCAGGGGGCGGGTTCAGGGGTGCCGATTTGCCCTGTCGAGACAAAAAGTCAGCGTTAGTGTGGAGATGCCCGGCCCTATGTTGTATGGTAAAGCTATAGGGTTGTAAAGCTAGATACCACCGCATCAAGCAGGCGTTTGTACAGTGGCTGTCAGCCACTGCAAAGGAGCATGGTCTGTGATGAGGGTAAAGTCTGCCCCTGCCAGGTAGTAGCATAAGGAAATTATGGCCCATCGCACGGCCAAGGCTTCCTTTTCAATTGTGGCAAACTCTCGTTCACGGGCATCCAACTTTCAGCTAATATACGCAATGGGATGTTCTTCACCATCCACTAACTAGAATAATACTGCCCCCAAATCTACGTCCGACGCATCAGTTTGCACCATAAATGGTCGGTTGAAATCCGGGGTGTGCAGGACGGGTGCGGTACAGAGCCTATCCTTCAGTGTTTGGAAGGCCTTCCGGAGAGTGTCTGTCCATCGTATGGGCCTGGTCTGGCGCTTTCCTGTGAGGTCCATCAGTGGCGCCGCTATCGTGGCAAAGTGGGGTACATATTTACGGTAGTATCCGGGCATCCCCAAAAACTGTTGCACCTGCCGTTTCGACTGGGGCGGAGGTCAGTTCCGGACAGCTCGTATTTTGTCCCAGAGTGGTTTAATCTTCCCTTGACCCACTTGGTATCCGAGATATACCACCTCCCTTAGTCCTAACTGACAATTCCGGGGGTTTGCAGTGAGCCCTACCTGGGCCAGTGCTGCTGCTATCCGCTGTAGATGAGTCACATGCTTCTCCCAGGAGTGACTGAATATGACAATGTCGTCAATATAGGCTGCCGCGTAGTCGTGATGTGGGGCTAACACGGCATCCATTAGGCTCTGGAAGGTGACAGCGGTCCCGTGTAGGCCAAAAGGCATCCTTACAAACTGAAAGAGACCCAGCGGGGTGGCGAAGGCTGTTTTTTTCTTGAGCTTTAACTGTAAGGGGGATCTGCCAGTATCCTTTAGTTAGATCCAACGTCGATAGGTATTGAGCAGTCCCTAGTTGTTCTAGCAGTATGTCTATCCAGGGCATAGGATATGCATCGAACTGGGATATCGCATTGACCCTCCGAAAGTCTATGCAGAAGCGGGTCAAGCCATCTGGTTTCCCCACCAAGACCGGCTGACTTTGCCATGGGCTGACTGACTCTCTGATAATTCCTAACTCCAACATCATTTTTACCTCCTGCTCTATTATTTTCTTCAGATGATGGGGGTGTTGACGGGGGGCTTCCCTTACCACTTTTCTGGATTCTGTCCGGATGTCGTGGTAGATGGCTCGGGTATGGCCAGGGGTGGATGTGAATACGTTGGCGAAGGAGGTGAGCAAGCTCGCAAGCTGATTCCTTTGGTCGGGTGACAGATTTTCCCCGATGTGTATGCCCGGGTCCACCGCTCTCCCGAGGGGGGGGCGCCGATGGGGTTGGTGTCACCTTGGTGACCATAGACTCCTTGCATTCCCCCCCTCGATCTGTCCATTCCTTGAGCATGTTTATGTGATAGGTCTGGAGCTCCAGCCATCGTCCTGGTTGCCGCACGACGTAATCCACTTCGCTGGTTTGCCTTATGATTTCAAACGGCCCCTGCCAGGTGACCAACAGTTTTGACTCACTTGTAGGGAGGAGTACTAACACCCTTTGGCCGGGTCGCAGCTTTCGCACTCAAGCTTTCCTATCATAATAGGCTTTTTGCTTCTGCTGGGCCTCCAACGCATTGCGCCCGGCCCATTCCCAGACCCTTCTCAACCTCTCCCTCATTTTGGCCACGTATTGGACCACATTGTTGCTGGGGTTCGGGGACTCCTCCAACCCCTCCTTGGCGAGATCGAATAACCCCCGGGGCTGTCGCCCATACAGGAGCTCGAACGGGGAAAATCCCAGGGAGGCCTGGGGCACTTCGCAGTAGGCAAACAGTAGGGCGGGTAGTAGGGAAGGCCAGGTCCGTGGCTCCTCTCTCACAAATTTCCTCAGCATGTTCTTTAACGTCTGATTAAATCTCTCTACCAATCCATCGGTTTGGGGGTGATACACTGACGTTTTAAACTGCTTAATGCGTAACACCTTACATAACTGCTTCATAATTTTCCCCATGAAATTTGTCCCCTGGTCCGTGAGCAGAGCTTGGGGGAACCCCACCCTCGCAAAGATTTTTATCAGTTCCCGGGCTATCACTGCCACCTTTATGGACCGCTGGGCCTCGGGGTACCTAGTGGCATAGTCCACTAGAACTAAGAGGTAACGGTGCCCCTCTGCCGAGTGCTCCACAGGCCCCACGATATCCATTCCCACCCTTTCAAAGGGTATCCCCACTAAAGGGAGGGGAACTAAGGGCGCAGGGGCCACCTTCTTTCGGGAGGTCAACTGGCACTCGGGGCAGGAGGCACAGTATCTCCGGACCCCTTCCCAGATCCCTGGCCAATAAAAGCGGCTTGTCAGCCATTCCCATGTTTTCTCCACCCCTAAATGCCCAACACACAGCACTTCATGGGTCAACCGCATCAAGTCCCGTTGTACATCCTCAGGGGATATTAGTTGGTACACCTCCCCCCTCCGATCATCCTTCTCTACCCTGTATAACCTATCCTCCTTTAACTCAAAGTGGGGGTATACCACTGGCTCTCCGGGTTCCGAGGATGCCCATTTACCACGCTCACTTGTTCATATGCATGTTGCAGCCTAGGGTCATTCCTTTGGGCTTGTACAAAGTCAAAGGTCCTTACCAGGTGGGGTAGGTCTCCCAATGGGGTGTCCTGGCTGCCTTCCGTATCCCCGACTACCTCTAAACCAGGACCGCCAGCCTCTTTTCCCAGCAGCCCGGCTCAGCTGGGCAGCAGGGTAGCCAAAGACCCCCAATCTCGGCCTAAGATTACGGGATGGGCAAGCCCTGGTACTACCCCGGCGGCAAGCATGGCTCGGCTTCCATTCAACCACAAGCGGACCACACAGGAAGGATAGGGCCGCACATCCCCGTGGATACACCGGATGAGCACCTGAGGGCCCCCTGTCTGAGGTAACCCTTGTAACCCCTCTCTGACCAAGGTCTTCCCGCATCCCGTATCCACGAGAGTGTGATATTCATAGTTTCCCACCCAGACGGGAACCAGGGGTTTTGCCTGTTGCCCCGATTCCCCCTTCCACTCTCCTAACCATCCCTCAGTGAACGTGCAGTCCATTAGGGGACATTCGCGTTTAAAATGCCCTGGTTTCCCACGCTGAAAGCATAACCTCCCCCTGGGACTGCTGCCACCCTCCTGACCTAGGTGTGGGCCCCCGTGGGCCCCCGGGATGGCTAGTGACCCCAACGGTGTACCGGCTACCATGGCCCTGCCTTCCCGGCCCTCCCCGGGTCCCCATCCCCCTTGTGACCCCTCTTCACGCGCGCTACTTACCCCCCTCCCTTTCCTTCCCTGGGTCCTCCTCCCACCCTTGGGTACTTATCTTCCCTAAGGTTTGGTTTGGACCCCTCGCATCCCATCCATACCCCGCTGCCTTTGAAAGCCTCGTAGTTTTCTAGCAACTGTACAGCCACCCTGAGGGTGTTCAGCTTGTGATGAGACACCCACGCCCTTCCCCCAGGGGACAGGGTGGATAAAAATTGCTCCATTAGGAGAAATTCCACTTTTTTCTGCGGCGGATCGTTGCTGGGGTTTTAGCCATCTCAATCCATACGTCCGAAGTTTCTGCACCACCGCTTGGGGTGAGGATTCGGGGAGGTACCTCTCTGCCCTAAACCTCCGGCAGTATGTCTCCTTGGAGATATCTAACCCCCCTAGTATGGCCTCTCTTACCCTCTTATAGTCTGCAGCCTCCTCGGGATCGATATGGTCGTAAACGGCTTGGGCCGGGCCGGAGAGGAAAGGGGCCAGGAGGATTGCCCATTGGGCCTCTGGCCATTTTGCAGCCGTGGCAGCCCTTTCAAAGGTATTGAGAAACGCCTCGGGATCATCTGCCGGGCCCATCTTCATCAGTCGCACCGGGGGTCCCTTTCCCTCCCTGGTTCCGGCAGAATTGGCAGTGAGGGCGTTCAAGGCCGGGGTTAAGAGAGCCGGTACCTGTTCCGCCAACTGGGCCTGACTACGCACTTGTGTGCTAGCCAGGTCAGAGGTGAGCTGTTGCAGGTATCCCCTTTGCGTCTCTAGCTGCGCATTCTGAGTATCCATTACCCATTTTAGCAATGCCTCAGGCACCATCCTAGCCCGGTCCCGTTGAGGCCGGAGAGGCTTGTCCCTGAGTGGGCGAGAGGAGGTGAAGGAGTCCCACCCCTTGAGGCCGATCCTGCCAGCTACGCCAGTTGTCCGTGCCCCCCTAAGTTTGTGCCCGGTCGGCTTCCAGATCTGGGGCCGGCCGGGTGGGCAATCCCCCTTGTTCTCCTGTTTGCCCCCCTGAGGAACAGGGACACCACCCTGCCCTCCTGCAGGGGCGTTCCCGCAGGGTGTGGCCTGAACCTACTGGCACTCCTGTTCCCCTGCCCCACCCCGTGCTACCCACCTCCCCCTCCAGATCCACAAGCAATGTCCCTTAGAGCTCCTCCCACCAAGCTGGGTAAACCTGGTCCGCTTGATCCTCTCGCCCTGTGCTGCCCCCCAATGGCTCTCCTGGGTTCCTTTTAAGTCTGTCCACTACCCGTCCACAGGTATGGCGCATTCTCCCCGGCCTGGGCCAGGTGCCGGTTAGTGACGTCATCCACCCGGCGTCCGATGATGCCTCGCGCCTTTCTCTGCTGGCCGGGGAACCCGGAAGTGCTGGGGTGTCCTCTCTGTTGTTGGTGCAGCCCGACTCAGTGTTTGCCTGACCCCATTCTCTCTCCACCTCCTCCCCGCCGCCATGGGGAGCCAACGCCACCGTGGGCTGCGAGTAAGTTCCCCTTGCCTCGCGTGAGCTTCTGCGCACTCTTTCTGGTCCCGGGGGACCTGATCTGGCAGGGCTGTCACAGACCCCATATCTTTTTTTTCTGTACCCAGCATACCAAGGCCAGAAGGCTTTTTTTGGATGCTCTCTTAGAAAGATACGTTGGTCTTTCCACAGAAGAAACGCTGATTAGATTACTGAGCTGCCGGAACCCCGAAGACTCCAGAGTTGTGGCCAAATTTTGTATTTCTGTAGTCCGATCCAAAAATTATTCTATTTAGGTATTCTGTGGTTTGGACAATTTGATTTTGACCGATGTTTGTTCTGATGTTTTTATTTTATCCACTCATTTTATGTCCTAATGACTTAATGATGTTGGTATGTTTGTATTCATTGGGGACTGATTTCTCAGGGGCTAATTGCCGGTTTTTTAACCCCTGCGAAGGGTTAGTTAACCTTTTAATTTTTTTTTTTTTTGCACATCTTGTTTTTTTATTTTTATTGTTTTTATTGTTTTTGTATAATAATGTTTGTGTTTTGGTATCTTTCTCCTGTTTACTGAATTTTGTTATCGCCAGCAGCCAAACAAGAAAAGCTTACCTTACCTTACCAGCCCTACGTGACCATATCATGACCAGGGGTGGGATAGTGGGTAGGCTGGGGGCAGGGCAGCCTGGGGGTGCCCACCCCCTTGAGTGGCCAGTGCCTCAGATGCTCAGCCCAACTGCCCTGGAGGCGGCAGGGGACCATCTGTCCTGTTGTCTGTGCTGGGCCTGAAATGTAGTGGCAGCAATTGCCTGCCACAGGGTACACAGAGATTGAGCCCTCCACAGCTCATGTGGAGGCTCCCATAGAATCCAGCAGGTTTGTGGATGACTTTAGTTGTGGACAGCTTTAGTAATCTCTGAAGGATTTTCAGTTGGACTACTCCAGAGTAAGTGGTTTATGGATCTCAGCCAAACGCATCGACATTTCATGTTTATGGAGTGCACCTTCAGGATTCTATAGTCTTCATGAATTTTGGTTTGTATTTCTAGCAAAGACATGATGTACTGAAGGTCAATTTCACATTCCTGATGGCAGCTATTTAAACCCCTTTCTGATCCTTTGTGTCTTTCTTTCTCCTTGTTTAGGAATTTGTCTTACTTTGCTACACAGAGAAGCCCATCTGCTGTCATTTTGGACCTATGGGAAGCTCGGCATCAGCATGATGGTGACCTTGACTCTTTAGCCTGTGCCCTGGAAGAAATAGGAAGGACACACTCCAAAATCTCTAACATTACAGAAACTCAGATCGAAGAGGCTGACTTAAGCTACAGCAGACAAAATGGACTTTAGTCGTCACTATCCATTCAAGAACTGATGGCCAGCTTTAACTTTTATGTGAGCAAATTTCTACTGGTGGGGAGGAAATAAGGGTTTCTGTATATTCCGTACAAGGAATCGGTCCCTGCTGCCCAACACTTGATTTCCATTTGAAGGAGCAGAAGAACCTCTGGTAAATCATAAGGAGAACACAAGCTTCTTTTGGGTTGTTCTTGTGAGATGTTACAATCCCCCTCCCCTAGAATTAAAACTTTTGTGGAAGTAGTAAAAATAATAATAAAAAACCCCTCCTCTGTAATTCCAATCTTGGGGATTGGAAAGTCATGCAAAGAGGCGGTGGGTGGGGTAGGGGTTGGAACCTGTAGAATGATGTTCACTAATCTAATGACATCAAATATTTCTGAATTGGAGTAAAATGAGAGGCAGCAAAAATAATTTTTAATAGATGGAAATCATTGAATGTTGGGAGACACTAGACTAGAGTTCCTGGGGTTTAGTTTAACCCCCCCAAAGGCCTGGTCTTTTTTTTGCTCTGCGGCTTCTTTGTGCAGCCATAACTAGTTAAAGCGTGTTATTCATCCTCTTCTGTGTGCAGGCCACCGAGGATGAGTCTGTTACCACGTGGCTAACAGCTCTGGGTCTTTAGCTCAAGCTATAAAAGTTTGTGCTTTGAATTCTGAGGCTCAGCCCTTTGTGTGTTGGTTAAGCTGCCTGCCTTATCAGATACACTTGCACCACTACAAAGGGATGCAGATACGGATGTAAAATCTCTACTATTTTGATTTCTAGCATTTTCCATCCATTTTGCACACTGCCAAGGACTGGTGCAGGTTGTAGAGCAGGAAGCAAAGACTTGCCCATAGTGAACACTCAGCCAGTCAGCCATATTGGAACTTATGCCATTTTGTTCATGTTACCAATCTCAACTAATCAGTCCTCTTCAAGCTTTGAAAATGTAACAAACTTTTGTGGAAAATAGCAAAAAGCTCCTATGAAATTTCAAAGGATTTGGTGGTTTATCAAGTTGTTCCAAGTTTGCAAAGATTCATGAACTCAAAAAATATCCTTTTCATACCAACTAAAACCCAAGTGTTGGGGTCATTAGCCTGGTTTATAGTGACTTGCTTCAAGTTTTGGTATCTAATCATAAAAACTCTCAGTAAAAAATAAATCACAAAAAGCTTAATTTTTGCCTTGGTTTAGGTGGCAGTTATCAAAGCAGTGTATTTGGCATTTTTCCATCAGAAACAATACATTCCCTGAATCTTCAGCCAGTAAATTGACCCAGATTTATGCTAAAGCTTTTTGTAAATCGTGGCACAATTTCACTTTCTTCATGGAACCAGAATCTAGCTGTGTTTGACCTGGTTCAGTTACGAGCAGCAAGACAATCAATCTATATTGAGAATTCTCCTGGTCTCTTACTTATCTGCCCTTTTAGAACAAATCACGGTAAGCGAAGACAAACTGAAGCGGCCATGGGTAAAATTTACTAAAATTTGAGTGAGCGAGTGCTTAAGTCTCTTTTGAAACCAGAGTCTCATTGGAAGTCAATGGGAGTTTGTTGTCTAAGTCCCATTTTAAAAAATGAGTGAAAACCTGATTCTGGAAACAGTTGTGTACACACTTTATGCACTGCGAGTTATCTCATTGAGGACAATGGGACTACTCACAGAATACTATATTAAGCATATGTTTAAGTCTTGGTAGACTCAAGACCGAGGCACCGAGGCCTCAAAGTCACGTAAGACACATTAGAATATTTTACCCTCACTCTAGTTTGTGTCTTTATAGGAGTGGTAGTGAGTTTGGAATAAACAGTATTTCTGCCTGTGTAATCTGTCTTTAGATCTGTTTTAAATAAACCCAAATGCCAATGAATTATGGCAGCAGAACAGCAGTTTCTCAGATGCAGACACTATTGGAGATGATCAGGCCAACAAAAGCAACAGTCATCTGAGATAATCATACTGCAAGAATTTCAAGAACACAGAAGAAATTTTTTAAATAAATGCATTATTGTCTCTCTCTGGCAATTCTTTCAAAGAGGGCATGGGGTGAGAGCACAATGTATTTTCTAGATGTAAAGCAGATAATTTCAAACGAATTCTTGAAAAAGGAATCTAATTATGGATATACAATGGATAACTGTTCTGTTCAGTGATGTAGCAGAGAGCTGTTCATTCCTATGACCTCTGATTCTCGCCCTCCTTGCATCCTCTGCTCACTTGTCTAGAAGAGGTGCTTTGACAAACAGTCCAATTAGTTCTAGCTCACTATTATGTGCACTGTGATAGTGGGTGTAAAGAGATGGCTACAGAAGCTGCCTGCCCCGGAACTGTTCCAGCTCCATTTTGGTCCATTTTCGATGGACCAGAGGATGTCCCCGGACCATGGGATGTCTGTGCTGCACCTCCTCCCTCCACATCATAGCTTTGTGGATGCTCACCCGATGGTCTAGGCTGCTGGCCACATCTCCATGGTGCTGACCAAGGCAATGGCTGGCTGGGTGTGGAACTGAAGCACAGGTCCACCCAACAGATGGACAGAAGCTCCACATAATTGCCCTGGGTTTGGAATCAGGCACAAAATGCTCCAGTTTGAACATCTGGCGAGTGCCTCTACATTGACCAGTCAACCCGGGGGTGAAGTGGGCAGAGGTGGAGCTGCTGTCCATCTAAAAATACATAGAGAGAAATGGGAGTGACTCTTAGGCACATTTAGGACCAGGATGCTGCACAGGAAGATTCCACACCAGTGACATACAGCTCTCTTTGCTAATTTGAATTTTACTCCCAGTGACTTTAGTTCCTTCTCTTTCAAAAGCCTAAACAGAATACCACAGGGTTAAATAATTAGAACTGTGGCAGCATCTGAAGAGCTGTTTTTCCTGTGGTTTCTTGGAAAATTCACAGCTGACATTTTCCAGCAGTTGACTCTATTTGAGCTTTTAGCAATTGTATTTTTATTTGATCATTGTCTTTTCAAGCTGGTTCAGTTTAGTTATCCAAATAATGATTTTCTGCATTGGCAGTAATATGTTGAAGTCTTTACAGAACTTTTGAATATGTTCCCAGAACTCTGCTGATTGCCAAAATATATATGATACACATAAAACATATAGTTGGACTAAGGATGTTGCTAAATGGAACCAAAACTTCAGTGTTCTTGTAAATATGTCATATTTACTGCACAGAACTGGAATTGTTTCAAAGATCAGCAGCACACATAGCAGTCCCACCTTGATTATAGCATACAAGTAAGGCTACGGAATGTCCTGTGAAGGATGTCCCTTATAGGGACTGATGGAAAATAGTGCAAAGTATGGATTGTTTGACTTTTTCAAAATAGTAGGGTCTTTAGCCTCAAGTGCTCTGACTGTGGGTTTGATCCACTATCCATTGGAATCAGTCAGTATCTTTCCTTTGAACTCAGTAGGTTTTGAATCACTCTCCTAAAGAGGAGAAACTCTTGCATAGACATTACTCATCTTGAGGTTCTTGGGCGTTATGCTTACAGGAAGGCTGCAGGATGAATCTCAAGTTACAAATGGTCTCATACTGCTTTGTGCTATAGTGTTGCCTCTCATTTCCTTTATGCATTGACCCTGGTTTGGGGAGGGGTCATTTTAGGCAAACTAGTTTCCTTGTTGATTCTTAGAATTAAGAATTCCAACCTTTCTCTATGTAAACTTATGTTTGCTTAGATGTCCTTCTTCAAACAAGCAGGCTGGAAATGGAAGTGCCACAGTCCAAACACATTTATTTACCTCTTGGAATGAAGTTGCAGATTTCTGATATGAGTATTGATGTTCAGTGTACACAATTAAATAGCTTCCTTGCCTACTTGCCCCACTGTGATTATATTCACCAGGCTGTGTCAAGATGGACCAGAGTGGATAAAGTACATTTTTTCCTGTCCATTTGTCCATGGAACACAAAAGCCACCCCCATAAGCCCCTTAATATATACAGAATAATGTTGCCTATTTTCATGCACTTTTCAACTTCTCCATTTTAACTATGACCAGGAGCCAAAATTCCCCAAAGTCAGCACAGAAATCTGTATCTGCCTTCAACATATTTATCTAATCAATGAGAAAGGAAAAGGGAAGGGATAGAAATCTCCGCATTTCTGGACCAAAGTACATGACACAACTATTCAACAGCCACCATATCTAGACCAAGGATAATTTTAGACGTTACGAGACCACGGTCAACCACAGTGAAACCCCTGTGGTGACCAAAAGTCCCGTGACATCTAAAGCATTCAGGCCAGAAGTTCACCATGATGAACCTCCGGTGGGAATCCTTTTGACCACGATTCTGGACCTCCGGCCGCTCGGAGGTCAAGAATCGTGGTTAGCTGGACCACGGTCCAGAATCAGCCAAAAGTGACGTCTGTTACCTTGGCCAATTCTGGATTGTGGCCCAGATCCCAGGACGGGATCAGGTGCAGCGGCCGGATTGACAGCTGCGCCCGCCCATCTCCCGGAGGGCAGGCGGCTGGGGAGCGCGGGAGGCGGGGCTGTGCGGTCGCACTGCGCAGCCCCGCCCCTCCCCCAATCCCCTGTAGGAATCACCCGGCACATATGATGGATGGCCGGGCTGATTCCTGTCCGGGATCTGCAATGGATCCTGGACCGTGGTTGAGTGTGGCGGGCTGAGTGGTCCGTCACGTCTAAAATTACCCCAAGTCTCCTGAGTGTCTGGGACTTTCTCCACCTTTACCTAAATAGAACCCACACAATATCCCCTTTTTAGCAAGCAGCCCCCACAGCTTCACTTTGCAGCCGGATGCCTTCCTGCTAGCACATAAGATTAGATTAATTTCGAGAAGGTGTCACTAATGCATCATAGGTAGCAATTTTCATGCTTCAAGCACTTTACTAACATTAGCTAACAGAAACTACCATTCCCTTGAACTATATACACTTTGGAAATGGGGAAACTATGGGCATATTTCAAGACACTCTCCAGCCACTACCCACCCACTATACATGTTGCAGGGTTGCAGTGTTGCCCTATGGGTGCCCTGTAAAATGTATAGCGGGTGGAGAGTGTCTTGTGTGAAAATGCTCTAAGGCAGAGAGGTTTAAGGAGTCTGGCTTTTGTTGCTGCTCGTTGGAAAGTTTTTTTAAGGAGCTCAGCTCCCATTTAGCTTCCTACTTTAAGTAAGCCTGCTCTTCATTGGTATTCAGCGGTTTCCACTGGAAATTTAATTTGTATGATGCAAATAACATTTTTTTGCCTCCTGTTTGCTGTAGCAGAAAGCATTTCATTCATGTCAGAGTTCCCTTTATGGAAATACTATAGGGTGCCCTCTAGTATATTACATGCATGGAATGGAAATCTATGGGAATTCTAGACAGACACTATATACATGGGATGAGTTGAATACAGTAGTTGCTGCTTGTGTCCAAGCACTTCTCAATTTCTAGTCATATGTGGTTCGCCATGGCCACAAAGGATGTTCATGTTGGAACCAGGATTATAACCAGGGACCCATATTCACTCACAGTGAACATGGGTTGCTAGTTAAAACTCACAAGGGCAAAATCCATCCCTTAATAAATGCTGCCTTTTGTTAATGGCAGGAACCAAAAAAGTAGGAAGTAATACTGTATTGCACTTTAGTGTCCCATATTGTGAGGCGAGAGTCTGTTTGGATGTAAAGTCAATGGAGCTGTTCTGTTTTACCTGGAGCATCTGCCCAAGTGTTATTCTCTCCCTGCACACTCAGATCTATCACTGCTGAAAGGCATTTAAGACTAATAGTTGTGCTTTAAAAATGACTTACAATTATGCCACCAAAATGGTGCACATCACAGCTTTGCCAGACTGCAGCATCGTAAAGTTAATTTACAGTTTTTACAACATTGCCTTTGCAGTCTTACTAGTTTACATTAAAATCCTTTAAGCTGAAAGGAAAGGGTGCCCACTGTGTAGACTTAAATGCAAACTTCATTTACCAGTGCAAGAAGTCCCATAAAACTAAGATGTACTCCCACAAAAAAATTTATTGGGCTTTTTGTAAGAGATGAAAAGGAGCTGACACAATTCTCTTTAAAGACGGGGAACTATTTTTATTATTCTTATCTCTAACAACAGCTGCTGTCCTTCCCTGTGGCCTGTACATGCTTTCCTTTCAGCTGGTTCTCAAGAAATATATTAAACTTATATAACTGAAACAGAGGTCCCCTCTTAGGATTAAAAGCTTTGGGCATCATACAAGAAGTCAGATTCCTTATTTGTCTTTCTCAAAGACAATGCCATAGAAAAGTTTGGAAATGTGTAACAATTGTTCAGTCCCAGATAGTGTTTTCCCACTGCCAAAGTTATAGTGGAGTTAAAAGACGTGAAAAACATTTGCAGGCTTTGGCTGACTATTTGACAATTTTCTTTTCAGTCTGTTTAAAATCAGGTTTGTTTTTAAAGGCCATCAATAAATTCAATTCAATTTAAACAGGTTTGTGTTCTGTATGCAGAAACAAAGAACTATGTTGTGTCTTGAATAATAATTAATTGAGATTAAATGGGCAGTTATCTCAAAGTCCACAACTATGGAAGTTCTGAAAGCACGTCTTTGTAGTCTATTATGTATATGTTTGAATTATTCCCCTTATCTACACAGCAGCACTACAGAATTTAATCTCCAGGTGTTTGTTTGTTTGTTTTGGGGTTGGTTTTTTTGCAAATGTTGGGTCAAATTATTTATTGTAATGTTTTAGACTCATAGAGTCAAAAAGTTGGACGGTAACTCAAGGGTCCTCTAGTCCAACCCCCTGCACCACTTCAGGCTCTGCCACACCCCAACCATCCACACAGAGAAATCTCACCAATAGCTACAAGTAGAGACTGGGACCAACGAGAGCACATTGGGACCAACCAGAGACTGGGACCAACCAGAGCAGCCTGAAACAATAGGAAACAAATTTAGGATCCAGATGTCCCAAACAGGTGAGCCACTCCCATACTGCAGGGGAAGACAAAAAGCCCTCAGAATCAACTGCCAATCTGCCCAGAGAGAAAATTCCTTACTGACCCCAAATATGGCGATCTGTCAGACCGTGAACATGCACGCAGGCTCCACCAGCAAGGCACGTGATGTACAATATAGTACCCAGGCTCCAGAATGCCCCGATTGTCCCACCTCCAGATGCAGACAACTTTGCTGCTAATGCTACAGGAAGATGGGGGGTGAGGGGGACAACATGTATTTGGGTGCGGGGAGGGGCACTTCATCCTGCAGCATCAAATAATAAAAATTCCTCACAAGATATATGCCATAAACGTATGAAACTCCATTTTGAAGCTATTCAGATTCTTGGCTCCCACAACTGACCCTGGAAGTTTATTTCAGTAGTGGCTCCCACAACTGACCCTGGAAGTTTATTTCAGTAGTTCACTGCTCTAATTGTTAAAAACCTTCTTCTAATTTCCAGCCTAAACTTATTGATATTAATCAGCTTGTATCCATTAGTTCTTGTACCCACACTCCTTTTTAGTTTGAACAAATCTTCCTCTTCTATTGTGTAATGCCCCTGATATATTTATACAATGTAATCATATCTCCCCTCAGCCTTCTTTTTGATAGGCTAAGGGTGATTTCAGACGTTACGCAGTCTCGATTCACCACAGTGGATTCCCAGCGGTGGCGAGCCGCCCAACCACTCCCTGTGGTCAAAGCTGGCACCAAACAGATGTGATGGGATCAGGACCATGGCAGGGAATCAGCCCGGCAGATCACAAGCCGGGGCAGAGCAACAGACATGATGCCGATTCCCGGGCATGGTCAAAAGACCCTGAAGGCACCGGGGAGGAGCGGGACACAGATATGGCCGACTGAGGGCAAACAAAGTCAAAAGTGCCAAAAGGGAATGCCCACACAAGGGAAACAGGAAGGGAGGGGGAAGAGGGAGGAGAGCTGCCGGGGCAGTGCAAACAACAGGCACAGGGAAAACGAGCTCACAGCGGAACACACAACACAAACACATGCCCGGGTGCACACACACCCGCACAGGAAAGGAAGGGAAGTGGGCACACAGCAGGACAGACAACACACACGGCACATCGGGTACAGGGGGAGGAAGTGGGGGGATAGGGAGCAGGGGGGGAGCCGGTCTAGGGCCCGGGGCAGGACAAGGGGAAGGCAAACAGAACCCCCACAACAGCACAGCCTGCACAGGCACCCCCACAGCAACACAGGCAGTCCCAGAATGGGGGGAACCCCAGGGGCACAATCACAGGGGCAGGCACCACAGACCGGGGAGCACACTGGAATGGGTCCAGGAGGCCGACAGGGATCCCATGCGCCGGCCAGGGTGCGATGGATGGGATGGAGGTGTGATGGAGATGAGGAGCAGGGTAGCCGGTCCAGCAACACATACACCCACTGGGAGGGCGTCCAGATCCCCGGTCTGGGAGCCCCGGAACCCCACAGTCACACAGGCACCCGGGGTGGGGGGGCACAGGAGGGAGCGAGGCCAGAGCATGAAGGACAGCAGCACCCGGGCCTCCGGGTGCTGGTACACAGGTCAGGACACAGCCACAGGAGAAGGCAGTCACGGAGGAGAACACCTGTTGCAGAGGTGGACGGGGGGCCCCGCAGATGAGACCCAGAGCCACAGGCAGGGGCAGCGGAACCCCAAGACACAGCCAGCGCAGCAGCGAGCCAGGAACATCAGGGAGGTAAAGGGCAGTGACCCATGGCACCAGGGAAGAGGCAGGATCGCACACCAGGGCCAGTATCCAGGGCCAGGAAGGCACAGGGGGGCCTCACAGCCAGCTGCAGGGGGCCACAAAGAGGCCCGGGGCTGGTTGGCCCACCAGGTGCACAAAGTGGGGACACTGAAGCATGCCCCGATGGTACCCCAGTGCAGACATGTGGTGGGCAACTAGGTAGTATGCCTCAAAGAGATCCTGGGCAGAGAACCCCACCTGCACATCGGATCAGGACCACACACCGGCCAGCACCACCACCTCCACTTCAGAGGGCTCTGGCAGGTCATAGTATGTAGGTGGGGGCCATGGAAGGTGACCCAGATCCAACAGGCGGTGATACATCACCTCGCGGGACCGCTGGTAACCTCAGGCCCCGTGAAAACAGGCAAAGAGGGTTCGGGGTGCGGTTTCACCAGTATGCTGATGATACTCAGCTGTACCTCTCTTTCAACTGACCCAGACCCTGCTATCTCGTTGCTATCCCAATGTTTGGAGACCATGGCGGAATGGATGTGACAGAGCAGACTGAAGCTCAACCCCGATAAGATGGAGGTGATGTTGGTGGGGAGAGTGAGGGAGGTAGTGACCCCCCTGGTTGGGGGTTCACCCTCCTATAGCTCAGCAGGTCCGGAGTCTCGGGGTGATTCTGGACGTAGACCTCCGCCTGGACCAGCAGGAGGAGGCAGTCACTAAGGCTGCCTTCTTCCAGCTGTATCTGGTGCGTAGGCTGCATCCGTTCGTCTCCGGCCCGGACCTGGCCTCCCTCATCCATGCTTTCGTCACCTCGAGACTGGACTACTGTAACGCACTCTACGTGGGGCTTCCCTTGTTCCAGATTCGGAGGCTGCTGCTAGTGAAGAATGCGGCAGCTCATCTCCTGACAGGGACGGGCCGTCGGGAGCATATTACACCTGTGCTCCGAGCTCTGCACTGGTTGCTGATAGCATGCCGAGCAAGGTTCAAGGTTTTGGTGTTAATCTATAAAGCCCTTCACAGTCTGGGCCCCTCATACCTCAGGGACCGCCTTGGCCTCCGCACCCCAGAACGGCTCCTTCGGTCTGCCGGGGGTGCCTTCTTGGAGGTCCCCTGTGTTAAGCGGGGGGCCACAATGGAGAGGGCATTCTCGGTGGCCATGCCGTACCTTTGGAACTCCCTTCCGGAGGAAGATCACCTGTCCCCCAGCCTGTTGACATTCCGATGAAGTTGTAAAACCTGGCTGTTCATCCATGCCTTTGGGGA
>QEPC01006601.1:528341-546660 GCA_003113815.1 Sphenodon punctatus | reverse complement strand
GGAATGCGCCCATCGGGAAAGGGAACCAGCCCCAGCGCCCTGGACCTCCCATCCACCAGGAGCCGCCCGGGCCGCCCAGGGGGGGAGGTGCCCCGGACCAACATGGGTACTCCTGCCCGGTCACTGGTTCATAACCCAGGGGCGGGCCTACACGTAGCCCAGGCTATAACGGGGCCAGCTGCACCCCACCCAGGCCAGCCGGCACCATGGAGCGAGGCCAGTTGGGCACCTGCAGGATGCACCTAGCACTCTGTGCCGAGTGGTACCGCTCGCACACCGATCAGCTGCACCTCCTGACCGCAGAGGTGCACCTGGGTGCCCGCCTGTGGGTTGGCATGGCCTGGACCGCATTCAGGGCCCGGAGAGGCCATCACGGCTGCAAGTGCTCCCTGGCCCGGTTCAGGGCTCAGCGGGTGCCATGATCCGCGGACAGAACAGGGCCGCTGTGCTCCGTGTGGTAGCCGGGTGCCTCCAATGGTGGAGGGAGACCATGGGGTTTGCCGCCCAGCTCGCAATGCCCATTCTCCGGTGGGTATTGGTCATGGAGTGGGCACGGGGTGATGGTCCCGGGCACTGGCTCAGTGGGATGAGGCCACTTAGAGGGCGCACTTTAGGATGGACAGGCTCAGCCTACTGCGGCTTGCGGAGCTGCTCACGCCCTGGCTGGAATGACAGAAAACCCCATTGAGGACCCCCATCCCCATGGTCCAGCGGGTGGCCATCACGGTCTGGGTCCTTGCAACACCTGATTCCTGCCGGTCCATCTCGCAGCACTTCGGTGTCAGGGAGAGCACCATTGCCTGTATCCTCCAGGATGTATGTGAGGCTGTGGAGGGCGTTCTCCTGGACCAAGCGATCCAGCTGGTGGATCAGGAAGCCGTGATGGCCGGCTTCATGGCTGGAGCATTCCCCAATTGCATAGGCACCGTGGATGGCACTCACATAGAGATCCTCCACCCCTCCACTGGAGAGGCCAAGGAGTATGTTAACAGAGACGGTTACCACGCCTTGCAGCTGCAGGTCATTGTGGCCCACTGGGGAAGGTTCATAGACATCTTCATGGGCAACTTTGGGCGCAGTCACGATGCCCGGATCGTGACCATCTCCCCCTTCTATGCCCGGATGTACCGCGGGGACTTTGAGGACATGGGGATGACCCGGATCGAGGGGGTGCTGCTGATGCCCCCGTTTTCTGGGGGATCCAGCCTATCCCCTCACCCAGTGGTTGATGAAGGTGTACCCGGTCGCCAGGTCCCTGGTGCAGGCGCTGTACAATTCCCGCCTGTGTGCAAGCTGGACCGCAGTCGAGCGGGCTTTCGGGGCCCTCAAGCAGCACTGGAGGAGCCTCGCTGGCCGGCTGGATTACATGGTGGAGACCTCGGCACTGATGATAGGTGCCTGCTTTGTGCTGCACAACATGTGTGAGACCGATGGGGTAGCCCTCGAATACCCCATNTGTCACCCCTACTGGAGACTCTACGTCAGATTCGGGCCAAAAACAGCACTTAGTTGAAAAACACTATCTAGCTCTTCAACAGGGGTTCGAGGGAGTACCTGTAAGCCAAGCGCATCTGTGCCACCCTGACCAGGCACATCAGCCAGGAGGCCGAGGCGTAAGGGCACTAACCACCGACCCCACCACCCTGGGGCCGCCACTGACTCCCTGGGCAAGCCCTTCTACATCCATCAGTCTGCCCCCAACCCCAGACCCATGAACAGACCGAAGGAGCCAGTGGTGGTGCCCTGACAATTATTCACTCACCCACGTACATGTGCCCCCTACACCACCACCACTACCATGCACCGCGCAGTTTCCATGCCCCCCCTCAGACCGCCCTCCTCCTTCCCCTGGTTCCCCGTGTCTCCAGGGACTCCCCCTCACCCGCCCTGTGGGCGCCGCAGAGCTCTGGGAGCTCGGCTCCCCCCGATGTCCGTGTCCCTCATGGTGTCCTGGGAGACCTCGGTGTCCAGAGGGGCAGGCGGTGGTGGGAGGGAGGGAGGACCCGGGGCTGGAGGGCTGCTCCCTCCAGAAGCCTACAGCAACAAGGATGTGAATGCGCAGCCACAGCTGGCATGGCGGCGGCTGGGGAGGTGGTGGGGGAGGCATGGGGCCGGGCATTGAGGCCCGGGCATACAGGGTGCCCGGCGGGGTGGCTGCAATCACATAGGCACTCATGGTGCCAGCATTCAGGAGCAGCAAGGTCCTGATGTCATGGGACCTATCTATTTTTGCTGAATGCTCCTGCACCATCCCCTCGATGGCCAGTTCCAGCCACCCAAATGCCTCAACCTGCCTGCTGTGGTCCCGGCACTCCTGCCTCTGTTCCAGGTGCACCTCCACCTGGAGCCGCCAGTCCCTTGCCTCTGCCTGTTGCAGGGATCGCTCTGTGGCCACCTCCATGCGATCCACGGCTGCTATCATCTGCTCCCCCTGTTCTGTGGTGGTGTGGACTATGTCCTCCGCCTGGTCCTCCCTCCGGCATCATACCCATGCCCGGTGCTCCCTCATCTGTTGTGCTGGGGGCATGGTCCTGGGTTGCTGGGGCCCCTCGGGCTGCCCTGTAGAGTACACAGATGATGGTGGTTAGCCACCCTGGTCGGCCGCCTCCTGGCTGGGGACACAGCTGGGGGGGATGCCCCCCGGGATGGTGGCTGCCCCCCTGGCTTTCCCCAGCACTCCCCAGCCCGCATGACCTGGGTCCCCCTCCTGGCCTCCCTGCCAGTGTGCCTCACCTGGGCCCTCCGGCTGCTGCCAGGGCTGTTCCCCACCAGCCTCTTCGCCCTCCTGTCTCTGGTGCTGGACTGTGCCATGCCCTGTGGGGATATGGGGGGTGGCAGAGGGCTGTAGGTGTGCCCGGTCAGCCCCCCGGGCCCCTGTTCCATGGTCTGAGGTGTCTGGGGTGGACAAGGCCTGCCCCCTGGCCGGGCTTCCCTCCTCCCCTCCCTCACCCCGGTCCATCTCCCCTCCCACCTGATCTCTTACCCTGGATGTCTGTCTCTGATCCCTCCAAGCCCGGCCCCTCCATGTAGCTGGGGTCCCCCATTGACCACTGGATGAGGGTGACCAGTGCGCTGGCCTCAGAGTCATTCTGTCCTGCCAGGGGGTGGGGGCTCTCTGGTCTGGTGCTGGGGGGGGCTGCTGGTCCCTGGGCATTCCTCCTGGGGGTTGGGGGCCCTGGAGCTAGTGCCTTCTTGGGGGACAGTGAGGGGAGGGGGTACATCTGTCTCTTATACACATCTAGATGTGTATAAGAGGGGAGGGGGTACATTGGCCCAGTCCCTGCCCTGGACCACGGCGCTCACCACGAGGTGTGGGGCTACTATGGAGCCCTTCATGTGCAGTATGCAGTCCAGGGCATCATAGTAGGAAGCACACCTGTTGTTGTCCGAAATGGCCTTGTACCCCCTCTTGAGTTTCTTGGCCTTCGATCAGCACTGTGCCATGGTCCTGTGATGCCCCGCCGCCTCCATTTCCTGCACAATCTCCTTGAACATGTGTTCATTGCACTGATTGAGCACGAGCTTCAGTTGATGCTCCAGGGTCCCCCAGATGCGGATAAACTCCTGGGTTTCTCGGAGCCCCCATTGCCCCCCTTTGTGGTAGGACTGTCTTCCCCGTGGTTCCTCCGGTTCCTCCGCCTCCTGCTCCTCCTCCTCCACCTGGGCTGTGCCTGTCTCCTCCAGAGGCTCAGACTCCCGGGCCCATTTCCGTATCTGCGGGACATAGGGGGGGCGGTTGGTTGCTGTTCTTCCGCTGTCCCATGGCCTGCCCCTGCCCCTCTCCTGCCAGTCGGCTGGCCCTCCCCCCTGGGTGCCCTGTGCCAATGGGTCCCCTCCCCTTTGGTGCCCTTACCCGTTTCTGGGGTGCCTCCTCCCCCAGCCCAGTCGTTGTCCCCGGGGCGGTCTGTCCTGGCTGCTGCTGCTGTTGCTGCTGCTGTCCCTCTACCTCCTCCATGTGCAGCACGATCACCTTCTCCTCCACCACCTGTGCCTCCTCCTCCCTTGCTCTCTCATTCTCCGTTCTCCTCTCCCTTCCACCTCACTCCATCCCGCCACATTTCCCTGCTGCTGTGTGCCCTTTAAATCTCCCTCCGCGGCCTGTGTTGTTGCTGGTTACCTGTCAGTGACGTTGCGTGCTTTGTCCCCGGCTGGGAATCATTTTGTTTGCTTCCGGCCGGTGGTTGCCGTTCAAATGTTACTCTTTTTTTGTTCCTGTTGGGAATCGCTTTGACCACGCTTTCGGAGATGGTCCAGGCCGAAGCTCCGGAAGCGTAGTTGATTTTGACCCCTGGTGGGTATTGACTGTGGTGAACATCTGACGGCCGCTGAACAGACGTTCAGGACGCTTTGGCCCCACCGCGAGATTGACCGTGGTTCACTGTGGTTGACTGTGATCTCGTAACGTCTGAAAATACCCCTAGTGTGATAATGGTAATTTCAGAAGTTAGGATACCATGGTCAACCAGAGTGAACCCCCTGTGGTGGCTGCAGTAGCATAATGTCTGACAGCACCCAAAGAGATTCCCACCAGATGCTTCCTCCAGTGAACCCCCGACGGGAATCTCTTTGACCATGCTTCCGGACCTCTGGCCACCCAAAGGTCTGAAAGCATGGTGGGATCGGGCCCCAAGCGTGCTCACGGTGGCCATGATCTGGAATCGGTGGAAAGTAACTTCTGTTACCTTCCGCAGGCCAGATCGTGGCCCAGACCACAATGTGGGATCGGGCACAGTGGTCGGATTGGCTGCTGCGCCTGCCCATCTCCCGGAGGTCGTGCGGCCGGAGGAGCGTGGGGGCGGGTCTGTGCAGATGCGTGGCATGATGCTCAGCCCTGCCCCCTCCCTGACCCCATTGGGAATCAGCCTGACATGTCTGAAGGACGGCCGGACTGATTCCCCACCGGAATCCGAAACGGATCCCGGTGCGGGATGATTTCACGTCTGAAATCACCCAATGTCTCTGTCACGTGCAATCCTGAGCCTAATGAAGCCAAAGGGAGTTTAGCCATTGACTCAAATAGTGTCAGGATTTATCATCTCTACTCTTTTTTATTTTTTTAAGGGTTGGGCCTAGCTTGTCACTATTTATACTGTTCTTCTTTTTTATAAAATGGAGAAGAACAGGATTCATTGGTCAGGATTGTTCCATTAGTGCCAGCTGCCATACATTTAATTAATACTGAACCAGCACAGCACCCTGCAGACCATTTCCATCCTGCAATCAGAGCCATAAAGCAGCAGTTATGTTCATGAGCAAATTAATAAATCTGAGCTTTCTTTCGAGACAGGTACCTTACATAGGGCCTTACATATTTTCATTAACATGTAAAATTTCATTGCCATTCAAATGCACCATTCTTATCTCTGAAATAAATATCTGAATGCAGCAACATTCTTAAATAAGCTGTTATAAAATGCATCATTAATACATACTTAATGGAGAAAGCTGGGACAAGCTGTTATAAATCACAACATGTTCTTCAAACATTTTATTACATGCATTTAAGTTATTATCAGCTGTGTTATCGTATGCCATATAATGCAATGGCTATGCTTTGTTATAAATGGGACATCATCATAACTGCCTTTGATATTCATTGTGGTATTAATCATGATTAATTATGTTTGTATGGATGTAATGTATAATATTTTTTCCGGATCCATTGTATTGTGGCTTAATGAACAGCCACTTAGAAATTAGGATGCAAGTGGAGGTTGCTGTCAGATTATTCCACAATAGAATTATGGGTCCTACTGAACAAATGACTAGGGTGACACACTCATTACTTACGTGCCACATTGCCTCTACACACAACACCCAGCTCATTAGCCCAGGTTTAATCCATCAAAGCCAGATTTTTTTTCTCCCTAAAGAGCTCAACACCTAACAGCTCCCATTTAGGTACTTAAATAAGTAGCCATATTTTTTATAAGCACAAAATATCCAACATACTTTTCTCAAAGAAAACCTATGCTTAATTGCATGTGCTGAGCCTTTTTGAACTATGAGCCTCTTCTTCCCAATCAGTGAATAGTTCAGGGTCGGCCAAAGTTCCCAACCTCAAGATCTGCATTTCAATATCATATGGTTGAGAGTCAGAAGCCACACATAAACACTTACAAACACGAACACACACACTCTGTTTTAACTGACATCATGAGGATGTCCATCCC
The DNA here is from genome assembly GCA_003113815.1 of Sphenodon punctatus. Lineage (NCBI taxonomy): Eukaryota > Metazoa > Chordata > Lepidosauria > Sphenodontia > Sphenodontidae > Sphenodon > Sphenodon punctatus. The sequence goes on along the minus strand of QEPC01006601.1, from coordinate 540,487 downwards.
ACCTGGGGGAGGGAGGAGGACTTCCCCTGGCTGTGGAGGAGATGCGGGGAGTGACATGCGGCTTCCCAGCCACACCTGCATGCTGTTTCCTCCCCCTTCCAATAAGCAGGCATGGTTTCCTATTATAGGCAGCCATGGCTGGGCACCATAGCAACCCCCCATACCAGGAGGAATCAGGGTCGGGAACAAACATTCCTGCCCAGTTCCACCCACTTTGGCCCAGCTGGGTGGCTGTTGGGCATGAACTGTGGGCCTGCTTTGATCTGGGCCTACAGTCCAGGCCCAGTCACCACCTCAGGCAGGGTTTGCTCCTGGCACATGTCTGGTGAGCCCAGAACAAATGTCTACCCAATCAGGTCAAAATAAGCCAAACTGGGCCAGCGTGATGTCTATTAAGACCCACACACATATTCAAGGATCGCCTCAACTCAGGGCATTTTTACATGAGCCTTGTTTCTCCTGCACTTCTGAAGTCACATGTGTGTGTGTGGGGTGGGGGAGTGTTAGACATTCACCCCCACCACTAGAGGTGGTCCAGGCACCATTGGAAACATTGTAAAGACCTGATATTGAGGTTCTACAAGTCTAGGTCTCCAAGCCATGTGCTAGTTCGTCGGTACCCACTATGTCCAATGGCACCTGGATGACTTCCAGTAACATGGATGAACATCTAAACTTCCCCCACCCCCCACATGAGTTTGTTTCTCCTGGACTTCAGAAGTCTGGGAGAAACAAGGCTCATTTAAAAATGCCCAAGCCTCTTCCCTCCCAGTCTCTCCTGCTTTGTGATTGGCTGGTGTGGAGCCAGTGATTTTATTTATTTATTTATTTATTTATTTAAATTTATACCCTGCCCCTCCTGCCAAAGGAGCTTGGGACAACTAACAATTCACAAAATAGAATAAAAATAATAGTAAAATATAAATATATCATAAAACAAATGGAGGCTGTCAAAAAACAAACAAACCCCGAAACCACTCTAACGCAATCCCGCCACCCATCACCCATCTCCCTAACCAAATGTCTGGCAGAATAGTCAGGTTTTGCATTGTTGTTGAAAGGTGGAGAGGTCTGGGGCCAGCTGGGCCTCTGCTGGGAGGGAGTTCCACAGCCTTGGCACGGCCACTGAGAATGCCCTCTCCATAGTTGCCCCCTGGAATAGCCAGGGGACTTCAAGAAAGGCATCCTCGGTTGACCACAGGGGTCTAGCCAGAGCCCAGGGAGTGAGTCAGTCCCACAGATAGGTAAGGCCTAGGCCATATAGGGCTTTATAGATAAGCACCAACACCTTGAATTGGGCCCAGAAGACTATAGGCAGCCAGTGCGGAGAACGGAGCACTGGTGTAATGTGCTCCCAGCAGCCCACCCCCAGTATGAGCCTGGCTACTGAGATTCTGGGGGACAGCTGTGATTCTGCTGTTGAGACTCTTGTGCAAAGGACTAAAACACAGAACCATTAAGGGGAAGCACAGGTCCCAGGTCCAGCATTGACTGATAGCTGAATGTAAACAGCCTCAGAGCCACATGTGGCTCCTGAGTCACAGTTTGGCCACTACTTGCACAGATTAATTAAAATTTCTACTAATTCACTCATGTTTCTAAGATGAATAGAAGAGGTGCCACCAAGCCAGCGGTTCCCAAATGTAACTTTTGTAAGCTGCATCAAGCTTCCTAGTCAGGAGAAGCAGGGGATAAATAAATAAATAAATAAATAAATATCTGAAAGCCCGCTTGTCCTTCCATGCCCATTACAGCCCCTGCCTTTGGCCAGGAGTGCCTCCTTGTGAGCACCATCTGTTAGTCTTGTTCATACAATGAGGGCTCAAAGAGAGGCATTCTTGGTTGCTGCCCCAGTGCTATGGAACTTCCATCCCCCTGATGTTAGTTTGAGCCTGAGCCTGAATGTCTTCCAGAATTGGTGTAAGACCTTCCTGTTTCTAAAGGCATTTGGCGGGCAGGGATAAGGGATTGGGGGGGTGGAGTAGGGATATGGGGGGGGTTGGATGTGGGGAATGGGGAAATAGAATTGGGTGGGTGTTGTGCAAAGGTTTGGTGGTTTTGGGGGGTTCTTTTTGTATTTTACTGTTTTTATTATTTATGAGCCACCCTGAGTGTATGGGAAGGGTGGCATAAAAAATATGATTAAACAGACTGATTAAATAAATACATTAAAAAAAAAAAAAAAACCAGAATACAGTACAACCTAATACATGTTAACACTGCAGTGGATAAAGTATTTGCCGGGATATGAGAGGTACCCAGATGTTGAGGCAGTTTACACTGATCAGCAGCTGAGTGCTGACAGTGCTCAGCAGCTGATGAATGATAGCAAGGCTGATCAGCTGCTAAGTATTGTTAGTCTTCATCAAAAGCAACAGAAAACAGGTCTGAAGTAGACAACAATGTGGATATGCAAGGTCTGAATTATACTGTGTTATAGTATGCACAGCTTTAAATATAAGGCCCAACTCACCTTGCTTACAATTACAATAGCACAAATTAATTGTAAAACACCATAGAGATGCAGTGTGGTTCACTGTAGAGAATTACCATTTGCATCTCCCCTCCAGTGGAGATGATGGGCAATTTTGTGTTCTCCCCCTTGAATGTAGCAAAGAGGGGGTATTGTAGTAGGAAGAAGCTGCCGCTTAGGGATGGGCAAACAGAACGCGGTTCAGACGTTCGGTCGTTCAGTTCGAAACCCAAGTTCGGGTTCGATGGTTCGGTTCAACCGAGTTCGGTTTGGCCGAACATTCAAAAATAGCGCTACCAAAACCAAATCAAAACCAATTTTTTGGCCCTGAAAAGACATTTTTCCCACCCCTGAACTCATCCAAACTCATCCAAACACGACTGCCGCTGAGGCTGGCGTTGCTTAGGCAATGCCTGGCTATGGTGAGAATTCACTTGAGTCTGGTCCAGGGTTGCTAGGTGCCTGGCTCAGGAAGCGTAAAGAAGATCTCATGAGGGTGAGATTTTGTGGGGTGTGTGTGTGTGTGTGCGTGTGTGTGTGTGAGGCCTGGCACCTGCTCTAGCACCAAACACAGACCTCCTGGAAGCAGCAAGCAGTCCACCGACCCATCTCTACCACTTGAAATAAGACCATTTTCTCAGGGCCACGAAGGAACTTTTAAAGGAACCTCTGATTGGCTGAAAGAGATCCCTGTTTCTCACCTTCTCCACAGTGTTATCTAATGAAACTTTGATCAGAGACTTTAGGACAAGGTGTTTCATTAATCTGTCGCACTCTAGTGGGGGTCCAGTCATTTTGTTGTAGGCCTTTATGATAGAGTTACATTCAGTGAGGAGACATCTCCTTATGAGATGGGGAATCTGGACCCAGTGAAGATGCAGGGTGCGGTGAGCGCTGGGTCATAATCCTTGGAGGGTTAACTTGAGGGGACATATGTAGCCTCAGGCCTTCTGTACCTTATTCCTGGCTCCAGTCTCTTGGGGGGATACAATTGTCCTCCCTCACCCACCATCTGTGTCATGGCATGGAGGGGAGGCATAGTTATCAATTTTCTAAGGGCAGGTACCTCAGAGTGCATCAGAATCTTTTACTCTTTAATGTTAAAAGTGTTATAGTTTAACATTAATAGTTTAAGAATTGTTAAATTACTGGACCCAAATTGCCTTTGGCATTTACTCACCCAAAATCTTTGTGCAAACTGATAAGCGAGTGAGGCCATTAAACTCAAGTATTTGTGTCCTTGTCCCATCCTGGGATGCATTGCCAATATGGAGGAGAATGTTAGAACTCAGAGATATGTGTTCTATTTCCAACTCAGCCACTGACTTGCCATGGAACTTTGAGCAAGATATTCTCTGTCATTGTCTTGCCTTCTCACTTCCCATCCATGCAACCTGTTCAGCACTGAGACTGCCTCTCATCATGTGTATTATGTACAGCGCTTGGCACAACAGGGCACCCATCTTGACTGGGACTGGGAATCCTTATACAAATAATAATGATGCCATTCTCTTTCACTGTCAGTGAAGAAACAAGCATGATTCCAAATTGCATGGGAGTAACTTTGGACTAAACTTTGTGAGGGATGTTGACTCATATAAGTCCTGCCCACAAATCCCTGGAATTGATGGGGAGGAAATTTGTGGGGGACATGTTCCCTGCTCCCCCCACTATAATTACTCCCATGAGATTGCACTGTCCTTTATACTCCCAGCAAAAAGCACCACAACATTAGAGGTTAAGGTCTTGATGCACAAAACACTTACTCCAGAGTAAGGTTTGCAGGGTTTCACTGAGACTGTTCCTGAGTAAGTGTTTTGTGCATCACAGCCTGAATCAGTTCCCATTTGGGGGCTAAATAACTTTCTTTTATCAAACTGCTTCCTACCCTGATATTTGACTGAATAGATTTCTCTCCTTCCCCCTCCGGCCCGAGAGCAGAGCCTAATCTTTCCTGATGCAATTAAAATTATAAGTATTCTCATTTTCCTCCATGTTGTACTTATTGAGGGATTGTCAGAGTATTAAGACTGATTAAAATATATGCTGTCAGTAGATACCCTTCTCAATACACATGGAATGATAACACAGAGACTGAAGTATGATATGCAATCGATCGGTCTGATAATAGAGGGAGAAGCAGGGTAACCTTGCCAAGGAAAAAGATATTTCCTAAAACGTCTAGTCCTAAACTAGAATGCAAAATACCTATAATCCTTATTAGTACATTGAGAGGTTCCTCATCTAGACTGATTGGAAAATCCACTTCAGCCTTTGAATTATGCAAAGAAGAGCATCCATCCAGAGCAAAAGAAATAGAGTTAAACTAAAACACTACACTGAGATGCACTGCATTCAGGCACTGGGTTAAAATTACAATAAAGTTTCAGTCATGTTCAGCTTTGGGAGGATGAGAATGAAAGGAATATTTTTGCGAACTCTATATAGGTGGAGTAAACTGCCCATTTCAAATCAGGATTTGAGGATATGGGGTAATTTCAGATGTTACGCGCTCCCGGGTCACCACAGTGGATTCCCAATTGTGGTGAGCCAGCCAACCTCTTCCCATAGTCCAAGAAAGCCCCAAACAGATGTGACAGGAGCGAGACCACGGCAAGGAAATGGATGGACAGACCACGACCTGGGGCAGCACAACAGACGTCATGCTGATGCCAGACCGTGGTCAGAACACCCAGAGGACAGTGGGCCGGGGCGGGAGACAGACATGGGCGACTGAGGGCAAAGGAAGCCATAAACACCAAAAGGTAATGCCCACACAAGGGAAACGGGAAGGGAGGGGGAGGAGGGAGAAGAGTGGCTGCGGCAGCACATGCTATTGGCACAGGGAAGCCAAGGACACTGCAGAACACAGAACACACACACACGCCCAGGCGGAAACGCACCCGAACGGGACAGGAAGGAAGGGGGGAGCACACTGGGAAGGTCAACACACACAGCACCACAGACACAGGGGAGTGGGGGTGGAGCCTCAGGCCAAGGAAGGGGAGGGGACTGGACCTGGAACAGTCCAAGACATGGGGAAAGGCACCCAGAACCCCACTGACAGCACAGGAAGCATGGGCCAACCAACAGCATCCTCGTAAATGTTGCATCCCTTGTCCCTCCCTCAGTCCCCCCTTTCCTGTCTCCCCTCCCCCTGTCTTTAGATTGTAAGCCCTCGGGCAGGGACTGTGTATATCTTAACCTCTGTAAAGTGCCAGGTACATTGCTTGCGCTATATACAATCCTATAATAATAAGTCACAGGGGTCCCCACTGGGACAGAGCAGGGTCACAGAAGCACAGCTGGGGATGGAGGTGAGCTGGATCCTGCGGGCAGCACATGCAGCCCCCCCTGGAGGAGTCCAGGAGGTGCTGTCCAGTGGCCCCAAGTCCCATACAGTCACAGAGGCACCAAGGGGGCAGGTGGGGGGGCATGGACACAGGCATGCGGGCAGCTGTGCAAGGGAGGAAGACACCACAGGGAGAGCAGGTATGGGTGTCAAGCAGCAGGACTAGGCAAAGGGGGGGCTGGGCACGGACAGGGACACCACAGGCAGCGAAGGACAGGGAGTGCCCATGGAGGGGGCACAGCAACACAGGTGAGTGGAACGGAAGCAAGCGAACCAGCCAGAACAGCTGCAAGGCTGGAACAGCACAGAGTGAGCAGCCAGTTCCCTGAACCAGCAGGGAGGTGCAGGGAGCACACGGTGGGGCTGTCATCCATCACACCAAAGACACGGGACCTCACAGCCACACACAGGTGGTCACGAAAGGGGCTAGAACCAGTTGACCCACCAGATGCATGTAGTGGGGCCACTGTAGCATGCCTGGGCAGTAGCCCCGCCCCGCTATGTGGTAGGCAATGAGGTAGTAACCCTCAATGGATCCAGCATGGCGAGCTCCACCTAAATATCAACACGGGTCCACACAACGGCCAGTGCTGCCAGCTCTGGTTCGATGGGCCCCGACAAGGTATAGTCAGCAGCAGGGGGCCATGGCAGGTGCCCAAGCACCAACAGGCGGTAATATGCCACCCCACAAGACTGCTGGTAGCCACAGGCCCCATGGATGCAGCAGAAGAAGGAAATGACCAGGGAAGGGCCCCCCTCCACCAGACAGGTCGTGAACCCAGCCAGGCCACAGACCGAGAGGACAGACACAGTCTCTGCCGCAGACCACACCACATGTGAGCACCTCATCTCCGGAACACGCCCATCGGGAAAGGGATGGAGGCCAAGCGCCTCCGCATGGAGCCTGCATGTGCTAACGCTCGCCTCATAGCTGAAATAGCGAAGGCCGGAGCACAGACTCACATAGGCAACTGAGAGGGTATCCGGGCAGCACAGGAGCAGTTGCCTGACCAGGGAACACCACAGGTCACATAGGGCTATGGTCTCCCGGAAGGTCCAGCTATGGGGGGTGCCAGGTGAACTGGGCACGGAAGCCCAGGGGCAGCACTGCCGGCCATGGTCCAGTGGGCAGAGGGTCTGAACAGCAAGGAAAGAGGGGCTCCACAGTCTCATGTGGGCTGGGGAGGGAAGCAGGGGAGCCCCAAGGACATGCAATAAGGCCACAGGTCACAACATGGCACGACTAGCAAGTGATGAGTGGGGAGTGGACCCAGCACAGCTGCAGTAGCCAAGCACACAGAATGTCCAGCAAGCACTGATAGCAGGGAGGTGATGAAAACAGGCAACCAGCTGCAGACTGCACTGATGGGCGCATGCAGGCCCGGGGCACAAGCCCCCAGAATGGGAGCATAGGTGCACCCAGAGGAAGGGCGCCGTTTGCAGAAACACACTAGCCGGCAGGTGAGCCACTTTCCTTCCTACTTTCTGTTACCATGCAGCAGACAATAAGGCTGTTGTTGTAACTACACCTCATGTTTCTTGTCCATACTGTGCTCCCTTGTACCCTACCTCTCTCCCCCTCCCCTCCTCGCTCACCCTCTGCTTTCCTCTCCCTTCCCTCTTTCTCCATCCCGCCATGTTCCCCTGCTTCTGTGTGCCCTTTAAGGGTGTTTTCAGATGTTACGAGATCACAGTCAACCACAGTGAACCACACACAACCCCACAGCGGGGCCAAAGGCCCTGAACGTCTGTTCGGTGACCGCCAGATGTTCACCACAGTCAATCCCCAGCAGGGGACAAAATCAACCACCCTTCCGGAGGTCCAGCCCGGACCATCTCTGAAAGTGTGGTCAAAGCAATTTCCACCAGGAAACAACAAAAAGTAACATCTGAAGGGAGGGCAGGGGGAAGGGCTGTGGAGCTGAGGCAACCCGGAAACCAACCTCCCCCCCCATGACCCACAGACACAGAAATGGGCCTGAGCCCCCAGAGGTGGCGGGCACTGGTCAGGCGGAGGAGGAGAAGGAGGAGGAGGAGAAGGAGGAGGAGGAGGAGGACTGGGAGGGCCCACATGGAAGATGGCTATACCACCAAGGGGGACAATGGGGGCACAGGGAACCCCAGAAATTCATCAGGATCTGGGAGACCCTGGATCATCAGCTGGAGCTAGTGGTCAACCAGAGGAACAAGCACCTCTACTTGGAGATCATGCGGGACAGGGAGGTGGCGGGACACCACAGGACCGTGGCCCAGTGCTGATCAAAGGTCAAGGAGCTCAAGAGGGCAAACAAGGCCATCAGGGACAACAACCGGCAGTCTGACCACGGAGCCCGAACCGCCCCCTACTATTATTATTATTATTATTATTAAACATTTATAAAGCGCCAGTAACAACCTGGCGCTGTACAGAACATATAATCAGCTGCGGTCCCTACCTGTGGCTTACAATCTAAAAGACAAGGAGGGGGAGACAAGGAGAGGGGACAGCGGGAGAGACATGGGAGAAGACAAACAAACATTCAGGCGGATGCGAAGTCTCAGGTGCGTGTACTTGGCTTGGTTACAAGGTGGTCGGTAGCAGCAGTCAGCAGAGGAGGGCTGACAGTAAGAGCAAGGGGAAAGACTAGAGGGCATTGGGAAAGGCAGCATGGAAAAGGTGGGTCTTGAGGAGGGATTTGAAGGAGCGGAGGGAGGAGGCGAGGCGGACGTCGGCAGGGAGGGAGTTCCAGGCATGCGGGGCAGCGAGGGAGAAGGGACGAAGGCGGTTGGGCGAGCAGGAGAAGCGAGGGAGAGCGAGGGAGGGGACAGCGGAAGAGCGGAGAGCGCGCGCAGGAGCGCGTAGGGCGATTAGGTCCGAGAGGTAAGGGGGAGCTTGGTCATGGAGCGATTTGAACGTGAAAACCAGGAGTTTGAACAGGATACGTTCAGGAAGGGGGAGCCAGTGAAGGGAGAGGAGGAGAGGCGTCACATGGTCGAAGCGACGGGCAGAGTGAATGACCTTGGCGGCAGAGTTTTGGATCGCCACAAGGGGGGACAGGTGGGAGCGAGGGAGGCCAGCAAGGAGGAGGTTGCAGTAGTCGAGGCGAGAGATAACCATGGCATGAACAAGGATTTTGGCCGAGGAGACAGATAGAAAGGGGCGAATGCGGGCAATGTTGAGGAGAGCGAATCGGCAGGATTTGGCCACAGAGTCAATGTAAGGTTTAAAGGAGAGGTGCGTGTCAAAAATGAAGCCCAAGCTGCGGGCACGGAGAACAGGACGGATGGTGACCCCATCAATGCAGACGGTCAGGTCAGAGGGAGAGGAGGGGGAGGGAGGAAAAATGAGGAGTTCAGTCTTGGCCATGTTCAGTTTGAGTTGGCGTCGGGACATCCAGGCGGAGATATCAGAGAGGCAGTCGACGAGGCGTGAGCGGACAGAGGAGGAGAGAGAGGGGGTAGAGAGATAGAGTTGGGTGTCATCAGCATAGAGATGGTATTGGAACCCGTGGGAGGCAATAATTTCACCAAGGGACCGGGTGTAGATAGAGAAGAGGAGAGGGCCAAGGACAGAACCTTGGGGAACCCCAACCGAGAGGGGAAGGGAGGGGGAGGTCGACTCGGGGAGGGAGACATTAAAGGAGCGGTCAGAGAGGTAGGAGGAGAACCAGTCAAAGACAGAGCCACGGAAGCCCAAAGAGTAAAGCGAGTCCAAGAGGAGCGAGTGGTCGACAGTGTCAAAGGCAGCAGAGAGGTCAAGGAGGACAAGAACGGAGTAGTGGCGCTTCGATTTAGCGACAAGTAGATCATTGGTGATCTTGGCCAGGGCAGTTTCAGTAGAGTGGAGGGGGCGGAAGCCGGACTGGAGAGGGTCGAGGGAGGAGTTGGCAGAGAGGAGGTTCAGGCAGCGGGAGTAGACGACACGTTCCAGGAGCTTCGAAGCAAAGGGAAGGAGGGAGACCGGCCGGTAACTAGAGGGATCGAAAGGGTCCAGGGTAGGCTTTTTGAGGATGGGGGAGACAGTGGCATGTTTGAAGGCAGAGGGGAAGGAGCCTGTGGAAAGGGAGAGATTGACAACATGCAGAAGGGGGGGAGCGACAGTGGGAGCAATAGAGGTCAGGAGGCGGGAGGGGATCGGGTCAAGGGGGCAGGTGGAGGGGTTGGATGAAGAGAGAAGAGCAGAGATTTCCTGGAGAGAGGCAGGAGGGAAGGATGCGAGGAGGGAGGGGGGCGGGGGAGGGGGCGGGAGGGGAGCGGGGGGCGGAGGGGGGCGGGAGGCAATATCCCGACGGATCTTGTCAATCTTGGAGGTGAAGAACGACGCAAGATCCCGAGCAGCAAGGGAAGAGGGCGGGGGAGGGCAGGGGGGTTTGAGAAGGGAGTCGAAAGTAGAGAAAAGGCGGCGAGGGTCGCGGGAGAAAGATTCGATCCTAGAGGCATAATAGCGCTGCCTAGCTAGGGAGATAGCCGAGGAGAGGGAGGAGAGGGAGAATTTGTAATGGAGGAAGTCAGGGAGGGAGCGGGATTTGCGCCAGAGGCATTCGGCAGCCCGGGCGCAGGAGCGGAGGTAGCGGATGGCAGGGGTAAGCCAGGGGCGGGGGTCGAGGGGGCGGACGGGGCGAGCAGAGGGGGGGGCAAGAGAGTCAAGGGTCGAGGAGAGAGAAGCGTTGAGAGCAGAGACAGCAGAGTCAGGGGAGGAGGAGGCGAAAACGGGGGGGAGAAGGGGGGAAAGATGTGCAGCAAACTCCGAGGGAGTAAGGGCGCCCTGGACCACATCCTTCACATGAAAGACTCCATTGTCACCCCACGCCTCGTGGGGAGTGCCATGGTCCAGAGAAGGTAATGGGCCAAGGTACTCCCTCCCCTCACCGCCCACCTAGAAGGCACTAGCTCCAGGGACCCTGCCCCCAAAATGAATGCCCTGGGACCTCGGGGACCAGCAGGCCCCCCTCGCGCACCAGCCTGACAGCCCCCAGCCCCTGTCTGCACCAGGAGAATCCGAGGCCGGCACATTGGTTATCCACAGCCAGTAGACACAGGGGGACCCCAGTAACACAGAGGGACTGGTCTCCAAGACCAACATCAAGGGTAATCAAGCGGGTGGTAGGGGAGATGGACTGGGGGGATGGATCGAGGGGGTGGAGGGGGCACACCAGGCACAGGGTCACCCCCAGCAACCCCAGCACCCCAGACCACTGGAAGGGGCCCAGGGGGCCACCATGGGCCACGTTCAGCCCACCCCCACCCAACACCTCCCATATCCCCACAGGGCACAGCACGACCCTGCACCTGCCACAGGTGGGTGAGGAGGACGGTGGAGAGCAGTCCTGGGAGCAGTCAGAGGTCCCAGGTGAGGCACACCGGCAAGTGAGGGGGGGAAGAGATTGCCTGGGGAGGCTGGGCAGGGGACCTGGGGCATGTGGTGTGGGGGAGGGGGCCAACCCGAGGGGGGGGGCTATGACCCCCCAGCTGTGCCATGCAATAGGGGCGGGCAGCTGAGGTGCCTAACCAACCGCTAATGTGTACCCCAAGAGAGTGACCTGACGGGTCCCAGCAAGCTGGCCCCGTGCCACTGGCACAATGGATGAGGGAGCACCGGGCTCAGGTATGGCGCCGGAGGGAGAAGCAGGTGGAGGACATAGTCCGCTCAACCACCGAGCAGGGCGAGCGGATGATCGCTGCCATAGATTGGATGGAGGCAGCCACGGAAAGGGCCGTGCAACAAGTGGAGGCAAGGGACCAGAGGCTGCAGGTGGAGGTGTGACTGGAATGGAGGTGGGAGCGCTGGGAGCACAGAAGGCAGGTAGGTGTTTGGGTGGCTGGAACTGGCCATCGACAGGATGGTGAGGGAGCATTCAGCCAAGGTGGACCACTCCCATGACATCGGCACCTCACTACTCCTGCATACGGGGACCATGAGCACGTAAGTGATGGCAGCCTCCCCATCGGGCAACCTACCCGCCCCGGTCCTGATGCTGGGCCCCTCGGTGCCCCCACCACCTCCGCCACTGCCCCAGTTGCTGGCACACCCGCTGGGCTTGCGCATCACTGTAGGCCTCCAGAGGGAGCAGTCTCCCAGGGCGGCCACTCCAGCCCCAGGCCGGCCCTCCCTCCCACCACCGCCTGCCCCACAGGACACCGAGGCCTCCCAGGACACTGTTTGGGACATGGACAGCGGGAGGGAGGGAAGCTCCCTGAGCTCCACGGTGCCCACAGGGTGGTCAAGGGGAAGGCCATGGAGACATGGGGGACAGGAGGGAAGGGGGGAAAAGGGGACGGTGGCCTGAGGGGGGGACATGGCACCGGGAGGTGGGTGGTGGTGGAACCTGTAGGTGGTGGACA
>QEPC01006601.1:505709-520339 GCA_003113815.1 Sphenodon punctatus | reverse complement strand
CCCACCCCCCCTCCTTCCCCCCTGTGCCCGTTGTGCCATGTGTGTTGTCTGTCCCACTGTGTCCCCCCTTCCCTTCCTTTCCTGTATGGGTGTGTATGTTCCCGGGTGTGTATTTGTGCTGTGTGTTCCACTGTAACCTCGTTCTCTCTGTGCCTGCTGTGTGTGCCGCCTCAGCAGCTCTTCTCCCTCCTCCCCCTCCCTTCCCATTTCCCTTGTGTGGGCGTTTTCTTTTGGCGCTTTTGGCTTCATTTGCCCTCAGCCGGCCATGTCTGCCTCCTGTCCCTCCCCAGTGTCTTCTGGGTGTTTGACAATGGCCGGGAATCGGAACCACATAACGTCTGAAATCACCCTAAATCTCCCTCCCAGGCCTGTGTTTTGTGCGTTGTCTTGCAGAGACGCTGCATGATGTCGCCACGGCTGGGGAATCCTTCATTCTGATTTCACCCAGTGCTTGGCGTTCAGTCGCTACTTTTGGTGGTTTCCCAGTGGGTTTCACTTTCACCACGCTTCCGGGGATGGTCCCATCCCGACCTCTGGAAGCATGGTTGGCTTTGGCCCCTGCAGGTGATTTACTGTGGTGAACATCTGGATGCCACCAATCAGACGTTCAGGGCTCTTCGGCCACACCGCGGGATTGTCTGTGATTCATTGTGGTTGACTGTGATTGCGGAATGTCTGAAATTACCCATGGTGTCAGTGTTCGATCCAGGGAAGTTGGGCCCCATGTATTGTATAGGGGCCCATTTTTGTGTACAAGAACACTCAGTCTACTCAGTTACTGAAGACTAAAGAACATGCTGCTTTATTGCTTCAAACACAGAATAGAAACTAAAATTATGGTGATGAAAAGGTCAAAGGGTGAAGCATGGCTCTAACTCATAATATATCGAGTCACTCAATTAACCCCCTATTAACCACTTTGTGACACCATGTGAAATGGTGGTGTGGGCTGCCTCTTAACATGGCTCCCAATATGGAGTCTCAAAGTGGGAAGACGGGCCAAACCAGCAACTCCCTCTCCCCCACCTATATGGCTGTGTGCGATCACAGTCTGTGCATACCAGGATCCAGCTCTGGATGCTGTGATGTAAGCATTGAACAGCAGATATATTGTTAATAAATCTGAAAACCAGGTAAAACCACATGGCGACTTGCAGTTTGACACAATGGGTGTTTTTACACACACATTTCTGCTGCATGTTTGCTGTTACATCCTGAACTTTCTGTGTGTCTAAATCACTCACCCAGATCTTAAACATCCGGATCTTTGAACTTCTGCGTAGAACTTCTCCCAGAACTTTTGTGTGTAAAAAATTCTCCTGATAAACTGCTTTGCTCCAGGCACCTGTGGTCACTTGGTTTCCATGACAGCTCCTCATGCCTACATCTGCGGCTACTTTAGGCTGCCGCAGGGTAGTGTTTGTGTGAAGAATGCATCCAGGAACTTCCTCAGGGCAGTGTGTGTGTGAAAAATGCATCCGGAATTTACTTGTGGACTTGTAAACCCAGAAAATTAAAAAATAGTTGAGAACTATTGTGATTTTACTGGGTGCCTCCCAGGGTTTGAAGACTTCTTCCTAAGTCATTCCAAACCTCAGCTTAAACAAAAAAAGAAAAGAAAAAAGATAGAAATAGCTTTCTAGCTATCATGGGTATGGAGAAAAGCTTGAGAATGTTCTAGGTCTGTCATAAAGTGCCAAGGTGAAATTAAAGGTGAGATCATTATCTCCTCCAGGCTGTTATCCTGACACACATCAGCCTCTGGGAGGGTGTGGAACCTGTTAGGTTGGTTCACCCCTGAAGGTTTATGGAAACAGGGAGGTTCCAGACCACTCTAGGGGAGGTTTCCGCTGATCTCAATGGCTGCTCACTCAGTGACCTCATGACCATGTGGAATTCCGTATTGGTGGAGGCCATTGACTGTGTGGCTCCCAGGTGTCCACTCCCAACTCACTGACAACACAGGTCCCTGTAGTATACAGAGGAGCTTCAGCAGATGAAGTGGGAAGGGCAGCGGTTAGAGTGATGGTGGCATCACTCGTGTACTGAAGTTTATTTATTTATTTATTATAAAATTTGCGTGCCACCCTCTCCTGCTAAAAGCACCTCGGGGCAGCTAACAACATATTAAAACAGATTTAAAACCAACAATATTACAGTTAAAAATCCCACAGTCAACCAATTACCCCCTACCCCACCCTAACCCAACCCACACAGTCCATCTCCCTCGGGAAAGGCATGGCAGAACAGCCAGGTCTTACATTGTCTGTGGAAAGAGGGGAGGTCGGTGGTCAGGCGGACCTCCGGTGGGAGGGAGTTCTATAGACTCGACACAGCCACAGAGAACGCCCTCTGCAAGGTCGACACCCAAGAAACCTGGGGGACCTCAAGAGGACGCCCCCAGCCGACCACAGGGGTTGATCCAGGATCTGGTGGGTGAGGCGGTCCTGGAGATAGGCTGGGCCCAGGCCATTTAGGGCATTAAAATTCAACATCAACACCTTGAATTGGGCCCAGAAGACTATTGGCAGACTATCTTGGGCCCAGAAGACTGCGGATAAAATTGCTCAAATCCACCACAGTTTTGATGCAACATATTTAGCAGTAGGTGATCCAGAGGCAGTAGAAACCCTGTCTTGTCCTATTTTGTGGGTTGAATTTCAGGATGTGTTGCCCTCAGATGCGGGAGATGCTCTTGGGACTGTTCGAGCCACTTATTGTGAACTAGATCCATGCCCATCCTGGCTGGTCAAGGCCAGCCTGGAGACATTAGGGCCATTGCTTATGGGGATGGTCAGCGCCTCCCCTGGGGAGGGCAGGGTGCCGGATTGTCTCAAGGAGGCTGTGGTGTGGCACCTGCTCAATTAACCATCATTGGACGTTGGCGTCCTAGCCAGCTATTTACCAGTCTCTAACCATCCCTTTTTAGGGAAGGTTATTGAATGGGTGCTGGCTTGACAGCTGCAGGAGCATCTGGACCGGGTCAACTTTCTTGATTCCCTCACAGCCTGGCTTTCATCCGGGTTATGGTATGGAGACTGTGCTTGTGGCCTTGGTCGATGACCTCTCCCATGAGTTGGACCGGGGTCACTCGATCCTCTTGATTCTGTTAGATCTCTCGGCTGCATTTGATACCGTTGATCACGAGTTATTGGTGACTCGGCTGTGGGACCTGGCAGGGATTAGTGGGACCGTTCTTGAATGTTTCCACTTTTTCCTAGCTGGGAGAACCCAGCGTGTGGTCCTGGGTGAATATTCATCTTTTCCCCGGGGGCCTCATGTGTGGGGTTCCGCAGGGTTCTATCTTATCCCCTCTCCAGTTCAGTGTGTATATGCAATATTTGGGGGAGGTTGTCAGGGAGTTTGGTGTATGGTGTCACCAATATGCTGATGACACCTAGCTATATTTCTCATTTTCATCCTACTCAGGCCCGGCAGTCTCAGTGCTTACCCGGTATTTGATGGCTGTGGGGGATTGGATGAGGGTGAGCTGCCTGAGGTTAAACCCTGACAAGACAGAGGTGATGGTTGTGGGGAAAGCTGGGGGAATGATGACCCCCCCCCCCATCATTGATGGGGTCCATCCTCCCCTGATATCTCAGGTTCAGAGTCTGGGGGTGCTCCTGGACCCACAGCTCTGCCTGAATGTCCAGGTGGCAGCTGTGGCGAAGGGGGTATTTAGTCAATTACATCTGGTGCGTTGGTTTAGGCCGCATGTCTCAGACTTGGATCTGGCCATGATCGTCCATGCTTTTATTACCTCGAGACTGGACTACTGTAATGCACTCTACATGGTGCTCCCCTTGGTGCTGGTTCAGAGACTACAGATAGTGCGGAATGCAGCAACCCATCTCCTAATGGTGACGGGTCAAAGCGAGCACATTACACCAGTGCTTCGCTTTCTGCACTGGCTGCTGATAGTCTTCTGGGACCAATTCAAGGTGTTGGTGTTGACCTTTAAAGCCCTAAATGGCCTGGGTCCCACCTACCTGCAGGCCTGCCTCACCCTCTGGATCCTGGATTGGCCCCTGCGGTTGGCTGGGGGCACCCTCCTCGAGGTTTCCCGGATGTTGACCTTGAGGAGGGTGTTTTCTGTGACTGTGCCGCAGCTGTGAAACTCCCTCCCATTGGAGGTCCACTTGTCCACCGACCACCCCTCTTTCCATAGACAATGTAACACCTGGCTGTTCCACCATGCCCTTTATTATTATTATTATTATTATTAAACATTTATAAAGCGCCAGTAACAACCTGGCGCTGTACAGAACATACAATCAGCTGCGGTCCCTACCTGTGGCTTACAATCTAAAAGACAAGGAGGGGGAGACAAGGAGAGGGGACAGCGGGAGAGACATGGGAGAAGACAAACAAACATTCAGGCGGATGCGAAGTCTCAGGTGCGTGTACTTGGCTTGGTTACAAGGTGGTCGGTAGCAGCAGTCAGCAGAGGAGGGCCGACAGTAAGAGCAAGGGGAGGGAGATGGGTTGGGTGGGTTGGGTATGGGGGCGTTTTGCTTTGACTTGTTTTAACTGAGAGATTTTAGACTGTTTTAATTGTATATTTATGCTATTTGTTTTAATTCGTATTTTAACATGTTGTTAGCCGTCCCAAGATGCTTTTAGCAGGAGGGGGCGGCATATAAGTTTTATTTAAAAATAATAAATAACTAAAATGTGGGGCCCCCATTTCCCTGCTCTCCATAGTCGTACCCCTTTAACAATTGGCAGTCTGGTGTTTGCTTACAAAAACAAAGAAGTGCCATACGTTTTCACACACATGCATGCGCTCACACAAGTTCTCTTTCTCTCTCTTTCGCACACACACACCCCTTGGCAGGAGGGATTAATGATTTACTGAAAGTGAGGAGTGGGACATTCAGCAAGCAGTCACATGGGCACTGAGAGTCATGAGCAGTGAGAAGATTCCACAGAAATAGCTGAACCAAGTGTAGGCTGCCTGTAAAACGTACTACTAAATCTAATGGCTGTTTGCTTAGTATGTGAAACTACAGAGAGAGTTTGGTTCACTTGACATGGTTAGTTTCATATCATGTCAGGAGGGAGAAATGAGGAAGGCTTGCAGGCAGGAATTTTTAAAATGGTTATAGTCTGGTGGCAAAATTGGCTAATGTAACTTCAGGGGGTCCCACTTGTTAGAAGCTGAAAACAATTATATTTTGTCTTATTGCTTCATAAGGAAGACAAAAAGTGGCGTTGTTGATTCTCAGTGTTATTTATAAGTTCATAAAAGAGGCTAACGTAAATAAGTCCTGTTAAACATGGAATTTCAGGGGGGAAAGGTTTTAGCAGACTATGGGTGCAATCCTAGGGGCTGCTTATGCCGACCCCTACTTGCGCCAGAGGCAATGAATACATGAGCTCAGGTGCGCAGGCACCCCGAGTGTGCAGCAAGCTGCGTGGGGCAACAACGTGCCCCCTCCAATCTGAACCCCGAGCCCACACACTTCACAGCTCAGGGTATGGAGTAGGTATGGCTCCTGGGCTGTGGGGTGTGTGGGCTCAGGGGTTCACATTGGAAAGGGTGCACTTGCTGCCCCGCATGGCTTGCTGCTGAGGTCATGCCAGCTGCAGGTATCATGCATAAGGCAGTAGCAGGATTGCACACAATGTTTATGAAAGATTTTATTTGGGACTGTATATTCTATGTGTGTGTGTACACACACACACACACAGTTACAGAAAAAAATCACAGATTTCACACACACACAAAAAAGAGCAAGGTTGTTACATTAATTCAGTCGTCGTCGTCGTCTTCCTCCTCCTCCTTCTCCTCCTCCTCATCCTCATCCTCATCCTCATCATCCTCCTCCTCCTCCTCCTCATCATCATCATGTTGACTGCATGGATTTTGACACATCTTTTCTGCAGGAGCATGCTCTTGTAAATGGGAGAAGGCCAGCTCGACATGAACATTTGAAGGTTGTATAGTTCTTCTTGCAATTGCACGTTATTAGGGCACTGCACTCTGTGGGAAACAATTCCTTTGTTGACAGCAGTGGCTTTAACTCATTCCTGTCTAGATACCATCCGCTATTGTAGGTGATTGTCAGTTTTGGTTGTGGTACATTTGATGACTGCCAGACCAGAACTTGGTAGTGAGCACAGGAGATGTGATGTTTGAGAGAATCAGCTGTTGGTGATATAGTTTCAACATCCTTTCCCCCTTTCTGGAACATCTGGTTTCTAACATCATTGATGAGCACAACTGGTGACCTGGGTAGGTACAGATGGCACACAAACTCTTCTGCTTTGCACAGAGTTTCTCTGTCAGATCACCTCTTCCTAAGTTATCGAGGAGATCAGGGCACTCATTAAATACTTTACAGGCACATCTCTTGCTGATCCCATTAAACTGACTTAACAGTATTTCAGCCAGTGATTGCATGGAAAGCAGCTATGTTTCTTCGAACAGGGTCTGGCATCACTATGTTGTGGATTGCAATGAAGTGGTACTGAACTTATGTGCCAGTCTTTAACCAAATTTCTTTGGAAAGTTGTTGAGCAACCTGGATAAGATGTACAAGCACATCTGTATCTTGGTTTACAACCACCACTGACAAGCTTCAATGCCATGAAGTATTAGCCTAGTATATCCTTCCTCATGGTTTGATTGAAGTCTGGTCACATCTGTTGTGGATGAACACTGGACCTCTTCAGCTTGGGTGAATCCTCCAGAAAGTATGACTTCATAGTCCTGCATTCTTTGACTTTGGATCATCACTTGTCACTAACAGACCCCAGAACACCCACAGCATCAGCTGGAGTCACTTCCTGAAACTCATCCCAAGAAGCTGGACCAGACGAGGTCTCCATAGCTTCATACTCCACCTTTATTGCCCCTAATCCAGTGTCAAAGTTGCTCCGGATACAAGCGATCTTGTCTGCAAAGTAGATGGCAAACTCCTCACAGCGGGCCTGGGACAACTCCCCCTTCAGGTGGAAGGAGGCCGGACTGACCAGCCCCCGCACCACCTGGAACAGGTCTGCTGGACATGACTTTGCAGACACTATGAGGGCGGCAAAGAACTCTTTCTTTGCCATCCTCACAGCCTCAACATAGGACTGCAAATGGGCCCTATGGAGAAGTCGGTTGGATTCAGCACGATTCCGAGGCCAGCATCACTCTAGTCGCCTACCTCCCTGCTTCATACACTGCAGCCCCTCAGTAAACCAAGGGGCCCTGCTGTGACAAGACAGTGGTAGGAGACGTCTTGAAGCCACCCTGTCAATGGCCTCCCTGAGCAAGATGTTCCAAGCCCGAACGAAAATAAACCCATGCAGTATTCACACTGGGTTCATTTAAGCGCATTTTGAAATGGACTGCATTTAGGAAAAGTAGCATTTAAATGTACTTAGGTGGCGGGGTGGGGAGAGAGGAGGAGGAGTGGCAGCAGAGCAGGAATGGAGCCAAGAGCCGGGGAAGCGGGTCAGTGTCACGTCAGTTGCACAGTGTCCCGCTTCCCGGCTCTCGGCTCTGCTCCTCTCCCCTCTCCCGGAGCTGAGAGCTGGGAAGCGGGGCACTGTGTAACTGATGTGACACTGACAAGGCACTATCCAGATTGCACAACATGGCTCATATTCTTTAGCGTTAATGTCCTGACATGTTTTTAAATTTTTCATGAAAAATAACTTGTTTGCTGCTCAATCTTTCCTGAACAAAGTTGAGAAGGCTGTCTTCTCCTCTTTCCTTAGGTATCAGCAGAAACCCTGTAGCCTCACTTGGAGCAACATCATTTGTGGAGAGTCTCACACACACACCCCCACTGAGGGTGAGAGAGGATCAGGGTCTAAGGTCCGCCTGTAAAGGGCTGCTGCTGTTGAATGCAAGGTCCGTAGTGAATAAGGCCCCAGTGATCTGGGATTTGATCCTGGATGTACCTGGACCTTGCATGTATCTCAGAAACCTGGCTGGACAAGGGAACAGGACCAGCTTTAGCAGACCTTGTTCCAGCCGGGTATGCTATTCAGCATCAGTCCCACATGGGGGGCTGGGGGGGAGGTTTAGCTATTATTTTTAGAGGGGTGGCCAGTTAGGAGATATCCAGTTCAGGAGATTTCAGGTATTGAAGCCCTCCTCATTTGGCTGGGGGCAAGCTTGGGGTTCTGCTGTTATACCGGGTCCCTTCCTGTCTGGCAGTATTCCTTGCCACTCTAGTAGAGCTGGCCTTGGAGGTGGTGCTGAGTTCCTCCAGGACCTTGGTCCTGGGGGACTTCAACGCCCATGCCCATGCCGGCCTTGTAGGCGTGGAGTGTGAGATCATGGCTGCCATGGCAACCATGGACTTGTCCCAAGTGGTCAACTGCCCGACCCATGTGGTCATATTCTCAACCTGATCTTTTGTTCTGGCCTTGAGATGGGTGATCCATTAGTGGGGGATGTGAGGGTCACGCCCTTGTCATGGATGGATCATTACCTCCTACAGGCCAGCCTCTCAATGCACCTCCTCCAGAATGGACCAGTTAGGTTGGTCCACCCTCGGAGGCTGATGGAACCTCAGCGGTTCCAGGAGGCTTTGAGGGAGTTAACCTTAGACCCGGGAATGGACCAGTTAGGTTGTTCTGCCCTCAGAGGCTGATGGAACCTCAGCGGTTCCAGGAGGCTTTGAGGGAGTTAACCTTAGACCCGGACGGTCGCTCTGCAGATGAGCTTGTCCAGCATTAGAACATCTTGTTGGGGGAGGCCATTGACAGGGTGGCTCTGAGACATCTTCTCCCTCCGTCTCGTCACCGCAGGGCCCCTTGGTTTACTGAGGGGCTGCGGTGTATGAAACAGGTAAGTAGGAGACTAGAGCGACACTGGACTCACTCTGAATCTGACTGACCTCTCCATAGGACCCATTTGTGGTCCTATGTTGAGGCTGTGAGGACAGCAAAGAAGGAGTTCTTTACTGTCCTCATAGCATCTGTGAAGTTGCATCCAGCGGAGCTGTTCCGGGTGGTGCAGGGGCTGGTCAGTCCAGCCTCCCTCCGCCTGGATGGGGACTTGTCCCAGGCCCGCTGTGAGGAGTTTGCCAACTACTTTGCAGACATGATCGCTCAGATCCAGAGTAACTTTGACACCGGATTGGAAGCAGTAAGTGAGGGGAATGAAGTTATGGAGGCACCGTCTGGTCGATTTCTCTGGGATGAGTTTCAGGAAGTGACGCCAGCTGATGTGGTGAATGTCCTGGGGTCTGTCAGAGCCACTAGTTGTGAACTAGATCCGTGCCCGTCCTGGTTGGTGAAAGCCTCCAGGGAGACCTTGCGGACGGTGCTGGCTAGGGTAGTGAATGCGTCCCTTCGGCAGGGGAGATTGTCACTCAGTCTCAAGGAGGCTGTGGTGCGCCCCCTGCTGAAGAAGCCATCTTTGGATGTGGACACACTCACCAGCTACCGACCCATCTCTAATCTTCCCTTTTTTAGGGAAGGTTATTGAATGGGCAGTGGCACTGCAACTCCAGGTGCATTTGGACAGCATCGGTTTCCTTGACCCTTTTCAATCTGGGTTCTGCCCCAGCTATGGTACTGAGATGGCGTTGGTGGCCTTGGTGGATGATCTCTGTCAGGAGATGGACGCAGGATGTTCGACCTTTGTGATCCTGCTAGATCTCTCGGCCGCTTTTGATACCATTGACCATGTGCTGCTCTTGAGATGGCTGCGAGACTTGGGAGGTCTGGACGAGACTGTCCTTGGATGGTTCCACTCATTCCTCTCAGGTAGAAGCCAGCGGGTGGTGCTGGGGGCTGAAACATCTAGCCCCCGGGTGTTGACCTGCGGCGTTCCGCAGGGTTCCATTCTGTCTCCATTGTTGTTCAATGTGTATATGCAGCCCCTGGGGGAGATCGTGAGAGGGTTCGGGGTGCGATGTCACCAATATGCTGATGATACTCAGCTGTACCTCTCATTTTCAACTGACCCAGGTCCTGCTGTCTCGTTACTCTCCCAATGTTTGGAGGCCGTGGCGGATTGGATGCGACAGAGCAGACTGAAGCTCAACCCTGATAAGATGGAGGTGATGGTTGTGGGAGGAGCGGGGGAGGTGCTGGCCCCCCTGATAGTGGGGATTCACCCACCTGCTGCTCTTCAGGTTCAGAGTCTGGGGGTGGTTTTGGATTCGGGCCTCCGTCTGGATCGGCAGGTGGAGGCGATGGCTAAAGTCACCTTTTGCCAGCTGTATCTGGTACGGGGGCTTCGACCTTACCTCTCCGGGCCCGATCCGGCCACTCTCGTCCATGCCTTCATCACCTCGAGGCTATACTACTGCAACGTGTGCCACGTGGGGCTTCCCTTGTTTCTGGTTTGGAGGCTGCAACTAGTGCAGAATGCAGCAGCCCATCTCCTGACGGGGACGGGGCAGCGTGAGCACATAACACCGGTGCTCCACACTCTGCCTAAGGCGTACTGAGCCCGATTCAAGGTGTTAGTATTGATTTACAAAGCCCTGCACGGTCTGGGACCCTCATATCTCGGGGACCGCCTCACCCTCCGTGCCTCAGAGCGATCCCTTCGGTCCACCAGGGGCGCCTTTCTGGAAGTCCCCTGTGTAAGACGAAGGGGCACAATGGAGAGGGTGTTCTTGGTGGCTGGGCCGTGGTTGTGGAACTCCCTCCCAGAGGAGGCTTGCCTGGCCCCAGGCCTGTTGGCCTCTCAACGTCTCTGTAAGACTTGGCTGTTCGCCCAGGCCTTTGGAGGAGAGGGTGGGGGTTAATTTTTTGGGGGGGTGTTTTAAATTTGTTTTTAATTATGATATTGTAGAATTTTTATGTTTAAAAATTGTTTTATATTGTGCTGGAAGCCGCCCCGAGATGCCGTAGGCATGGGGGGCCAGCATATAATGAAATACATTTTTAAAAAAATAAATAAATATTGCTTCTTTATGCTCCATTGTGAGCACTCCAAACTGCCTGAACTACTGCTCTATCTTCTTCACATCACTTTCATCTTGTGCAATTCTAGCATTTGAGAGGTCCTTGTGGTCAGGCAAACAAGACTCATCATCATCCAGCTACACATCAACATTACACAAGTCTCCTGTGCTATTTGATTACACTCATTGGATGTCAGACACCAACGATTCCTTTCACCTTCATTTCTGGTGATTCCAACTAGTCCCCCAGTGACTTTGCTGATATGGTTAACATGTTCCAGTGCTTGGTCTGTGGATAGCTTGTTGAAGGGATGCACTGATTTCTTCACTACAAAATGACCTGATGAAAACTCTTTGTATGCATCAGGATGTGTGTCTGGCAATCGCTTCATATCAGCTAGGCAGATTGATCCCCAGAAAGTGTAGTTTCTGTGGTTGTCGGCAGAAAACCAGGGTAGCATTTCAGCATATGAAAAGATAGGTGTGGTTCCCAGTTGCCTTCCCTTTCAGCTCTGATTAATTGCAGTAGTGTTGATACCATGCTCATGTACTGTCTCCAGTACACAGATGTGGACGCTAGCTGTGAATCAAACTTGCCAAGTAATGTCTGTAAATAGCTTCACATAAAACTGAAGTGAGTTTATCAAAAGAATTCTTTATGTTTCAGTACCTAGCTCATTTTCTGCACTAACTGTCTAATCTCCATGGTAGGGAGTTGTTTCCTCTGCTCATATGCCCAGCTGTTCAGTTTTGGCCATAAAATTCTTATTAATATTTCATAAGTCAACTTGTGAACACAAATGGGATGAGTGCATTTACTCGCCATATAGTTTTTGGCAGTGGTTTCACCAAATACACCACTTTCTTGCCATGCCTTTGCAAAGCCAGAGCATGACATATACTGCCCAATGACACGAATGAAATTTAGTGCTATGTGGAAACTGCTATGTTTGCTCAACAGGCTATTACAGGTTTCACTAATAGCCCATTGCAACTGTTTGGCTTTGCTATAAAATTGCTGATCTAGAGTGAGGACTTTTGACTGACCGAAGTTCAATATCTGATCACTTTAAGGCACTTCTGCATAACAGACCACATTGGGCATTTACACACACCTTAAAGTTCTGTATTTTTCAATCTTCTGGGTTTACAAGTCCACAAGTAAGTTCCGGATGCATTTTTCACACACACACTGCACTGAGGCAGTTCCTGGATGCGTTCTTCACACAAACACTGCCCTGAGGCAGTCTAAAGTAGCCGCAGCTGTAGATGTGAGAGGCTGCCATGGAAACCAAGTGACCACAGTTGCCTGGAGCAAAGCCGTTTACCAGGAGAACTTTTTACACACAAATGTTCTGGGAGAAGTTCTATGCAGAAGTTCAAAGGTCCGGATGTTTAAGATCTGGGTGAGCGATTTTGACACACAGAAAGTTCAGGATGTAACAGCAAACATGCAGGAGAAATGTGTGTCTAAAAACACCCATTGTGTTATCCTCATGTGCTGGTGCATTGATGATGGGCATAAATCCCACAGTTGTGATGTCTGTCTACTGTGCCAGAGGCTGCAGATACCAACTGATTAAATCTTGTCCAGGCTGGGACTTTCTGGCTGTCAGGTTTTTCCATTCTGCAAAACAGTCACCCAAAGTCCTTAGCAGGTGCCTGATTCTTTTCATAGGATGCAATACCTCCATACCATTCTTTCTTGACTGTTCCAGGGGAATAGCTTGGAACTGACCGAACTGTTGTTTTGGGGCCTTTAATTAGTTCCTGTAAATCCTGTGGGATCTTTAGTGACTTTTTACACCAATTGGCAGCACATCCTGACTGATTTTTGGTCCTGATCTGCTTGGCACTTTTTCCTGATACGTCATGATCTCTGTTACATGGAAGGTACCCTTTGGGTCAAGTGTATCTTTGTTGAGACCAATGTTATCTGCTTCAAAATAGACAAAGTGACCAGTTTGCAGATTTGAAGGGATGAGTATCTCTCTGTGCAATATGATGGTCATGTGGACACAACAATTGTAGTGCAATTGTTGTGTCCACACAATACACCTCATCATAGCTGATGTAATAATGAAAAAAAAAACGCTCACAATTACACTGCAAATAAATTCTACTCAAATCCAACTCAGATTTTATTGAAAGATGCTCCTATTCAAGTTGATTACATTTCAAAGGATTAATATAGTTTGCTAATTTTTTTCTTTTTCTTTCTTTCTGTAAAATTCCATGGGACTTGGATTCAAG
Organism: Sphenodon punctatus; assembly: GCA_003113815.1. Lineage (NCBI taxonomy): Eukaryota > Metazoa > Chordata > Lepidosauria > Sphenodontia > Sphenodontidae > Sphenodon > Sphenodon punctatus. The sequence continues at coordinate 507,218 of QEPC01006601.1, read as the reverse complement.
TGATCTGTTGCAAGGTCACATAAATAAGATTCAGGAATGATGACAAAATGTTTTGTGATCTTTATGAACCAGTAAGACAAAATGTACTTATCAGCTTCTAAAAAATGGCCCCCCAAAGTGATTTTGAGGCCACTTTTGCAATTCTTCCCCCAGACAATTAGAAGAGTGATGAAATCACTGATTGAATAAAGAAGAGTTTTTATCTTATTTAGCTGAAATAGTTTTTTAAAAAAATTAGCTTAATTAACAATCACAAGGGCTTATCATATTCATGAATCCAGTGCGTGGTCTATAAAAATTAATAGTGGGAAGCTCGGATTCATATCAATATGAATTGTCCGAATTTGGAAGATTCATATTGATAATAATCAAGAACCTACTGGGGGATATGAGCCACTGATTTGTATCCTCTGGCAGGGATCTATCAAAGCTCCAAGGAGCTTATGTGAGCCAACCCATGCTGCCCCCAGCTCTGCCTCCCCTGAACCCCTACCCACCTCTCTCAGACTACTGTCGAGTTCCCACCCAGCCCATTGCCTGCACCAGCCTACCCCACCCTCCCAAGTGTAGGCTGGGCAAGTGATGGTGGGCTGTGGGGAAGTGGTCACCAGGCAGGGGCCCAGGGAATTCAGAGTTGGGGAAAGAGGGGCTACACAGGGGTGGGGAGAGTTGGGGGTAGTTGCTTTACTTACCAGTCTCCTCTGAACTGTGAACTGGTGACTCACAGTTCATGGCACAACCTTCTCAGGGCCGTGCTGTGAAGAAAAATCAAAATATCATAGAAAATCACTGTGCTTGCTCAGATCGACTGCCATTTTCCAAAATGGTGCCGGAATTTGGAAAATGGCCATGCATGTGCAGAACAGCCATAGTGGTCATTTTTGTGCATGCACTGTTATTTTCTTTGGTATTTATCTTTTTCTTCCCAGCGCATTCTTCAGAAGGCCATGCAGTCGGGCCTGGGGACACTAACCAGCTTGCATGCATGTGAATTAACTTTAAAGGCACTTCCTCAAAATGGAGATCGTCTGTACTCACTGCACCCTCAAAGATGGTTTACAACTGAGTGATTCCCACAATTCTAACTACAAGCATTCCAGAAGCAGAAAGCAAGTAATAAAGCACACATGCAGAAGACTAAATTTCAAATGGCCAAGCCAAAATCAAGCACACAAGACACCCCAAAATTCAGCCTATTAAGCACATTATGCCATGCAAAGAGACATTCGTCTAGATATATAACTAGTTAATTTGTGCCCCCATAATCAATTTATGCTACCTTCATCCATAACCAGTTCATTTGTGCCCCCATAATAAATTCACACTGCCCCCACCAATAAAACCAGTTCTTTTGTGCCCCCATAATCAATTCACGCTGCCCCCACCCATATAACCAATTCAGTCATGCCCTCATAATCAATTCATGCTGCCCCCACCTGTATAACCAGTTCATTTGTTCCCCATAATCAATTCACGCTGTCCCAACCATAACCAGTTCATTTGTGCCCC
>QEPC01006601.1:483926-505609 GCA_003113815.1 Sphenodon punctatus | reverse complement strand
GCCCCTAGTTGCTCACATTATCTGCTCCCTGCATTCCATTCTACTCCCAGGCCCATCCTGCTCATTCTTATCAGTAATGTTCCTTCTTGCTGACACATAGGCACATTTTATAACTGTTCTAGCTGGTTTTCTGTATTTTTCCACCTCACCACCCACTCCCACCACTTTCTACTTTCCCTGGGTGGGTGGGTAGCCGCCTTAGGAAGCTTTGTCTAAGTTGTACTCCTGCAGTCAGTCTGGCATTAATGGTCCTGCACGCGATGCTGTGGCTTGAATTTCCTGGGACCACCAGCAGCCACCTAGATCAGCTAATTCTGGCTGGAGCCAGAAGCACTAAGCAGCTGATCTAGGTGGCCACTGGTGGCCCCAGGAAATTCAATCTGCAGAACCGCGTGGGGGGAAATCAATGCCAGACTGACTGCAGAAGCACAACTTAGAAAAAGCTTCCTAAGGCAGCTGCCCACCTGCCCAGGGAAAGTAGAGAGTGGTGGGAGTGGCCAGCCTGCCGGAAGGAAGATTAAAAAATATAACTGGGCTTGGCGGCCCGTGGTGCCTGGCAGCCCTTGGCATAAAGCCAGGGCCACTCAATGGATGCTACATGCCTGGGAACTGGCCATTCCTTTGAGGGGCTTTGTTTTAGTCTAGCATATCTTTAGCTAGGTTTAAGGGGACATTTATACAATATCTTATTTTACCACACTTTTCCAAATAATTACAGGTACTAACTTAACCACCTAATGTATTACTGGATTTTCTTCTCATCTATTTTTCTGTACATCCAAGCATTATTCTATTGCTTGATTGTTTGTATGATCAAAATAATTCCTTTTAGTAAAATTCACTTCTTTTAAAACTTCTCATTCTGTGCTGATTTCCTTTGTGGGGAAGGTCTAAGGGGACATCAGTTGGCTGAACCTTGGTTGGGAATTTTTCACAGAAATTTCTACACCAGGGCCTGAACAGAGCTGAAACAAGTACCTGCAAAACTGGTTATACCCATCAAAATTCTGGTACCCAATAAGTGTCAGACAGGCTAACTGATTTTCTGATTACTAGTAATGAATTTCCAGTTTCTGGTTCTGATTTTCCTGTTTCTGGTACCAAATTTCTGGTTTCTGTTATGAATTTTCCAATTTCCAATTACCAAAATTGGTCAATAAAATGCAAAACCAGGAACTTGGTAATGCCAATACCTGGTATTTCAGGTAATCCGGTTTCTGATCCAGTAATCAGGTGCCAACCAGATATGCATCAGGCTATCCAAATTTTGGGATATTACCTACGGCTAGCTTTTTAGCTACCAGTTTCAGGTCTAGACCCAAGGCTACCAGGACCAGCCTCTCTGTGGGTCCCCCTCAGATTGTAGGGCCCCTATTAGCTCTACTTATTAAAAACAAGTCAAAGTGTATTATCACATATTATAACTTTAAAAAAAGAATATCTCATGATTTGGGGGCAAATGTTTTTTTCCTCTCGTTTTTTTTCCCCTTTAAATGTTATCATGTCTGGAAATTCTGAAGATGCCTCTATATCTGTATCCACTGTTTTTGGACTTTTTCTCTTCTCTAACACAAGTCAGATGACATTTTGTCACACTCCAAGACAGCACAGCCCTGTAACTCTAGACACCTGATTCTCTTAGCTTAACTGTTTTTGTCAATGAAATTTAAAATAATTTGAAAAATAAATGACTTATGCAGAATCGATCATGAAGGCACCTATTGTCCAGTAGGGCTGAAAATTTCCCCTGTTCCTCCCCAGTATGCATCTGAACCATTAATTTACATGCATGGGTCAGATTCATGCTTGCATGCAAATTAAAGCTGCATTAAGCATTAATCTGGCCCATGCATGCAAATTAATGATTTAGCATGCTGGGAGGTAAAACAGCAAAGCACTGGGCCTGGGTTTTTGTTGTTATTTTATTTTATTTTATTTTATTAGTAAGCATTTATATAGTGCAAGCAATGTACCTGGCGCTTTACAAAGTAATGGAATAGACACAGTCCCTGCCCTAGGGCTTATAATCTGAGAGATGGGGGTGGGGTGGGTGGAAGACGAAGGAGTTAGGTGAGGGGAGTGAGGAGTTAGGGAGGGCAGAGCGGAAGAGGTGGATAACCGTGGCAGCAGAGTTTTGGATGGAGATAAGGGGAGAAAGGTTACTGAATTTGGATCATTCACCATGCCCTGAAAAGGCATTGGGACCGGTAACTTCCAGCCTACTAAGGTTATTACAATAGTCTCAGCCTGTCCTTTTAGACATTTGTTTATTTAGGGAAAGGGACAGCTCATCCATTGTACTTTTCTTAAATATGAGATTGATTCCCCAAAGTTATCTTGCCTTTTTGGTTTTAGAGGTACTGGGTATGATCTTGCAACTATATGAGAGGGGTCAGAGCCCCTGGGGCTTTCTTGTTCCTGCTTATCAGGAGGGGACCACAATGGGCTTTTGCCTATCAGCTGTTATAAGCTGGGGAGGAAGCCAGCCTTTGAAATGTATAAGTGCTGACCATGCTTTTAAAGTTTAAAGGAATTAATTGAGGCTTTCTCCTCCCTGCCTATCAGCTGATAAGATACGGAGGACCAGGAGCCATTGTGGCTTTTGATAGGTGAGGGGAGGGAACCAGCTTCTGAAATTTATAAGTGCCAGCAAGCTTGTAAATTTCAAAGGGGTTGAGGAGGTGCCAATGCTAGACATGTTATGAGATCTCACATTCTCACGAGAAGCAGTCCTGCTCCCTTCCACATAGCTCACTGTTTCAGTGCTTGAGGGGATGGGCTGGATCCATGGCTCAAATCTAGGATTTAGCAAGAGGAGGACAAATAAAGAACTAGCCACAAGCCAGATTTAGCCCATGGGCCTCAGGGTCCCTACCCATGCTGTAGGCAAAGAGCAAAGCAAATGAAGATTGAGAGTCATGATTTCCTTGTGCTCCACCCAAAATGCAAAAAAAAAAATCACTCTGATGAAAGGCTAAACTTAGCTGCTTATTTTTAAACTGTTTGCAAGGTGCTAAATACAGCCGCCCAGATTTTATGTAACTCCATCAACATTTTGGAGCTTCAAAACAGTCAGTAATATACAGTGGTTGCTTTTTAAAAATCTTGTTAGATTTTTTTTTTTTAAGGCTTTTCAGCCAATTCCAGTTTTAATTATAGCATATAGTTGTTTTATTCCCTTCTGTTTCAGTACTTTAGAGAGAGATATCAACTGTCCATTCTCAAAAGACTAAGCCGCTAATAATGAAAAGCTTGACATTCTAAAATCTGTAGTGAGTGAAACTTTAGTGTCCTGCTATCCAATGTAGTATAGAGATTAGTGCTGCTTATCTCCACTAGATGTGATGCTAGACACTAAAGAACAATAAACACTCCAGATTTCATGTACTCTAATATTTTGCTACCAAACCTCCCCTCCCTGCTATAAAAAACATGTTGAGAGAGAAGTTTGAATGCAAAAAACATATGCTTGCTTGAAATGTGATAGCTCAGCTAAGCGACAGCTGAGGTGGAAAATGAACTTTAACCAAACACATCATGAACTCATTCTGATGCTTTTCACTCTTACAGTCTGTCCCCACTGAGTGAGAAGGAAAGCTGCCTAGGAAGAAATGAGCTTCCTTCACAGTTACAGTTACATGTGGTCAATGCCCAGAGACCATTGAATGAGCCTTTGGAATTGGTGTAAAAGGTCCCAATGTTCCCATGGCAGGGACCAGACAACTTGGTATAATTGGGTATCAGGATCTGTTCAGAGTTATCACAGAGAGTTTTGTAAGAGGGTCAACAAGACAGGAAGGAACTTATTCCCTTTCACACTCTGGCCATTTTCAAATGGCCCACCGAGGTGTCGCAGTCTGGGGGGGAATGGGTGGAGGTGGAGGTGGGTTGGTGGTGCGTGGGCGACCCGTCTGACAGATGCCCATGAAGCATCTGCCATTGGTGCCTGTTGCTCTGGGCCTGGGTAATGGGTGGAGGAGGGTGGAGCATGGAAGCACACACCCCACCCCACACCCACCCACCTACCGTGGTGATCACGCAGACCCGCCCCCACCGCACATGTGGGTGAGGTGAGGGGCATCTGTGCGAAAAGGGCTTCTGTTTGTGTTTTGCTGTAAGGCCATTGGGTTGCTCACAGGGACCAATTCTGTGTGGATACGTCTTTTCAGGATCCATCCCCACATCCATTCCAGCCATACGTCCCATATCCAAATATGTACTGTTCATTAGGGTTGTGCAGTTTCATATTGTTTAATTAATTACAAAAAAAACCTGAGCCCCAATCATTTTCATAAGTAGGGTAATGGAAATGAATGAATAAGCAAATATCATTTATTTGGTTCCATTCATTTTTGTTTTTATTTTTAAATTTTATTTTATTAAACATTTTAAAAAATCACTGTGCGTGCCCAAAGTAGCCACCTGGGCCACTATGTGCATGCACAGCCTTTTCCAAAATAATGCTGATTCTGTCCGAATAATTTTGTAAAAGAACTGCGTATGCACAGAACAGCCTTGGTGGCCATTTTGCACATGTTCAGTGATTTTTCATTTTATTTTTAATAAAATAAAACAAAAAAATAAACAAAAACGATAGTCCTTTACACCCCCCCAAAACAAACTTTTTTTTATAAACAAAAATGAAATCTAAAATAAAAATGAATGATGTGCCTTCTGCACACCTCTACTGTTCATACCACAAGCCCAGTCTAATGAGGTCCTGGAACCTGAGGGGTGGGGAACCCTGTATCCTCTGCATATAACTCCCATTGATACATGCCCCTCCATTAACCCTTCTCTAGCATATGCTGTGACATAATATAGTGGCAATTAAACCCATCCCTCTGCACCAGGGTGACCTGCACCTCCGGCTGTATCTAGACTTCATACAGGGCATGCAGCTCAGTTGCAGTCAGTTCCTCCTCCTGGTAGACAGCCCTCTCCACCCTCCCAGGAGGTCTAGCTTGGAGCCCAAACTATCCAGGCAGTAAGATTAACAGTTTCCCTGCCCGGAGTCACTCCTCCTCCTCCAGTGGAACAGTTCTGCAATTGCAGCATGCCTGAAAGAATAGGCCTTTGCCCCTGCCCTGAATCAGGCCTTAAGCTGAGTGGTTTCTACTCTTACCGAGCAAACCTCTTCACTGGGCTTCTGTCTTCTTCTATTGAGAACTCTTTCTATTGAGGAACAACTGGCTCCTGGTCCTGGACCCTGGACTGGCTTACTTCCTGCCAGCCAGCCTTAGGGACACTCTGTACAGGACCGGCCCTAGACATGTGCATAATGTACGGTCAAACATAGCACCACGCCAGCCTAGGCTCTGCACCTGGGGGTGGTAGCCCCGTCAAATTATTTAAATTATGCAAATTAGGTCCCACACCAAGACTTTGCACATGGCCCTGCATGGTCTCGCAAATATTGGGGCCAGCTCTGACTTTGTATACCGAGTCGGTACCGACAGGACCTTGAGTAATCTCTGCCTCGTAGCTCCCCTTGGACAATCAGTCACATCCAAGCTTTACTCCTGGACCTCTGCTCTCTTTAAATGGCAGACGCTTGCTTCTGCCCACTCAGGCTGCCCTAGGATGGCTCTCCACAAGCATTTACCCCTTCCCTGTAGTCTAGCCCTGCAGAACTGACAGTGACTCATCACACTCCCTCAGAAATTTCAACCCTTTTGTTGTGGCAGGAGGTCACTCTGTGGAGAAATCCTCTTGCTTGAAAACATGAAAGACTGAGGGTGAAAATAAACAAGATGAAGACAAGGCAGGTCCCTGAGCTACTCCAGGGAGGGCCATGGTAGCTGCCACTCCCCAGGTTGGCATGCAGTACAGAACAACCGTGCGGGTGGAGAGAAGTCCCACCATTCCCACACATAAGATAGGATGGAGGAACCAAACAACACGGGCGACATCTAGTCATGACCCCACCCACCACGATGAACAGCTATGGTAAAATGTAGGTAAAAGAGGCCGTAGCACCTGTGTCCAGCTGTCCGCCCTGCTTGCTTGGGAAGCAGCCCATGGCATCCCTGCCAGCACATGGAGGTGCCAATCAGCCACTGGAGGAACCAGTCGCCAGTCATGGAAAGCTGACTCTAGGGAACAAAGAGCATACTCTATGGCAAGAATAGGAATAAAAGGGGAAAGCAGAAGGGAGAATGAAAGCAGCCACACATGGGACAGACAGACAGTTATCCGGCATGCTGCCAGTCCAGTCTCTTCCAGCTGCCATTAAGATGGTCACAGATCAGTCTTCCAAAACGGTCCCAGCTAGGACTGAAACTCACCCTCACATTTCTTGCAAATCTCAGTGAGAATTTACTTCCTGATGAGACTTACGAGAACAGGCCGAAAATCATCTTATTCTCGACCCAACTGCTCATGCAAAAAATGGCCACTGTGGTCATTCTGCACATGTGCGACCCCTGGTAGCCATTTTGCTCATGTGAATAGCATTTTTAGAGTTTTGAGAATCTCACGAAATTCTCAAAAACCCACAAAAATGCTCTGTGCATGCACAAAATGGCCACTGGAGGCCGCATATATGCAGAATGTCCATGGTGGTCATTTTGCACATGTGCAGTCCATTTTGGAGAATCTCACGAGATTCTCACAAACCAGAGTGAGACCTCGTGAGATCTTTCTGTGATTTGCAAGAATCTCATGAATTCTCGCAAGAACAGAAAACATTCTCCTTGCAGGCTGGCGTGGGGAACCCCCCCTCCTCAGATCAGTCACACTGACAGCCCATAGTGGAACAGTCTAATGAGGTCCTGGAACCTGAGGGGTGGGGAACCCTGTATCCTCTGCATATAACTCCCATTGATACATGCCCCTCCATTAACCCTTCTCTAGCATATGCTGTGACATAATATAGTGGCAATTAAACCCATCCCTCTGCACCAGGGTGACCTGCACCTCCGGCTGTATCTAGACTTCATACAGGGCATGCAGCTCAGTTGCAGTCAGTTCCTCCTCCTGGTAGACAGCCCTCTCCGCCCTCCCAGGAGGTCTAGCTCTAGCATCCAACCAAGGCACTTGTACCGGCCCTGTATGTAGTCCCTCATTGTCAACAGGGCGCTGGAGAACAAAAGTGGCAGAGAGAGTCCAACCACCATAAGACTAAGGCAAAACTCTGGAATCTCATAGATCTCCTGCAAAGCCATGCTCTCATTCACATCTCTTGGTTCCATCACCCCTGGGGGAGCCCACAGTAGTGGGACGTAGCACTCAGAAGATCAGTTTGACTGCCCAGTGCTTGCACTTCATCCTACACACATGGTGCCCCAAGAGCTGCATTACATAGCCAGACACCCTGGAGGATGATTCAGCCAGAAGCCTCTGCACATCCCCCTCCAGCCAAACATCAGCCAGGGCCTTTCAGACATCCCCCCAACCTCTCCATGCCTCATACACTGGGCAGCATCAGCAGGTGCAGACTGGAACATTGACCATGGTGGACTAGTCCAGGGACAAGTTCACAGAATGAACCCGGCCAGGATGGCAGAATGGGGGCCAGGAGCAGGACATTGGACAGGCTGTTTTCAACCAAGAAAAAAAAAGGGTAGCATACAAAAGATAAAGAAATACCCAAATCCGTGCCAATCAAGTGGGAACACACCTCCCACAGAACAATCCCAGACAGAGACCTGAAGTGTCCTGGGGAGCTGCACACTTAGTCACTTCATTACATGGGGGTCCATCTACCCCCCCTTTCTCTCCCCCTCCTGGGAAAAATGCTGTGATTCCAAGGTGCCTATAGCGGCAGATGAGCATCTGGGCCCCGGCCAGATATTACCCACCAGTTGAGGTCAGAAACAGACTCTCAGCTGTGCAGGGACCATCCCAGTCAATAACTATGTGTGCAGTCAACCAGGTGAGGGCAGATAGATGCTTACATGCAGTGCGTCACCACTTCCAAGCTCTGATGTGGTGTCTGAAGCACCACGACCATCTGCTGGAGAGACATAAAGCTCAAGCACATAGCTGCCCTTCAAGTTCAACTCACAGCAGCTGAGGCATGTCCATGAGTGCTTCAGGTGGTGCAAGCCATCTGCTGCACATGGCACAAGGCCATTAACAGATGCCTATGGATACTAGGTGAAATTCAGGCTATGGTGGAGTGGTGTAGCCATCTGTGGGGTTCGCACATGGCCAGGCACCAGAGATTAGCCCCCATCCATCACCAATGAGTCACACTGGCAGGGGTGGAGGCGCTGCAAGGGGAGCTGCAGTGGGCTCTGGATTACCTGTCCCACAACATTTCAGCAGCCATCCCTGATCTTCATTAGGTGATGCCCAACGGGTAGTTTACCTCGGTCATACCCAAGACCACGGAGTGGTGAGAAATGATGCTGACCATGTGGGGAGAGGCAGACTCACTTCTGCAGCACCTGGTGGGTGCTCTTCCAAAACACAGAGATCCACGGCAGAGAGCAATGAGGACACAATGAGCCATGTGTGGTCATTGCTGATGGTTAATCAGAGATCCATTTATATGCTTATCACACTGGACTCTTGACACTCCATGGCCAAGCAGTTTGGCATGGCAACATCCACCGTGGAAACCATCCTTCTTGAGTTCTGTGAGGTCAAGTCCCTGCTGCTCAAAAGTGTGCTCCACTTGATCAACCCTGTGGGGTTTATCAGGGTGGGGTCCCCAATTGCATTGGGGCAACTGATGGGATGTACATCGCTGTCATCGGCCCACCTCGTAGCCTGTATGAGTAAATCTACAAGAAGGGTATCACTCTGTGGTCCTGCAGGTGGTAGTGGACCACCTTGGTTGGTTCATGGATATGGTGGTTGGCTGCTCTGGCTGAAGCTATGTCACCCACATCCTGCTGCAGTCCCCATTCTTTGCCAGATATATGAGGGACTTTGGCTTCAACCTCATAGAGGGGGTGCTATGGAGCACATCAACCTGTGGGACCCAGCCTACCCGCTAATGCCATGGCTCATGAAGGCCTACTCTATAGGCCACACCCTGGAACAAACCCAGTTTAACAGGTATCTGAGTGCCTCCCTGTGTATGGTGGAATGGGCTTTCGGGGTGTTCAAACAACACTGGTGATCCATTACAGGATGGATCAATTTAAAGGGGGAGACGCTCCCCCTTCCACCTGCCCCAATTTTCATAGTCACATGAGTCTTGCACAACATCTGTGAGAGGGATGGTGCCACCTCAGAGTATCCCTTTCCAATTCTGCCAGAATATGGGTCGCATGGCCAATACCAACTTGTAAATATTTGTAAATACTAGGGCTGAGAGGAAAGCAAGTGTTCCCTTTCCAAAGGGAAATACCAACCTTTTGGGCTTGCTTGTGACTGTCCATCGGTACTTTGTCAGTTTCCGGAGATTCTGCACCTTTGACACCCCCCACCCCCATCATTTTAATCACTTTCTGGGACCTTTTAATCACTTTCTGGGACTTTTTCATCACTCTCCAGGAATTTTACAAGAGTTTTATGTAGTTTTACAGCACTTTTATGGCAATTTCCATCACTTCCCTGATGCATAGCCAGCAAGTTTTCATCTTCACAGCCCCTTGGGGTACACATAGTGCATACACAAGGCTTGGGACTGGCCCTATCTAGGATTGTTCAAGTTTGCAAAAAAATAACGGAAAATGGAAAAAACAGTGGGAACGCCAGTAAGTTTCTGCATCATGCGAATCTCAGTGAATGCCCTGCTTTCAATGGAAGTAGCACTTGCTGAGATTTTTTGTTTCAGGTAGTAAATACATCATAGCCACACAGACCCAGATCCAGGAGGGAGGGAAGGAGTGGAGAAGGAAAGGGAGGGAGGATTGTTAAGCTGTACATAACATGTTGTCAAATAAACTGGGAAATGTATGCACCATTATTGAGGTGTATTGTTGTGAAGTACCTACTGTAGGCACTTGCAATAACACCAAGGAGGGAGCATCAGCTGGATGTACTTACACGGAGGAGACTGCCAGGAGGACCTAAACTGAAGGGGGACCGGGTGGAATGATGGGTAAGGGGCCCGTATGAGTGAGTGGACTGATAGTGGGGGTGGAATGACATGGAAGTGGTCACAGGGAGCAACAGGAGTGAAGGGGAGCAACTTCACTGACATGGAGGAGAGAGACATTGGTAGTGGCTAGATTGAGGATTGGCTGGGTGGAATGACAGGGAGGAGGGCTCTGGGACTGGGTTGAAATCCAATGAGGATATACCAAAGCACAGCTGCAGCAATTTGGACATGATTGGGGATCCCTGGCATGGAAGAATGGCAAGGCTTCTGTGAGCATCTGGAATGAAGAGAGAATGGGTGACAGACATCCAGTCCAATGGCAATTGAGCACCTTCTCTTCGGTTCTTCCTTGTCATTTCAATCCAGCACCTTTCAGCCTCCCCAACACGCATATGCATGTGGGCGTACACACTCACATGCACACACACACACACACACACAGAGTTGACACATGATGGCCAGTCCACCCCCTTCCCACTCTCCCTTCCTTTATGAAATGGTGTTCCATTGTATCACTGTAGTGGCCAGGAGGGGCCATGATATTCATGGCTTTCTCTTATTTTCAGATGGTGGTCATGCTTATCCCTCCACTATTGGCTGTGAGCCTTCCGTATCATTCATTTCTGCACGTCCCCACACAGCATGCGGGCCTCAAAGGTGAGGTCCCTGTGCTGTGTGACGCAATTCATAAGGAACCGTTGGTGCAACTCAGCCAGCCCCTGGATGGCATCCTGGATCTCATCTTCTCACTGCATGGTCTCATCCAGCAGCTCCCACACCAGATGCTCCCTGCACTTCTGGGTCTATACCTACAGGTCCCAGTTCTACTGGGCACCTCCAGATGGTCATGCCAATACCAGCACCCCTTCCACTGGTGGACCTATAGTAGGATGGAAAGCACAGCTGTTGGTTCAGACCACCCCATTCCTTCCTTCCCAGGCCAGTGTTTTGCCCCCAGCCATTGTGACTGTTGCCTTAGGGTCCACTGTTGCCCCCGCCCTCCATGCCTACCTGTTCAACATGCAAACTGAACCATGTAAGGTGGGGTGCCCCATGGAGAGGGCGTTCTAAGTGGTTGGGCCACAGTTGTGGAACTCCCTTCCGAAGGAAGCCCGCCTGGCCCCGGGTCTGTTCGCCTTTCGGCGGGCATGCAAGACTTGGCTGTTCGTCTAGGCCTTTGGAGGGGAGGGGGGGTAAATGGGGGAGATTGGTGGGGTGGGGAATTTGGGGAATTAGAGGGTAGGATTAGGGTTGGGGGTTTTAAAATTATTTTAAAAGTGATGTTGGTTTTAGAGTATTTTATTGTTTTATCGTATTGTTAGCCGCCCCGAGATGCCATGGGCATGAGGGGGGGGGGCGGCATAAAAATGCCAAGAAATAAAAAAAAGAAAAAGAAAACCCCTACCAGTCCACTGTGATGCCCTCCTACCTGCTTGCCATGCCTAATATCCCCACACTATGCCTCTCTGTCTTGGGGTTCTGCTGTTTCCTCTTGATCGCTGGCCTGACCACCTGTGAACACAGCAAGGAATGACACAGCCATGTTGAGGACTGGCATTAGCTTGCCACTCCATCCAATGGTTGGGTCACCTAGTCCCCCTTCCCTCCTGCAGTGGATTCACTTACCACTCCCCTTGGGCTCTGCATTCCCCGGGGGCTCTGCACCCTTTGTCCCCTCCAACTTTGCTTGCTCTGGGACTGACTGTTGACTCTCTGGGTTGAGGAGGGAGGGGTTGAGGGTCCCAAGGATGGTTTCAGTGTCCTCAGAGTTGGACCCTGGGTGGGGCATGAGGGCATGGCCACTTATGGTGTATTATGTCCCTGAGGGCCCAACCTCCTCAGAGGGAGGGGGAGCACTTGCAGCTAGAGCAGGTGCAGCATAGACTGGAAGTAGGGGAGGGATGTCCACCGAGTGACGACTATCGTGAGGCTGGTGCTAGTGGGGCACGGAGCAACTATCAACCCATCCATGCAGAGGAAGGTGCCCAGGAGCTCCATGTGCCACTGTGTTTGGCAGCTGTGGCTGGAGCTGAGGTCATTAGGAATAGGAATTTTGGTTTCAGATAGTACTGAAATTGCCTGAAAATGGCCATTTCTGATTAATCCAAAATTTTGAACTTTTTCAGTTCCGGCGTTACAATTCTTTTACATTGATCTTGTTTGGTTTGGGGTTTTTTCATTGCATCAGTTGTTTTGTTTTTTTTCCATTGTGGCTTGTTCCCACTGACTTCAATGGTAGAAAAAGATCCAAACCCCCAAAATCAAGATTTTTTTGGGGGGGGGGGGTAGATAGAAATTCATAAGGAACCAAAACCAAAAAATCTGAAAATTTCCCCTAAAGTCCCACCCCTAGAGATTATTATCCTTCACCTCCTTGTAGCCTCTTCTCAAGTCCTGTGTCCCAGTGGTAGCTGAGCTCTGCCATCAGTCCTAGGCTCCCAAGCACCTACCCAGGAAGCTTCTTTCTATCCCAAGTCCCCTTTGTGAGTTTCTGTGTGGCTTTGTCCCCTGATCCCTACAGTTGATCTGAGCTTCCCATTGTAAAGTTGAGTTGCTTTTGGATGTGGGTGCGCATGGGTCTCCTGTGTGAATCTGCTCCAAGGGTCTCCCAGGCCTAGGTCTGTCCCCCTCCCAACTCATCGCAGGATCACTGGGGCTCACCCATCCCCTTCGCAATGGGAAAAGGAGAGGTAACCAATTTTCTTTCTTTCTTTCTTTCTTTCTTTCTTTTTCTCTGCTTCAAACTCAGGCTTGGAATTTCACCCCCCCTCATCCCTTGAAGCCTTCTTTGCCACCCACCTAACCACTCTCACTCTCTCACTCTTGTCTCTGACCTTGGGCAGACTAGCTTACTTTCTGTTCTCCATGACCTGGAGTTCCCCCTCCACACCGCTTAGTTTAATCCTCTAATCAACAGTTCAGAATAGGCAGTACTGTTTGTATGTGTCTTACTGTATTGTATCTTGTTAGCCCTGATAAATAAACATCCCCTCTTTCTTTGGAATATCACTTGTTTCTGTCACATCTTTTGGGAGAGAAGAGGGTAGGCAATGGGTTGTAACATGCCATGACCTCAGACTGAATCCCTAGCATGCAGGACCCATGGCAACTAAAAAGGCTAATTCCCTAAATTTTGTGCTCATACCTGGACACTGGGACCTTCCCGCTCTGAGACCCCCATGTAGGGGTGTGCATGTCATTTTCATTATTACAATAACAATAATGACAATTGTCCTATTCATTATCATTATTACAATAATGAAAATGACAACTAATAATAATGAAAATAGAAAATGACATTTTGCTTTTGAAACAAAGGGAAAAAACTGAAAAATGTATTTCTGGCTATAACTTTTTTATGTCTTGTTCCGTTATGATGAATCGTGGGTTGATTGTATCCCCAAAGGAGGGCACTAAGTGTACCAACTATCAAAATGATTAGATAAAGGGAACCGATTGTAGAAGTAATTTAACATTGTGATTTTAAGAAAAGCTCCATACACATTCATGGCTACAACTTCTTTATTGTCCATTACATTTGCATGTAACATGTGAATGTTATGTCTGTCCATAAGCTTAACACACCTGACAATTTTCAGGAAGATTGGATGAAGGATCCTGATGGTATAAGACATTAACTTGAAAATACATTTCCGAAGTAACATTTGTGTATTCCATCCTGTTTACAAGATATTTGGCAGGAATGTATCACATACCTTCCCTGTAATCTGTGCCAAACTACAGGACAATTTGATAAATGGAACCAATATTATGAGCAAATGAAGTTGTCCCCTTGAAGACCATTAATTACTGCATTCTTCTAGTTTTACAGGACCAATCAGTAGTGGCTTCGAGGTGGGCATGTCATATATTTCTTATAATAAGCATAAGTTTTTGGCGATCTGTGTCCAATGTATTAACAATGTATTGACTTTGTGTTTCAATGTATTGATGATCAGACTGTGTGGTGAACTTTAAAAAAAACCTCTCATTGTACTTTTGCCTATATGTTGGGAGAAACATTTAATTGCTAGTTAGATGCAAGACTAGGGGTCTTATCTGTGTGCATGTCTAAATGATTTATGGCCCCTGGTATGACCATCTCCAGAGTGAAAGTTTTAAGTTTTAACTTTTTCCTAGCAGGCACAGCTGCCTCACCCAATTGGTTAAGAAGCATTGAGAAGCTATGTTCAGTTCTCTCTGTAGCCTGACATTAATTTTGAAGAAAACCTGAAGCTTTTTGTTCAGGCTTTCTCTGTAATCTGACAATTAATTTTGAAGAGAACCATTTGGAGTTCTGTATGTTTCCATGGTAACTGATGTCATCTTCATCAGTGTCTCAAACTGGCAGTGTTTGCTTTAAGAAGGAAGACACAAGCTTTGGTTTTTCAGACTGAGATTCTTAACTGACGTTTGGATTTTCTCTCTCTTCTTCATGGCAGTAAGGAAAAGGATTGGGTGAATATAAAGTAGATTCTTTTGATATCTTTGAACCAATGAATTAAGCATATGTTAGCTTTAGAGCTGTTTCCTTAAAACAGAAATGATATTTAGATCATGTATCTTTGACTGACGACTGATACTATTCTTTTGAACCTACTGATACTTTTTATTTGAATTTAATTAAACTATGCTTTATTTTTATAATATTCTTGGTCTCATGTCTCATTTGTAATACTATATTGTCTTTACAATACTTTCTGAGCAGCTTGGCTTCTAAGCATAGTGTAAATTCAGTTTATACAATTTGGAAAAGAGTTGCCTTTATCTGGTTGAGATCATATCTGACTAGAACACATAGCACTCTTTCCTTTTGAGAAAACTGAGGCACAACGTGACAGGCATAGGGGGCGGCCCTCAGGTGGGCATAGAAGGGACATAACTGGGACTTTGGGGATACCATCCCAGCAATCAGAAGACATAGTTTACACATCCACGCTGGCCAATTATCATCACAATCACATCCTGCAGCATTGTGACAGAGGACATAAGAGAATCTCTATTGGCTCTTTCCTAAACAGATGCTTCTGACTTCCCAGTAACAAGTGGGGGGAGAGATGTTGGGATGGTCACAGCACAGAATGAGGATATTTGGTTGACATTTGTGCTGGCCAATTGGCATCACAAACCGATCTTATACCACAGTGACATGAAAGAGAATCCCTGGCATAGGCTTCTTCTCTGCATATGATGTGCAGGCATCTTCTCTGCATATGATGTGAAGCCTCCCTTTCTGCCCCTGCCTTCCTCTCTCTCTGTACAGGATCTTCTCACCTTTTTCAACAACAGGATTGATAAACTCTGCCTTACTTTTGCATCTGAATCCTCCCCTCCCCCATTTGCTTCCCTGCTATTCCCCCTCCTACCTCTCTCCTCTTCATCTTTCCCCAGCATCCCTTGATGAGGTCACCTCCCTCCTGTCTTCATCTAACCCCTCCACCTTCACTCCTTGATCCCATCTCCTATTGCCTCCTAACAGTGATTGCCCCCACTGCTGCACCTTCTCTGCTGCATATCATCAATCTCTCCCTCTCTATTAGGTCATTTCCATTGGCTTTCAAACATGCCACTGTCTCCTCTAATCTTAAGAAGGTCACTCTTGACTCTTCTGACCCTTCCAGCTATTTATCCCCCCCATTTTGCTTTGCTTCCAAGTTCCTGGATTGGGCTGTCTACACATGTTGTCTTGATTTCCTCTCTTCTAACTCCTCCATTGGCCCCATTCAATTGGACTACTGCCCTCTCCACTTGACCAAGACTGCCCTCGCTAAAATAACTAAAGACCTTCTCTTAGTGAAGTCTAATGGCCTCTACTCTGTTCTTGTTGTCCTCGATCTCTTTGCCATCTTTGACACTGTCAACCATGACCTCCTCCTGGATTCTCTATGCTCCCTTGTTTTCCGGGACTCTGTTCTCAACTGGTTCTCCTTGTATCTCTCAAACTGATCCATCAACATTTCTCTTGCTGGTACGTCCTCTATGCTGCTTCCGCTCTTTGTGGTAGGTACCCAAGTTTCTGTGCTGAGCCTTCTTCTCCCATTGCACTCTTACCCTAAGTAAACTCATAGAATCCCACAGCTTCCAGTATCACCTGTATGCTGATGACATGCAACTGTATCTTTCCACTCCCATGCTCTCCTCCTCCATCCAGTCTCATATCGCTGACTGTCTTTCTGACATCTCTGCCTGGATGTCTTGCCACCAACTCAAGCTTGATATGGGCATGACTGAACTCCTCATCTTCCCCCTAAAATGTTCCCCTCCTACTTCCCTCTCAGTTTCCATTGAGGGTGTCACCATCCAGCCTGTTCCTCAGGCACGTAGCCTGGGATTCATCTTTGACTCCTTCCTCTTCTTTATGTCTCATATCCAGGCTGTTGCCAAGTCCTGCCACTTTGTTCTGTATAATATTGCTAAAATCTGGCTCTGACTTACTGTTGTCACTGCAAACCCCCTAGTCTATGCTCTAGTCATCTCTTGCCTTGACTACTGTAATTTCCTCCTTACTGGTCTCCCCTGCTCTGATTTAAGCCCTCTCATCTCTGTTCAATGCTCTGCTGCCAAATTTGTTCACCTTCCCTCTCGCTTTGACCATGTACAGCCCCGCCTCTCCACCCTGGAACTTTGCCCGTTCTCTTCCCCCACCCTCACCTGCTCCTCTAAACACCTTCACCCTTTCTCTCTTGCTTCCCCCCATGCCTGGAACTCCTTCCCTGGATACATTTGTTTTGCTCCTTGTCTCCCAACTTTTAAGTTCCCTCCTAAAAACCTAGCTCTTCTATTAGGCGTTCCCTGGCTCATCATGAGTGATAAGAATCTCCTTCCTGTAACTAAGTTAAGCATGAGCACCTAACCTCATACATGTATTGGATCTGTGTCTCTCCTGATGTCCCCCTCCTCCTTGTCCCCCCCGCTTGTCTCTCTTAGATTGTAAGCCCCTTGGGTTGGGAACCTGTCTACAACTACTGATTGATTGTACAGTGCTAGATACTCTGCTGGTGCTATGAATAATAAATAACAAATAACAAACAACAAACAACAACAACAACAACAACAACAATAATAATAATAATAATAATAATAAATCCAGAGCATGGTTAGCAGACAAGATGGCTGCTATCCAAATTTCCCGGAGTACTCATGTACTAGAAGTGGGTAAACTGTGGCTCTAGAGCGACATGTCACTCTTTGGCCCCATTGTGGTAAATTGATGCAGTTCTCAGGATTAGGAACTCTGTCCACTCACTGCAGGGTGAGGCAGAATACCCAGAGAAATTAAGATTTATTTATTTCCTTAGTTTGAAGATATCATTTTCAACAACACTACATTGACAGTATGGGCCACAGCTAAGGGGTCTGCTGGAAATTTGAGGGGCACATGACCCTTCCCCTTTCCCCCGTATGTATCACCAATGCCAAATGGTATACAAATACTGTTATGGAAATTCTTCCCAATGCTCTCCAGTTAGGGTTAAGCTGTGATTTGTACCTAGAGCAACTATGCAAACTCTTTGTCATGTACGACAAACCTAGTGAATCTGCACCAGGTTTACTGCCTTTCCACACTCAGTGCCAAATGAACTCTGACAATTTACAAGTAAATCTATTAATTAGACTGAATTAAAATTAAATTGTAAAATGAAACCTCTTAGAAACTTAGCACCCCAATGTCAGACACTCCTGAATGATGTTAATGAGGGAACAACACAGTTTCTTATAGCTGAAAAGTAAACTCACTGCAGCCTTGCTCTGAGGTCTCATGTTGAGGATGCCCCCTGCCATCCATTGCTCTAGCAGCTTGTCCCACTTTTCCCAAGGAATTAATGAGAAGAGAAGATCAAAAGAAAAATAACTGTTGAAACGAAAGCAACACTTAAAAACAAACTCATGTCTTGAAATGAAGTAGCGTTAACTTTCTGAGAGGGAAAGGCTATATCTGTATGTATATAAACGAGGTCATTTACTCATACATCTTTCATTCTGGCTCTGCCTTTGTAAAGAGAGGCCAAGTTTTGTTGCGTCTGTAGATGTTGGGATTCCAGTGCGGGGCTGCTGTTACTGCGTTAATAAGGACAGAGAGATTGGCTGCTCAGTACATATCCTGAGTGTCCTCTTAGTAAGTGGATGCAAAGTGTGCCAAAGAAAAAAATCCCAAGGAAACATGGGATGACAGTATTTTCCTTCCTCTTTAATGGGATAACCAGCTCATTAAATTTTAGCATGAACGTATTTTATTATGAAGTGACAGTTCTAAAGATTTACGTTCCCATTTTTCACCTGTCTTCTGCCTCCTGCTTATTTCTTTGTATTTGTTAATGGCCTTTCTCTAGTTATATAATCCTGTCAAGAGTATAAAAATATCACTTGGGGCTGCTCATTTGACCTAAATCATTCAGCCTGTAGCGGTGACAGGAAAAGTGTACAAGCCGCTCTCAGTGTCGGGAAGGAGTTCTGTCCCAGACGCCAGTAATTGTCACTGTATGCTAAGAAAGTGTAAGATTTAATAAGGTCATAAAATTGAATGACATGGGCTGGCGTGATAGGTATTTTTTTCATTAGCATTCAGAATATCTGGATTCAGTGGGATAATAAATTAGAGCAATTGAGCAGAAATGACCTACTTGATTATTCAACATTTTTCACCAGACTGAGCAGCTGGGCTGGGAGAAAGACTATCAACAATACAGTATGAGCAGAGAGTGTGGATATTGTAGTGAGCATTTCCCGGCTACTACCATCCTCCTTTGGGTTATTCCCACAGTCAAAAAGGTGCTTGGAACCTCCTTCAATATGTAAGTCAATAGAATTCATTTGGGGATCTGAAGCCAGAATTTCTTTCATGTGTAAGAAGCAGCCCCAGCCCTATAATGGTCTGCTTAGGAACATTGAAAATGCCAGATGGGTCTAGACCTATAGCCCATCTAGTCCAGGATTTCATTTCCAGCAGTGCAATGTCTAATACGGAATAGGAAAGAATGGGAGATCATCTCCAAGGGAAGTTTGGTCCAAGTCCCAAAGCAAAGGGGTTTCTGTTACCTTCCCAAACTCTTGATTTTCTATTAATAGCAGTTACAGTTATAAATATAATTAATTACAATAGATTCCCAATATTATAATAGATACCCAACAGCCTTACTTAGGTTTTTGTTATTCTTATTGCAAGTGTTAATGGAGTAATTTAATATTATTGTTTGGGGCTTGTTCTTTTTAGGAGGGGATGGTAAGAGAGAGAGGTTGTGAGGGGAGTCATACACACCCTATGAGGAGTGAGTATGAGCTGAGTGAGTACTGGAAATCCACAGTTTTCCCCAGATGGGTGATTGGGTGGTTTTAATGTATGTCTTATACTTTCATTTTGGTGAGAAATGTGGAGGGGAGACAGCCACAATCCCTTTGTAAGAGAGAGGGGTATGTGCTAGGGAGGGATCTTATGTTGGGGGGGGAGATTTTACATTGTAATTGTTTTAAAGTTGTTTGTAGATTTCAATTGTTTAAAAACTGAAATGTGTATTTTTGAAATTGGATGGGAGGTAGGGTTTGGGGGAATTGGTTATGTCAGGGAGGGTTTAGGTGTGTGGGAATTAGGGGGTGAGGCCAGGGTGTGCGAATAGGTGAGGTGGGTTAGAATGTACATAACTGGAGTGGATTGTTGAGTGTTGGAGGATTGTATTTATATGGTGTGGTTTATTTATATTGGGTGAATTTGTTTGTTTCATTATTGTGATCCACCATGAACCACTCGGGAAAGGGTAGCATATAAATCAAAATAAAATAATAATAATATAAATTTGTTCTTTAAGAGTGAAATGGGTGCTTCATTCTACCATGGGATCTCTCAGGAAAAGAGCAAATCACCAACCTGCAAAAGAGACTGGGAAGCCCAGCCAAATGGGTATGTCCTCCACATGTTGGAGAACATACCCTGGACATGATATTTTACATAGGCCTTGAGGTGGGAATCCATTGATGGGGGTGGTATCAACAGTGCCCTTGTCATGGACGGATCATTATCTCCTCTGGGCGGATATCCTGGTGCATGTCGGCCCTCGGGAGGGTGTGGAATCAGTTAGGTTGGTTCGCCGCCGAAGGCTTATGGAACCTCAAAGGTTCCAGAGAGCTCTAGGGGATGTTTTCTCTGACCTCGATGGCCGCTCACTCGATGACCTTGTGTCTAGGTGGAATATCAGGCTGACAGAGGCCATTGACTGTGTGGCTCCCAGGCATCCACTCCCAAAATGCCAGCAACGCAGCTCCCCATGGTATATGGGTGAGCTGTGGCAGATGAAGCAGGAAGGACGGCGGTTAGAGCGACGGTGGCGTCACTCACGTACTGAAGTGGACCAGTTGCGGCATAGTCTGGTTACGTACCTATACCATAGCGGTGTGGACAGCAAAGAAGGTTTTCTTTGCTGCCCTCATTGCATTTTCTAAGTCCCACCTGGCTGAGCTGTTCCGGGTGGTGAGGGGACTGTTCAGTACGGCCTCCCTCCACCTGGACATGGAACCATCAAATGCTCGCTGTGATTTGTTTGTAGACTTTTTTGCGGATAATATTGCTCAAATTCACCACAGTTTTGATGCAACTTTTTTAGCAGAGAACGAGTCTGAGGCAGTGGAAGCCCTGTCTGGTTCTTTTTTGTGAGATGTGTTTCGGATGGTGTCACCCTCCGATGCGGGGGATGCTCTTGGGACTGTTCGAACCACCAATTCTGAATTAGATCCATGCCCATTCTGGCAGGTTATGGCATGGAGACTGTGCTTGTGGCCTTGGCCGACAACCTCTCCCATGAGTTAGACTGGGGTCGTTCGACCCTGTTGATCTTGTTAGATTTCTCAGCTGCATTTGATACCATTGATCATGAGTTGTTGGTTACTTGGTTGTGGGACCGGGCAGGGATTGGCGGGACTGTTCTTGAATGATTCCACTCATTTCTGGCTGGGAGAACCAAGCGTGTGGTGCTGGGGGAATTTTCATCTTCCCCCCCGGGGTCTCAAGTGTGGAGTACTGCAGGGCTCCATCCTACCCTTCTCCTGTTCAACGTGTACATGCAGCCTTTGGGAGAGGTTGTTAGGGAGTATGGAGTGAGTTGTCATCAATATGCTGATGACACAGAGCTATATCTTTTGTTTTCCTCCGACTCAGGCCCTGAAGTCTCGGTGCTTACACAGTGTTTTTCCGCTGTGGGGGATTGGATGAGGGTGAGCCACCTGAGACTAAATTGTGACAAGATGGTGGTAATGGTTGTGGAGAAGGGGGGGAGTGGCTCCCATCATTGATGCGGTCAGCCCCCTCTGGTTTCTCGGGTCTGGAGTTTGGGGGTGGTCCTGGATCCACAGCTCTTCCTGGATGTTCAGTTGATGGCTGTGGTGAAAGGAGCATTTCACCAGTTACATCTGGTGTGTCAGCTTAAGCCGTATGTCTCAGACTTGGATCTGGCTACGGTCATCCACGCTTTTATTACCTTGAGACTGGATTACTGCAATACACTCTACGTGGGGCTACCCTTGGTATTGGTTTGGAAACTGCAGCTGGTGCAGAATGCAGTGGCCCACCTCTTAACGGGGACAGGTCGACGTGAACATATAACAGCAGTGCTTCGCTCTCTGCACTGGCTGCTGGTAGGTTTCCAGGCCAAATTCAAGGTGTTGGTGTTGACCTTTAAAGGCCTAAATGGCTTGGACA
>QEPC01006601.1:473744-483826 GCA_003113815.1 Sphenodon punctatus | reverse complement strand
CAACAACATTTAATAAAACAAAAGCAAACATGAAAAGGAAACTTATAAACAAGCTAAGAGTGACTCAGTCTCTGCCACTGGGTCTGTCCCCCGGTATTTGGGTGGAAAGCAACAGGCCTTGGGGCGGTTCGCAGTCTGGAGGGCCGGCGTCCACCATGGAGGGGTCGACCATGCCGTTGTCCATGGCATACTCCAAAACCTCTCCCAGCTCATTATGCCACCTGGAGACTGCCTGGTGGTAGAGCTGCATTCCACGCTGTTCGGCGGAGACATACTGTCCGTATGCCACCACCTTCCTCTGCTCCGCCTGCACCACCTGCATCTCCACCACCAGGCACTTCTCCAGGTCGGCAGAGGAGTGCTGGACCTCCTCCATGTGGTCCCGGGTGCAGCGATGCAACCTGGCCTGAAGGTCCTTAATCGCGGCATCCTCTGAGATCCCGGGGGTCTCCATGGTGAGGCTTGAGGTGGGGGGAGGGGAAAGGCTTATATGCCTCCTTTTCCTGGTTGCCTTCCCCCCCCCCCTTTTGCATGTGCTGCGGCTCCATGGACGGAGCTGCAGAGGAATCCTCCTCATCCACCCGCCTTACCCGCATTTCGTGGCTCTGCTTTATGTGGGTGAGAAGCCCCAATGTTGTCCCCTCCCTCTGATGGTGGAAAACTTTATTGCAGATCTAGAAAGAGCAGAAAAAGAAAGGAACATTAGAAGTGCCATACTGTGTCAGACCAATGGTCTGTCAAGCCCTGCCTGCATTCTGTCTTCACGAGTGGGTGGACTGGGTGGCCAGTCATCCAATCTTTCTCTGCAGGGGACTTCCATTCCTGACAGGTCAGAGGGCAATTAATTCCCTGTTGTTCCAGTCCCCGTGATATACCTTGCATGTGGCGGTTCTGTTGCACTGGATGTAATACCGCCAGGCATCCGACGACTGGCGCCGAATGCCTGGGGGTGAATCTGGTGAGCTCCACCTAGGGCTCCGGTGGTGAGTAGTCTTCCTAGGCCTCGTCCTGGAAGCTGGGCTGGGCCTGGGTCCAGAATCCAATTCCTCTCTGAAATGGGACTACATAGGAACACCAAGTAAATATCATCCATTTATGATGATGCCTCTAATCCCCCCTCCTTGGGGTGCTAGTAGGGATGGCAACTAAAAAAAAACAGAAAGAAAAGCACGTGTAAATCCTGCCCTCCCAGGGGTGCTAGGGGATGCTAGATATTGCAACTAGAAAGTCCTGGCTGGCACGTGAAAATCCTGCTGCTCTCCTTGGGGTGCTAGGGATGGCAACGCGAGATGTGACGCTGGCTGGAGGAATGAGACTGCTTTTATTTGGGGGTGCGTAGGGAATGGGATGGCAACTGGAGAATGGAGACCCTTGATAGCCTGGCACATGTTTGGGTGGGGCTCATGCCTGACTGCTAGAAGAGTCCCCCACACTACAGTACCCTCTCTCTCTGTGGCAGACATCCACTGCCACCCACTGTTGGCTACTGTTTGTGCCTGACTGATGCCCACCACCCACACACCCACCCGCATGCCAGTGAGCTGAGCTCGCTCTAACTGATAGTCTTTCTTGTCTTAAAAGTAAAAAAAAAGTTTACAAACCTGGCAGGAATGGCAGTAGAGTCCACCGCTCCCTCCTCCTCTGAAGAGAAAGTCAGTGCCATCGGTGCCACAGGAGGTGTAGCAGGGGCAGCGACCTCCACCTCCTCCTCCTCCTCCATCGGCAAATGTGCCCCCAGCCGGAGGATGTTAACAGCCTTCTTCATTATTTTTTATTTTTTTCAAAAAACCCACACACCAACAGTCATCCACAACATGCACCAACCAGCCAAACACACAGCACAGCCAAACCCAACACAATCACAGTCAAAACACATGAGCCAAGCAGCCACCGAATCAAACACACACCCACTCGCCTCACAGCTCCACATGCACATGAATTTCCGGTTTCCAGTGCGATTTCCAGCTTCCCACGTGCTCATGATATTTTTAGGCCAAATGCTGAATGCCGAACACCAAAAGCCGAACGCCGAATGTGATCTCGGCGATCCACCCGAATGGCCGACACCTGAACAGCCAAACCCGAACACACGAACCGAATGTGGCCAAACCGAATGGGCAAACGTGAACCCGGGGATCCACCCAAACGGACGAACCCAAATGGATGAACCTGAACACACGAACCGAACGCAGTCAATCCCTATTCCATTGCCTTTCACTTTCCTCCCCTCCCCAATCCAACCTAAAGGAACAGAGCCAGTGAAAGGGCAATCACACAATGAATAAAGAGCATCTGTTTATTTGGGATTACTTATCTTAGTCATCATAAGAACATAAGTTTCAGACTGGGTCAGACCAAAGGTCCATCCTGCTGCATCCTGTCTCCAACAGTGGCTGCCTTTGATTGCTTCAGAGAAGTACACAACAGGTCACAATGGAATGGTCCAATCCCTGCTTTTTATTCCTCGCTCCTGACAGTCAGAAATTATCTCCCCAAACCAGCTTGACTAATAGTAATTTATGGACCTACCCTAAGAACTTATCCAGTCGTTTTAAAACCCAGTTATGCTATTGGCCTTTGCCATATTCTCTGGCAACAAGTTCCACAAGTTAACTGTACGTAGAGTGAAAAAGTATTTCCTTCTGTTGATGGTCTTTGATGGTCAGACACCAGATGTCACTGTATTTGTGTGCAAACCACAAGCATGGATGTTATAAGCTGCTAGGAATCAGTTGTCAAATAAAAGGTAGGGCTGCTTGGACTATGAAAGCTAAGTTAATTGCTAATACAATCGGCATAATTAAAATAGCAGCAAGCTAAGGTGTCAATTCCAGTTTGTGCTCTGCCCCATTTGTTTATTCAGTTCTAGGGGCCGTGTTCTTGAAATATATACTACATTTGATATATCTTAGGAATTGTTTAAAATGCTTGGACCTGTTAATAAACAATAAGTGATTGAAACCATCCAAGGTTTCCTTTTTTGGACTGAGCAAGTATCAGGCTAACACCTCACCTGCAGAGTCTAAATTTTAGAGTAACACTATGATTAACACTAGGACTGAGAAAGGGTGGTGGGAAATCCCCAATATAGAAAAAGCCTGAATTGCAGAAGGTGAACAAATGTGTGACCATATTTCCCTGTTATCCAGTTTCTGTGGAGTAAGAAGGGATCCAAGTCCCATGCAAACCAGTTCCAGCTGCAGCAAGGGCTGCTTTCACATCTGACATTATCTTCCGTCAAATAGTGATTTGTGCATAATTTGCTGTGGTGAGAACGATCCCTTCCATGTCAATGTATGGAGCAGGGGGAATAACAAATGTGGAAGGCTGGGCAGCACAGACCTACCTTTACAATGATGGAAGTCATTTCTCCCATCAGTAATTTCCCTTGTGAATGGCTGTAAGAAGCACATTTTTTATTTTGCACCAATTTTATGAAGAGCGAGCGGAAGCGGTGTTCAAATTCCTTGATTGGTCCTCCAGGCACCTTTTAAAGCATGAGCATAGCCAGAAGTAATGTCGGATAGGCACCAGGAAGCCAATCACTGCAGATCTCAATGATCTTTTCTCCCTGCTGCTGTTACCTGGGACCCTAGGAAGTGCAGCAGGGAGGCCATTGGGATATGGGGGTAGGGTCGGAGGCAAATTAGCGTGGAGAGCTCTTGTTGGAATCAAACCATGCAGGTATGAATGCCCATATGCGGAAGAAAAATTAGTATTGCCAGCTAGATTACTAGAAGTGTGAATGTTGCCTGCTACATTCAGTGATGTAACGAGTGATCTGCGAGAATATAAAACCTGCAATAATTGTGCAGGTGTGAATGTGGAATAAGACTCCTTGCCAGAACAGAGAAGATGTCTAATATTCCACTAGGTCAAACCATTCTAAGCAGAGCCAGCTACAGTCATTATTCCTCTCCCAAAGGCCAACCCAGAAACCTCACGCCTGCCCCCTTTTCTGCCTGGGCCACATTGATTGTGCTTCTGCAGAGTTCTATGTGTTTATTCTGCTCACCATGCCCCCATTCCCACCCCCAAGCTCTCCTCAAATTCCAGCATGCTGCCAGTGCCATTTAAAACAGCTGGCAGCTACAAATTAACTTTTTTACTTCATTAGGCTACTTTGCTGAATTATCCCCAATCTGGAGCGTCAGCTCCTCGGCAATGTTCCCTCATCAATCAGAAAATGGAATAGCAGCAAAGCAGCATATGGATAGCCTGGCAGCCTTGGTCAGAGGTATAAGTCTATGTCTGTCCAGTGTTGTGGCTTTCCTTGACAACCTGGCAAAGCAAGGGTTCTGGAGAGACCTTTGCAAAACTGGACCATTGCAAAAGAGCTAGCTGTTATCTTGGGGGGGCAGCTTATCTTTCCTTGTAACATGTCACTGGCTACCTGCTAAACAAAACACATCCGCATCTGCCAGATAGGCACCGCTACTAAATGCCATGTCAGTGAGGGATTCTGGAAAAAAAACACCTTGTAACAACACGAAGTAACAACTTCAGCAAAGGCATACAGTAAAAAAGCAATAGCTCATTGGGGAGACACAGAGAGGAATTGTGAAGGAGATGAAATTGGTAAGTGATTTCACACAGCAGGTGATAAAGTGCGTTTTAAAAGAAAGGACAAAAAAAATCATAGTTTAGTAAGTTTCACAGAAGGATGAAGCATTTATAATGAATAAGAATAGCACCATGGTTACACTGTGGTAGTGGGGATAAAAACTGCAGTAGCCAAAGCCCAGCATAAAATAATGGATCATATTAATTGAAACAGCTTTGTGTGGAAGGGTAATGTGCGGAGCGGAAGGCAATGCAGAACAAATTGCTTGTATATGCAGATAATTCCAGTTTTATGTTAAAATAAGCTATGCATTTCCACTCATAATCCTAATTCTTCTTCCTCCTTCCACACAGCTCTTCTCTCCCTTTCCCCCTACATATCCATCATTTAATTTAGTTTTGTTATTATCGGTGCCGAGTGCTATAGTTCCATTTATCCTGTCACTTGTTGTTTCATCACTGCACTTACTGAATTTCCATGTATATTCGGGGGAGGGGGCACTCCATAAATATGAAAACTTATGGCCTGTAAAACTCCTAGAGCTTGTGGCTATAAAGGGATTTAAATTCACTCCTGAACAGAAGACGAACAGAAAGCTAATGATAACCTCAAAGGACTCAAGTTTGGTCTAGAGGTTTCCCAGCTGAGGATGAGAACCCCTAATGGGGACACACCATTTGCAGATGGGGTCCAGTTCTGGTTGATATTTGATAAATACCATCATCATTTATATAGCACAAGCAATGTCCCTGGCACTGAACAGTTATTAATTAGAGACAGGTCCTTTCCGGAGGGGCTTACAATCTAGGAGAGACAAGGGAGGAGAGACAAATGAGAGGGGAAGATAGGAGGAGACAAGAATGTATTCACAACGTTAAGAAATCACTGGTGACTGTGCTTAACTTAGTTACAGGAAGAAGGGGGCTCTGAATAGGAGAAGCATCAGTGACCAGACTGTGGGGATAAGGATCTAGAGAAATCCTGATGGAAGAGGTAGGTTTTCAAGAGGGAGCTGAAGGTTGGGAGGGAACAGAGTGTCTGAGTGTTAACAGACATCCTCCTGGACATTTGTTCCCATGACTCCCCTTGCTGGGGAGGGGGGCAGGGAGTAACATGTGGCTTCCCAGCCACATGGTTGTGCTCCTGGCATTACCCTACTCCTGGCATTACAGACAGCTATGGCTGAGTACCATGGCAACCCCCCACACTGGGAAGAGCTGGGGCCAGAAACAGACTTCCCAGCTGGGCAGCTGCTGGGTCCAGACTCTGGGCCTGCTTTGATCTGGGCCCACAGTCCAGGCCCAGCTGCCACCCCAGGTGGGGTTTGTTTCAGGCCCATATCTGGTGGGTCTGGAACAAATACACAGACATGATGCTGGTCCGGTAGGGCCAAAGTGGGCCTAACCAGGCCAGCATCATGTCTGTTAACACCTTATGTGCTCGGGGGTGGGTTGGGGTTTCCAGTCATAGCGGGCAGCATGGGAGAAGGGCCATAGACAGTTCAGGGAACAAGAGACTCGGGGACAAATGAGGATGGTGACAGAGAAGGAGCAAAGCTCCGAGGTGGATTGTAGGGAGAAACAAGTATTTGTTGCTGTCTGGTAGGGATGAAATGTTGCACCACTGCGGCAGCATTTACCAGCCGAAAATGCTGTTCCGCACAAAACAGCATGATTAGGAATGGAGCGATTTTCACGCCTTGCACTCATGGCTTTCCGTGGTTGCTGCCGCTGTACTTTTGCCATTGCAGATCTCACGTGGTAGCGTCAGGTTTGTCACAAAGTTTGACCTTTCACTTAAGTGCGGCAGCTTTGTATTGTGATTCCTTGCTGCATGGTTCCGCATGGTTTGAATTCGCACACAGTCACACACAAAAAAATAATGGGGGCGGGGCCTGCAAGTGTACCTGATAAAACAAATGTATTTGCTACGTATGTGTTATGTTTATGCCCCTGCAGCAGCATGCTCATGGGGGTCACTTTGAGGCTTTGACTTTGACCATGGCGAGTGGGTGGCAGGTGAAAGCTCTGAAGCCATTTGCATCCATCCCATCCTGTCCCATTCATAACAAAACTGGGAGACCACAGCGGCATCATATAGTGCAGGTTCGTCCCGTCTCTCCGACCGGCATCTTGCATCCCATTAACTCAAACTGGAAGGTTGGTTCCCCTTCCCCATCCCACTTTGTTCTTCATTGCTGGATGCTGTTAGGCCAGGTGAGAGGTGACCATAATACAGGCACAGGCAGGGGTAGGAGGGTGACTGACTAGCTGTTGCAATTTGTAAATTAATGCCTACCCTGACCCCACCCCACAAATCCTTTGAAATGAGAATAGCATTGGAGACACCACCGACTAACTCACTTGGCCTCAGTGAACACCTGTCCTGCCTGCCTGAGCCAGCCAGTTGTCGGGGCAGGGGTGCAATCATCCCTACCGTATTGTCATTGTGTGTGTGTGTATACATGGCCATTATATATACACATTACAGTACATTTCAGTACCATGTATTGATGAAGATTAATTTGCCATCATTAATACAGCTTTACTGCAGTGACATCACTTTTGCTTCCTGCCTCCTCAATGGATTTCATAGCAACACCTAGGAGGAGGTGTCATTTTCATCCAGTACGTGGATAGAGGACACATCCAGCTCTGCTGCAGCCTGATAATAAGGCAAGTGTTTTCCCTCCCATTACAACCCATTCCTAATTTTATTAAAAAATAAAATAATAAAACATTTATTTATTTCTGTAAAATTACATTTATGTGACTTAACAGTTTACATAACTGTTAAGGAAGAACAGGAATATGTTATGTGATTCATATGTTAGTATACATGGTTCCTGCTTCGTGACTGGATTTAAAGCATTTTATCAATTAGAAGTCAATTTTTATATTTACGGTTAACTACGCCATAAGCTGAATGTAAACATGAGAGGGTTTGAATATGAAAGGGACAGAGGGGCAATGGGAGGAGAGGGAGAGGGATTTATTTATGTACAATATTTAATACCCTGTCCCATCCTGCCACCATCAGCTTGGGCCGGGTTATAATCTTGGGTGTTTAGTATGTGCTCCCATGCTGTGATTGAGGGGGGTGTAACAACACTGCTGTCATGGTGGGATCATTAGCTTCTGAAAGGCCAGATCCCAGTCCTCCTAGCCCATGTCGGGTTACTGGACCACTTCCGTTGGCCCACCTTTGGAGGCTGATGGAGCCATTTTGTTCAGGGATGTGGTCTACTGGCCTGGGAATTATCATTAAAATATCATTTAAGTAAAACATTTTCTACACTGTGTTACCAACCATAAACAGTCTGTGTGTGATTACAGATTCAAAAGAACTTTTAAGTGATGGCTCGTGAGACTTCCAACAGCCACCAACATACTGAATCATTGCCACCACTCATGAGGCTCCACAATGGGAAAAGAAAACTCCACCGGCAGAAGCAACGTAACTTACTCAGAGGGTCCATATCCTCCCCTGTTTCTCACTCACATGAGCAACATCTGAAGCAGCAGCCGGAAACACAGCAGCATTCACATGTGGATGAAGAACCACATGAGGAGATGCAACAGGAACATTTGGTGTCACGGAGTTCAACAAATGCTCTTTGGCACCGCATCCATCGTTTTTGGTGCACGCAGGAGGTAGTGCATGAATTATTGGAAAAATGTGCACCATCAATTGCAGACAAATCATCAGTGGCATCAGAATCCAAAGATGTGCATGTGCAACATTGGCTGGGGAAGGACGATGAGATAGTGGTTGAAGTGGTAAACACAACAACTGTGCTACGACCAGTAGAGAGATGTGATGAGGACTCTGAGGACGGACTGGTGCGAGACATCACCACCACTATTGACGTGGAAGATATGGGCCGTGACAACTTTTTGGTGAGTGATGATGATGATGATGTATCTTTTATGGATGATAATGATCCTGAGTATTCCCCCGCTTCTGTACCCTCCTCTTGCTCCACACCACTGAGCAAAACATCAAAGATTGTGCAGCACCCATTCAATTTCAGAGATGAAGAAATTGATTTGGCTTCACCATGTGGAGGAAGGACACATTCAGTTTCTGTGTTCAACAGATACACTGTAGCACAACAAAGTAAATCCACCACCACAGTGTCTAACAGTAGAAAGACCCTGTTTGGTAATTTAGTTTCACCTCAGCATCATCCTCTGTCTCCAGCAACATCACAAGAGACTGTGGTATTGCTTCAGCATGGCACAACCACCATCTCCGAAGATGCAAGAAGAGGACAAAGGTCTGATGTATGGAAGTATTTCACTGCTTGTGATGCAAAAAAATTAAAAGTACGTTGCAAATACTGCCAGAGAGAAATCACGAGAGGAAAAGAAGGTGGGAAGAGCCGGCCAGGAACCAGTGGCATGCATAGCCACATGAAACATCACCACAAGTCAATTCTGAATGCCACTAAATGCAGAAGGACAAGCGCTGATCAGTCAATGGACACCGGCGGTGTCACTACTGTGCAAACTACATTGGAGCAATATGTACAAAATAAGCTGAAATGGTCAGCATTGCACCAATTGCACAGTACTACCTCGCACTTGTGACAAAGATGCTTGCAGTGGACATGCTGCCTTTTTCCTTTGTGGAGAATGAGGAGTTCCATGAACTGATGGAGGGCATGGCCCCACGATGGAAGGTAACTTCAAGGGTATACTTTGCCACAAAGACAATGCTCACACTGTACGATGAATCATGCAAAGTGGTTAAAGCAGCTATGCATGCTTGTGAAGGTGCAGTTGTGCACCTAACAACAGACATGTGGACCAGTGCGCAGCACATGGAGTACCTGTCCATAACTGGGCATTGGATACATCGCAATGGCTAGAATGTACTGCAAAGACACCAGGCTATACTTGCTTTGGAACACTTTCCACAAGCCCACAAATCAGAAAACATACGTAGGAAATTAGTACAGCTGACAAAGCAGTGGTTGCAGCCGCTTGGTCTCTCAGTTGGCTTCATAGTAGCAGACAATGGGCCTAATATTGTTAAAGGCATTTGTGATGCTGAGTTTCAAAGCATTGCTTGCATGGCTCATTCCCAGCACCTTGTGGACAAGAGATTTCTCGAAGCTGGTAAATATTAGGGGTGGGACTACCGAATCATCCGGTATCTGATACTGCTGGTATTTTGGTGTACTGGCAGTATCAGATTAACCCGGTAATCCGTCCCATTTTCCGGATTCCCCCCCATACTGGATTTTTTACATTGCGGCCATTCAAATGAATGGCCACAATGTAAAAAAAACACCACAACCCCCCAAAATGCTTTCCCTCCCCAAGTCCAGACTGTGCAGGTGGAAGGGAGGACACCCCCCACCCACCCTGCCCAGTCTGGATTTAAAAAACAATTTTTTTTCTTTAAGTCCCAAGTGTGGGCTCCGGGCTGTCGCCGGCGACCCACAGCCTGCACCACCATCCAGCAGCAGGTATTAGTACTGGTACTAGGGTGATCCCTGAGGTGGGGGGTG
>QEPC01006601.1:437079-473644 GCA_003113815.1 Sphenodon punctatus | reverse complement strand
GGGGAGGTAGGGTGATCCCTGGGGTGGGGTGTGTGTTAAACCACCCCCCACCCCAGGGATCACCCGAGTACTGGTACTTACCTGCTGCTGGACGCTGGTGCGGGCTCCGGGTGCCGGCGGTAGCCCAGAGCCCGCACTTGGGACTTAAAGAAAAAAAAAATGTTTTTTAAATCCAGGCTGGGCAGGGTGGGTGGGGTGTGCCCCCCCTTCCACCCACACAGCCTGGGAGGGGGAGGGGGGAGGAATTTTTTTTTTATTCCATTGTTTTCAATGGGGACAGTTCCCCATTGAAATCAATAGAATAAATCCGGTACTGGTATACCGGGTGTAATCCGGGAATCTGGTTTTTTGAGAACTGGTAACCGGTAAAACCGGTAACCGGTATTCTGCCTGGTATCCCACTCCTAGTAAATATGTGTTAGAAACACTTCAAAGAGCAAAGAAGTTGGTAGCACACTTTCGCCAATCTGCAGCATCTCGTCGTGTGCTCCAAAACATACACAGAGAGAGACTACTTCCACTTCTGTTTTTTCCTATTGATTTGTGCACGCTTTGGAACTCAACATATAATATGATCAAGAGATTACATTCACAAAGACTTGCAGTGGACACTTACTTTGTTGTGGCATCCAAATCAGTACTAAAAGACATTGTTGAAATTCAGTTAACAGTGGGCCTGTGGGATGTAATTGAAACACTGCTAGTTCTGCTGGATCCGTTTCTCACAATGACCAAATTTGTCAGCAAGGCAGATGCCATGCTCAGCGAGACCTTGGCAGCGCTCGCCTTATTAAAGACCAAAGTGGAAGATATTAAAGAGAAATTTGTTGTGAAGGATGATGCACAGAGTTCTGCTGCTGTTACAATGGCCGGTACCTTGCTAAAGTTCAAATCAAATTTTATTTACGTAGCCTTAGGCCATAGTAATACACAACTTACAAAAAGAAAAATTTGAATTCTCTTAAAACCGGTGTAACCCTACTATATCGTATACCCCTATAAGAACTATAAAATCTCATAATCTCACATAATACATACAATCCTATTTCTTACACCATTCAATAATAACATACCTCAAATAACAAATATAAAATATATAATAAAACTGTATAAACAAAATCACTACTATAAAGAACTCCAATTTTATTTATTTATCGCAAGTTCTCTTTATATATTGTCAGTATCCCCTATGGTTCCTTGTGATTATCCACTATAATTAAAACTTGGTATAACATCTCCTTAATCCTGCCAGATCATTGTGTGCCATGAGTACCCTCCACGGCCTCCTCCAGAGGCTTAAACTCCATAAATCTTTTCCTTATAAGAAAGGCCTGGATTAAGAATTTTGTGGTAGCTAGCATGAAGTTAGAATCATTCAATGCATACCAAAATAAGTTAAGGGCCGTCCTTCCTGGATATTTCTCCATAAGCGGAGAAAGTTGACTTTTACGGATTGTATTGTACATCTGGCAGGAGAAAAAGATATGTTGGACAGTCTCTACTTCCAATGCATCAAACGGACATAATCTTCGAATCCTATCCCCTGTATATGTCCCTGAAGAACTTTGGCTGGTAGAGCATTAAACCGAGCGCACATCATCGGGTACTTCCCCTGTACTGATATCTTTCCCTTCAGGTAACATGCAACCTTCCCCTCATTGGGTATATATTCGATGTAATCCCTTAAATGCTGAGTCTGCCTCACTACCGCGATGTCCATCTGCCTATAAACATCCCTAAGTCTCGTTAACACCATGTTTTTTACTAGCCCCAAAGGCTGGTTATGAAGATTTCCCACTGCAATACCTAGATGTTTTAGGAAACTGATTAACGACAAGGCCCAAGAGTTCTTATATACATCCCTAACATAAAAGGCCAAGAGACCTAGTTGTGAGCCATGAGAAATCTTGATCCACAGTTTAATTGCTGCTTCCCAACCCAGCACGTCCCAACTCATTTGGCCAGTTTCCAATCGGGCTGCTGCAGATGGAGTTCCAGGGGGGATACATAGTATCTTTTGCAACAAATAAAATTGCAAGGTTCCTATACTAACCTTGGTAAGGGATTTCCAAATTTCTGCACCATACAGTAACTTGGATCTGATCTTAGCGTTTCCTACCTGGAGAGCCGGCACAACTGCCAGCCTATCTGTATTGTAAAAATATTTTACTATGGCCTTAATTGCATGTTTTACAGCATCCATCACTTTCTTCACATGTATATCCCATTTACCGTTTGCCTGAAAACACAGACCCAAGTATTTAAACACTATGACTTGTTGGATTTCCTTCCCTCCAATGCTCCACTGATATATCTTACGTGAATTCGAAAACACCATCACTTTAGATTTACCATGATTAATCTCCATATTATTTAGGTTACAATATGTGGCAAATTTATTCAGTTGCCACCCTAAGCCAACCCTAGTTTGGGAGACCAGGGCCAAATCATCCGCAAAAAGCAAACATCCCACCGCCCTATCTGCCAATTTTGGAGGGTGGAACTAAGGGTCGGCCATCAAGGGGATCAAGTCATTAATAAACAGGTTGAACAAAGTAGGGGCCAGTACACATCTCTGTCTGACCTCTACGTTTGTAACCACCTGACTTGATACATGACCCACCTGGTCCATGCAAATTCTCAGGGAGGTATTCCCGTGCATATTTTGAATGAGGATGAGAAGCCTTTTGTCAATTGCCATGGCTCTAAGCTTCTCCCACAACATCTGCCTATAGACCCTGTCAAAGGCTGCATGTAGATCTAGAAAAGCCACAAAGAACTGCTGGTTTTTAACTCTATATTTCTCAATAAGATGGAGCAACATGAAACAATGCTCTACTGTGGAATGGGAGGATTGGAAACCCGCCTGCTCTGGATGCACAATAGCATTATCTTTAATCCATGCTGTCAACCTTAACAGGAGCACTTTGGCGTACAGCTTGCTAACCACGCTCAAGAGGCTTATAGGCCTATAATTTTCTGGGTCAGCACATGAACCTTTTTTAAAAATTGGTATTACAATGGCCATCCCCCAGGCTACTGGAAACACACCCTTGAAATTTATGTCCGTGAATAAGGCAATAAGCAACGGAACCCACCAATCTAGATGGGCCCGAATGCATTCAATTTGCACTCCATCCACTCCTGGAGCTTTCCGGGTTTTGAATGATCCAATGTGGTATACCAGCTCCTCTGCTGTTATTGGCGGCCATACAGGAATATCTGACAGGGCTTCATTAACACAACTCTCCTGTTCGATTGGAACATAAAAATTATCCCTGAAGTATTGTTCCCATGTGCCAGGAGGAACCAGATACAGAGACTGGGGGGGCCTCCTAGTTACAGCACCATTCACACACCTCCAGAAATTTCTGGAATCTCTTGCCTCGGCAGCTGCTAGCATCTTGTCCCAACCTTCCCTCCAAAAACCCACTTTCTTAATTCTAATTAGGCTGGCATAAGCTGTCTTTTGCTCTTGGAAAGTTTGAAGAAGATCTCTTGAGTGATTCTTCCGATATTCTATATATAGTTTTCTCAAGTTATGTTTAGCTGTTCTACACTCCAGGTCAAACCAGAGCTTATCACTAGGATTTGTCTTGCCAATCCCCCTTTTGGCCTTTGTACTATATAGATGGTCCTTTATAAATGACATTATTTTGTCATACTCCTCCAGTTTCACATCTGGGCTCCCATCCCCCAGCATCTGACCGTACAATTCCACAATCTCCTGTTGTCCTAGTGACTCCTGAAATAAACGGGCCTGTGAATCACTCCATTTTAAAGGGGGGAAAACATCCGCCCCAGTGTAATTACACTTTCCTGGGTAATAATTGGGCACTTCTATGTGTCCCACTTCTAGAATAAGTGGGAGATAATCACTCAGGGCATTATAAGTAACCCTGAAATCCTTAATATATTCTAGCATGATTGCAGTTACGGCGACCAGATCTATAACTGAGGCCCCATGGGCTCCGATATGGGTAAACTCTCCCTCGGGATCTGAGAAGCCTGCCCCATTTAAGATGGTAAGCGATAAGTCTCTACTCATGGTTGTAAACCTCAACCCCAATGCATTTATTCTGCAATCTTTAGATGAACGTCCCTGCAAGCCTATGCTTTCGGGGGGAGCTAATGCAATGCCATGCTCCCTTAGGGCATGGTCATTAGAGCCAATTCTAGCATTATAATCACCGACGAGTATAATTTTTGCCTTAGGAAACTTTTCCTGTAGTTCTTCTACTACCTTCTGGAATTTGGCCCAGTTTTCCTCCCTATAAGAAGGGGAGTTATGAGGTGGAAAATAAGCATTCACTACAATCATTGTTACCCATCTTAATCTAATCCTAACTGCCAAGGCCACTGGTGGCAAATATAAAATGCCATCTGAAGCTTCTGCCCATCCCCTAGCTATCAAACAAGCCAGACCTCCACTCGGACGCCCTCCTCTCTGCAAGGGCTTAGCCTCCAGTGTGAAAATTCTGTAGTTGATAAACTCAAGGGATACTGTTTCCCACATTTCCTGGAGACAAATTACTTGGAATTGTGCTAAAAAGGGTGCAAAATCACATGAGTCCAATTGTCTGTTCCAATCCGCTATGTTCCAGGCACATAATTTAATAGACCTCTCATGATACACATCTTCTCATGGCAGCTTCTCTATAACAAGATTCCTAACACTTTGACTCCCTTCCATCTCACAAGCTACATTCCCAGCCACATCCCCTGGTCCCAGTATATCCTCGGTACCCTCCCTTTTATCTGGAGGAAACAAAATCTCACCAAGGCGGAGCAATAGCCATCATATCAACCTCATTGGCTGGCCATTTCTGGGCCCCATATGTGACTTGTCCTTTGGGCTTGTACCTATTGAAGTGGTTGTGAAAATGGCATTGTCAAACCTAGAAGGCCATCCTGGATGGGAGCTTTTGATCCCAGTTGCCTATCAGATAAAACCATATTGTCTTTCAGGTTCTGCATGCGCTCCTGAGGTGGCCGCCTTTTAGGTGGAGCCCCTCCCCCTCCCCCGCCCCTCCAAATTCCCTCAAAGGCATCGGTTTACTCTTGAGTACACAAACATCTCCCAAAAGAATGCCCCATGTAGAAAATAAATAGGTTTTACCTAAAGGTAATAACTAATCTTTGTAGGTAATAACTAATCTTTGTAGGTTCCTCGGGGCTGGTAATATTTGATAAGTTGAAATATGCCCCCACGGGATTTCTCTCTTGAGTATAACAGATAAATGATGCCAAATGGCATACTTAGTATGCCATGTAGGGAAGGTACCATCTGGCAACATGTGGATTTGGAAAGCTAGGGAGAACTCATCTAATACATATTTGGGCATAGAATAATTTATTAAGGGTCGTACCTCTCCCCCCCCTCTACTTGGGGCTCCTGGCTGGATTGATGCTTTGTCCCATGTGGGTGATGTCTAGAGTCAGTTTTCTGCTCTTCCAATAATTTTTGAAATTCTTGACCCATTCTTTCTGCCTTTAGCTCTATCAGGCTTGTCACAATATGATCCAACCCTGATTTATGGGTTCCTAGTAGGGCTATAATCTTGTCCACCTGGGTTAATAGTTTCTTAATTAGGCCTGCTAACAAAAAACACTGGTCCCCCAGCAACTGCATTGTGGGGACCTCCGTACCCCATGAGCCCACTGGATTTCCAAGTCCTTGTTCCCTGAGCAATGGAGAGGAATAACCTCCTCCACCTGCCGAGCCCACAGATGAACTAACCTGTGATGAATTGTGGCTTGAAAGCAAAGCTCTAGGGGACAGTATGCCCTCTTCACAACATGTCCTACGAGATAATGACAAAAAAGCATCCAATAAAAGCATGGGGAATTCTGTGCCCCATGGCTTACTGTCAAGGGGGGGCTCTGCCGCCGACGTTTACGGGTCATGCTTACACCACTAGTCCAAATCCTCCAGTAATCTCCAACAGTCTCTCGTGCCCTTGCCCTGGCCGGCGCCTAAGGACGTGCCCTTGCTTGTACACGGAGATAAGTCCTCAAATTCCAGCTGTCAACACATTGCAGTAACCAGCAAAAAAAGGGGGATGCCACCGTCACCTTAGCCCCAGAAACGGCCCCGACAACGGCCGACACCCTTAGGTGTCGCCCTTCGGTTGCCGCTCAAGGGCTGGCACCCAAGGGGCCCCAGCCTCTGGATATATATACCTGCAATGGGAGAGTAGCCAATGAGGGCTGGGCAGTCCACTCCACCCCTAGCTTCTCCCTCCTAAGGCTGATGGACACACAGGCCACACCCACAGGGGCCCCAGCCTCTGGATATATATACCTGCAATGGGAAAGTAGCCAATGAGGGCTGGGCAGTCCACTCCACCCCTAGCTTCTCCCTCCTAGGGCTTCTGGACACACAGGCCACCCCTGCTAAAGTTGATTGATGAGAGTCCACAGTTTCAGATAATGATTTCCAGGTCACAGTACCGGACTGCAACAGCTCTGGACCCATGATTTAAGAAGGTAAAAAAGATCTTGGGTGGGGATCAATCAGCAGATGCTGCACGACATGACATTTCACAGAGGCTTCTTTGCTTACTGAGCGAGAACACAGATGTTGAAGATGATGAAGATCATACTGACAGCAGTGCAGAAGACAAGCCAAAAGGGGATGGTTCTTCCGTTTGGTCAAATTTTAAGAAATATGGCCTCCTGTCATCATATTGTGCACTAAGTGGGAAAACATTAAGAGGAAAGGATGCTCTGCACCGATCAACGTCACTCACAGCAGTAGAGGACATTTATGATCAGTACCTGATGTCTCTAGGGGTGGTTGGCATGAGTACTGATCCACTAATTTATTGGAATGCAAAGAAAGATACTTGGCCGGCACTCTATAATCTTGCGATATCCCACCTTGGTTGCCCCACCAGCAGTGTGCCATCTGACTGTCTATTTAGCTGTGCTGGTGCAATTGTGGACGATAAAAGAACGAGCCTCTCAAGTGCAAATCTTGAAAGACTTACGTTGATACGCATGAACAGGGACTACCTTCCAAAAATTACAAAGGAGTTCCTGAAAGCCACAGACGAGGAAATTATGCAGCTAACTAAAGAGGCATTGGAACTTCAACAACAGGGCTGTGATCTGGAGGATGACATATGCAAGGACATACATGACCATTCTTGAGAAGGTAGGCACTCACTGTGACAGTGTCAGTGCATGTGTGCATACACATCGAAGGTATATTGCTTAGGTAGTTGCAGGCAGCATGGCACTACTGTTGTCCTCTTCTATTCATCATTTAAATTTGTCTTCTGTGGTTTTCTTTTCCTCTTTTCAACACCCAGATATTCGGAGTACTGACTCGGAGCACTGACTTGGAAGAAGGTATTCTTCTCACACCCACACGCACCTGACACAGAATAGAACTCCAAGGTTTCGGTCAAGGATGACATGGAATGGCCAAGCTTACAGGGTTTGGGGGGTGGTGCTGTGCTGGGAGGACATAGAACTCCCACAGACAGTCTGAGATGATGAGGATCCTCATCATTGGGAATAGGAGGTGCTGGTGTTCTGGGGAAGACAGAGGTGTTGCTACATCTGAAGTCATCATGGAAAGCTAAGTGTTCTTGTTTACAAAGTGTGCACTGCCTGTGTGCCCTTATCCCTTCTGCATTTTCCTGGGTCTCTTAAGACTGTTCAGCCTGCCAAAAACATCATACAACTTTTTTGGCCAGCCTGAAACACTCTCTCCCCCCCCCCCCCATGTATCCCTCTAGAAGTGTGAGGTCAACTTTCTTGTGTTGTTTCTTGTTCCTCCCCCCTCCCCAGTTCTTAAAATTGAGGTTTTTATCATTTCATCTTCAGAGGTATTTTCTACCTCCATTTCAGTCAATGGGAACAGGAACACACTATACACCCTTTGCACTGGGGGGGAGGGGGGTGTCCTCTACCATTGGCTTATCTGGCCATCCTACTGTGAACTGAACTCCAGGAAGACATTGCCCTCTGAACCATTTCTGTTAGTTGTGCTGCTTTACATGAGGGGTCATGGTGGCCCACAATACAATGGGGGTTGCTTTGTATATCTATTTCTCAGTTGCTGTACTACTAAACTGCCAATTTTTTCCCTTAATCAGGAGTCCAAATCAATCACAGTCATTATTTTTGGGGCCGCTACAGTTGATAGTGGCAGTTGATAGTGGCAAGTTTATAGTGGCCATCACGGAGCCAGGCTGGCAGATGTACCAGGGGCAGGGGGCCTTGAAAGATACAGTATTTGAGGAATTAGAAACCAAACATGTCATTTGATTACTGACTCTGCTTCTTTCTTTTTATTCAGAACCAGATTCCACCTCCTTGATCTGCATATAGACTTGTGGGATGTTTTGGTGCAATAACAAATGTTATTCTTCTTCATGAATTCATATCTATCTGATTGCCATTTTTACATGGAGTCGGGAAGGAATTTTCCCACCACTTTCTCCTTTTCGCCCCAATCTAATGTATGGTTTTTTAAAAAAATTTTAGAGGCGGGTTTTGCCTTCCTCTGAAGAATAGATATATTTAATTTTGCTTAGAAACTACCAATTACTCAAAAATATGAACCAATCTATGCAATAAACAGTAATTGGATGCCTGTATTTGTTGTGCTTGGTGCAGTCTTATTTGTGTATTTAACCAAGAAAGGTCCCTGGCCTGCTCTGCTTACTTAAATACAGAGTGATCAACTCCATTGGGCAAGTAACATCAGCTAGAGCTGTTTGCATAGGTTGCCACTTGCAAAAATCTCTCTGTGTATGTTCAAAATCAAAATGTCCCTGCCCGGTTTTGCTGACATAAATACATACTCAGAGCATATGGACAAGAACCAGTTTGTGTACACAAAACCTACTTATGAGTGTGTTTGTGTGTGTGTATGCATATGTGAGTGCCCACTGTTGCTGTAGCAATTGCAAACCCCAAGCCCACTTTAGTGCACGG
Organism: Sphenodon punctatus; assembly: GCA_003113815.1. Taxonomy (NCBI): domain Eukaryota; kingdom Metazoa; phylum Chordata; class Lepidosauria; order Sphenodontia; family Sphenodontidae; genus Sphenodon; species Sphenodon punctatus. The sequence goes on along the minus strand of QEPC01006601.1, from coordinate 464,692 downwards.
GTTACGCTGCTACCTTACAAAAGGAGCTACAGAGACCTCCCAGTCCCTGAATCCCCTGGGCCCAGCCCTTGCCCTGCTCGCTGTGCTCTGCTGTTACATACAGCAACTGAACAAAAACCTCCTTCAGTCAGACCCAAATCTCAGAATTATCACCAACCCCAATAGGTTCCAGCTGGCCAGCTGCTTGCCAAAATCTCACCCTGTGTGGTTAAAAAATATGTCTTGGCCTGCCCTGCTGTGTTGATTGACTTAGCTGAGGACCCTGACCGTCATTTTTGTAATGCAAATTGCAGGTGAATGATTCCCATCCCAGGTTCATCGCGGGCGGTGTGGGTGACTGGGCAGTGGGGCATTCACAGAGCGGGTGATGATCCTGAAGGGAACAGGCAAACACTCTATGCTGACATGAGAGTGAGTGACATACACTCACAATTTTGCTAATCTCCCATGCCAATATACAATGGTTTTTATTTTAAAAAGGGGATATTTTAATTTTTTATTGATGGGCAGCAGTGCTGCTGAAGCCGCTGGATGCGGCTAGGCAAGGGACGGGAGGGATTGAGGGGACACCTCCCCCCCCATAATCACCACGCAGCGTCCTGCTGAGCCTGAGAGACAGTTATTGGCTACTGAGAGACACTGCGCTGAGGGCAAAAAACTCAAGTCAAGACAACGTGTGTGTTAAAAAAAAAAAAGCTCTCTGCCCTGCTCTGCCTGCTCTGCTTATTGACTTAGCAGAGTACACTGCCCTTCACTTTAGTTATGCAAATCACCGGTGAAGATTCCCATCCCCCTCAACTCATCGTGGTGCGGTGACTGGGGGGGTGGGGCATTCACAGAGCTGATACTGACTGATGATAGTGGGTTTTTTAAACTGCTTGGCTCCAGGCAGCTGTGGCCCCCACCCCCATCCATGCCAAAATGTTTTGGTGTTACTTGTCAGCGCAGGGAAGGGAAAAGGCAAACACTCTATGCTGACAGACTGAGTGACACAAACTCACAATTTTGCTAATCTCCTTTGTACATTGGCATTCCTGGTCCACAAATATGTTTGCTTCTCTTGTACTGGTGTGATAAGTTGTTTCCCCTGATCATATAGGTTGACCCTGATCCTGCAAGCTGCATTGTGCAAGAGACACCCCTTTAATTTGATGCTCAATGAAGGTATCTTGCAGGATCAGAGACAATGAAGGGAAAGTACTTTCAATGCACAGGAAAAAAAATCAAGTGAAAGAGATGCATCTCAATCCACCATTGCTGCCTCTTGCAATTTTTGTTTGTTTGTTTTTTTAATCACAAGTCTCTAGCTATTTAGTTTTTCTCAAATCTCCAGCTTCTGGTCATTATATGAGAATTTCTGCACTAGTGTTCACAAAATATAAGGTTTTATTCCCTGTGGTTTTAGAAACATTCCATTTCAGTGTGCGAAAAAGATGGCAACTGGAAAGAGTTAACCCTTACTTTTTTTTTGAACTTGCAATTTTAGTGTGGCTTGCTTGGCTTAAGATTCTGAATGCTTGGGGTGGCAATACAGCTTAGTCTTAGGGTGTTCTCAGATGTTACGAGATCACAGGGTATTTTCAGATGTTACAATACCACACTCAACCATGGTGAATCCCCCGTGGTGGTGGATGGTCCCATAACGTCTGGTTGCTCCCCGCCAGATGTTCACCACGGTGAACCACCGGTGGTGAGCAAAATAACCACGCTTTTGAGGATGGTCTGGGCATCATCCCCGAAAGCATGGTTAATTGAACCACTGCCGGGAATCAGCGGATGGTAACGTCTATCACCGCCATCAATTCAGGGCCGTGACCCAGACCCTGGGTCGGAATCAGGCGCAGCGGCCAGATTGGCCGCTGCGCCCAACTGTCTCTAGGAGGGCGGGTGGCTGGGGGGACAGGGCTGTGAGGCTACACATTGCACCACACAGCCCCGCCCTCCCCAGATTCCCCACCATAATCAGTCAGCATGTCTATTGGATGTCACTTTTTGATTCCAGCAGGGAATCAAAAGGTGATTCCATGACGGGGCCAATAGGCGCCCCGTCATGTCTGAAATCACCCACAGTCAACCACAGTGAACCACACTCAACCCAAAGGGTCATGAACGTTTGTTCGGCAGCCGCCAGATGTTCACCACAGTCAATCCCCAGCAGGGGACAAAATCAACCAAGCAAAGGATGATTTCAGACATGACGGGGCACCTATTTATTTATTTTTTATTTATTTGTTTATTCAATTTGTATCCCACCCCTCCTGTGAACAGCTCGGGGTGACTAACAAGTTAGTTATAAAACAATAAAAAAATTAAACAATATAATAAAACACTCCATAAAAACACTCCAATAAAACAGGCTGGGATAATAAATAAATAAATAAATAAATAAATAAGGGTGGGGGGAGATAAAACACCCCCTCCCCCACCCCGCCTCCCCAAAGGCCTGGGTGAACAGACAGGTCTTACAGATTCGCTGAAATGTCAAAAGGCTTGGGGCAGGTGAGCTTCCTCCGGGAGGGAATTCCAGAGGCACGGCATGGCCACTGAGAATGCCCTCTCCATTGTGGCCCCCCGCTTAACATGGGGGACCACCATGAAGGCACCCCGGCGGACCAAAGGAGCCGGTCTGGAGCATGGAGGGCGAGGCAATCCCTGAGGTATGAGGGGCTCAAACCATGAAGGGCCTTGTATATTAACACCAGTACCTTGAACCTGGCTTGGCATGCTATCGGCAGCCAGTGTAGAGTCCGGAGCACAGATGTTATATGCTCCCAATGGCCCATCCCCGACAGAAGGTGGGTCGCCACATTCTGTACTAGCTGCAGCCTCCGAACCAGGAACAAGGGCAGTCCCACGTAGAGCACATGACAGTAGTCCAGCCTCGAGGTGACAAAGGCATGGATGAGGGAGGCCAGGTCCGGGCCAGATATGAATGGACGCAGCCTCCGCACCAGATATAACTGGTGGAAGGCGGCTTTTGCCACTGCCTCCACCTGCCGCTCCAGGCGGAGGTCCACATCCAAAATCACCCCCAGACTCTGAACCTACTGAGCTATGGGAGGGCGAAACCCCCAATCAGGGGGGCCACTCTCTCCCTTGCTCTCCCCACCAACATCACCTCCATCTTATCGGGGTTGAGCTTCAGTCTGCTCTGCCACATCCACTCCGCCACGGCCTCCAAACACTGGGATAGCAATGAGACGGAAGGGTCTGGGTCAGCTGAAAAAGAGAGGTACAACTGAGTATCATCAACATATTGGTGACATCGCACCCCAAACCCTCTCACAACCTCCTCCAAGGGCTGCATGTAAACATTAAACAATAATGGAGACAGAATAGAACCCTGAGGAACGCCGCAGGATAAGGTGCGGGAGAAAGATGACTCAGCTCCCAGAACCACCCGGTGGCTTCTCCCTGAGAGGAATGAGCGGAACCATTCAAGAACAGTCCCGTCCAGACCCCCCAGGTAACGCAGCCATCTCAGCAGCAGCCCATGGTCCACTGTGTCAAAAGTGGCTGAGAGATCTAGCAGGATGAGAAATGTTGACCATCCTGCATCCATCTCCCGGTTGAGGTCGTCGACTAAGCCACCAACGCCGTCTCGGTGCCATAGCCGGGGCGGAACCCAGATTGGAAAGTGTCCAGGAACCCAATGCTGTCTAGATGCGCCTGGAGCTGGGTTGCCACCACCCGCTCAATAAGCTTCCCTAAAAAGGGAAGGTTAGAGACAGGATGGTAGCTGGCGAGTGCGTCCACGTCCAATGATGGTTTTTTAAGCAGGGGGTGCACCACAGCCTCCTTGAGACTAGGTGACAACCTCCCTTGCTTCAAGGACGCATTGATCACCCTCGCCAACACTGTCCCCAACGTCTCCCTGGAGGCTTTCATCAGCCAGGACGGGCACAGATCGAGTTCACAACTGGTGGCTCGCACAGACCCCAGGACATCCCCTGCATCGGCTGGCATCACTTCCTTAAACTCCCCCCACAAAGTTGGACCAGACGGGGCCTCCACCTCCTCACGCTCTCTGACCACTGCCCCTAATCCAGCATCAAAGTCGCTCTGAATCCGAGCAATCTTGTCTGCGAAGTAGGTGACAAACTGCTCACAGCGGGCCTGGGACATGTCCCCATCCAGGCAGAGGGAGGCCAGACTAACCAGCCCCTGCACCACCTGAAACAGTTCCACCGGGCGTGACTTTGCAGACACTATGAGGACAGCAAGGAACTCCCTCCTTGCTGTCCTCACATCCTCAACATAGGACCGCAAATGGTCCCTATGGAGAAGTTAGTCAGAGTCAGATCGAGTACAATGCCAGTGTCGCTCCAGCCTCCTGCCTACTTGCTTCATACACCGCAGCCCCTCAGTAAACCAAGGGGCCCTGCGGTGATGGAACAGAGGCAGAAGGCATCTCGGATCCACCCTGTCAATGGCCTCCTCCAGCAAGATGTTCCAAAACTGGACCAGCTCATCGACAGAAAGACCGCCCAGGTTCAGCGATAACTCCCTCAGGGCTTCCTGGAACCAATGAGGTTCCATCAGCCTCCGGGGGCGGACCATCCTAACTGGCACATTCCCCTTCTGGAGGGGGTGTGCTGAGAGAATGGTCTGAAGGAGATAATGATCCATACATGACAAGGGCACTGCCCTAAACTCCCCCACCCCAGAACCGAAGATCAGGTCATGGGTATGCCCCCCCACGTGGGTCGGGCAGATCACCACCTGGGGCAGATCCATGGTTGCCATGGCGGCCATGAATTATAGCTCAGCTCCTACAAGGCCGGCATCGGCATGGATGCTGAAGTCCCCCAGGACCAAAGTCCTGGAGGAGCCCAACACCACCTCCAAGGCCAGTACTGCTAGAGCGGTAAGGGATGCTGTTGGACAGGAAGGGGCCCAGTATACGAGCAGCACTCCTAGATTGCCCCCAGCCAAATCAAACACCACATGGAGGGCCTTAATACCTACAATCTCCTGAACTGGATAACTCTGAACAGGTCAGTCTTCTCTAAAAACAATCACTACACCACCTCCCCAGCCACCCGTGTGGTGCTGATGCTGCACGGCATAACCAGCCGGAACGAGATCCACTAAAGTTGGTCCAGCCATCTCGTCCAGCCAGGTTTCCGTAATACACGTGAGGTCCACAGCCCCCTCCGAGATTATATTTCGTACGATTGGGGCCTTGTTCATGATGGACCTCGCTTTTAGCAGCAACAGCCCCCACGCGTGGACCCTGAACCTGGATCCTCTCTCCACCCCAGCGGGGGGATGGCAGATTACACCTCCCACAGGTACCTAGGTCCTCTTGGGACATGAGCCATCCAACCCCGTGGACCATACCGTCCACGCCCAAGAACCACCCCTATCGTCGCCCCTCCCCCCGTCCACCACATCCTGGCCCTCCAGACCTAGCTGTTCACACAGTGGCCCTTTATTTATTTTATTTATTTTATTTGATAGATTTTTACCCTCCTCACCTCCCCCCACATGTACCCGCCAGTCTCCCCAGCCATCCTGCTGCCACCAGGGGCTGATGCAGGACATCCCTCCCCCAGTTATCAAATCACTATTGGCCCCATCATGGAATCACCTTTTGATTCCCCGCCGGAATCAAAATGCCACATCCAACAGACGTGCCGGCCGATTCCAGCAGGGAATCTGGGTGGGTGGGTGGGGCTGTGCAGCGCAATGTGCGGTCGCAGAGCCCTGCCCCCCACGCTCCCCCAGTCACCCGCCTTCCTGGAGACGGGCAGGCGCAGCGGCCAATCCGGCTGCTGCGCCCAATTCCAACCCGAGGTCTGGGCCATGGCCCAGAATCGGTGGCGGCAACAGTTGTTACTGTCTGCCGATTCTGACCTGTGGTTCAATTAACCACGCTTTCGGAGATGGTGCCTTTACCATCCTCAAAAGTGTGGTTATTTTGCTTACCACCGGTGGTTCACTGTGGTGAACATCTGTCGGCGAGCAACCAGACGTTACGGGACCATCCACCACCACGGGGGATTCACTGTGGTTGAGTGTGGTAACATAACATCTGAAAATACCCAAAGACAAGAGGAAACAGGGGTACTGTTATTTATACAATTTATAAAGCTGATCTATATATACAATATAGGGCCTTCTGTGCCCCTAAAAATACATCGGTAACAGTCAAAATAATCAATCCTAAAGTACTGCACATATACAATTAACAATTCCTAAAATCATGCATATGAACAAACACAACAATAATAATCATAAAAATAGTGACACAACTATGTCACTCATAATGAACAGTTCCCAATCAGATCAATCCCAAATGCATTTTAGGGTCACTGCCCCTTCTTCAGTGGGATATACATATTCAAAATGAACAATTTATAAACAATATAAGAGACCCTACAAGAAACAAGAGGAAATTATATTGTATTCCATTCTTCATATGTCTAAACACTAAATCCAAAGTTAATTGAAATAAAATTCTACTAATACCAGTCCAGGGCTTATCCTTTTCTCCTATTAGTCCCCTTTTATTTCCTTTCTGTTTTTTAGGTGCTGCAAACATGCCCACCAGATGATATATGTGGATGGTCCTAGAGAAAAGCAAATGAACAAACCCTTTTGTCCTTAATCAGAACAGGAAGAGGGGTGGGGGGAGAGGGGAAGGAAAGACAAGAAGCCCATTAGTGGATCCAAGGTCCATAATGAGACCATACTATCTATATATCCAAGACCCCAAATCCTATTTGCACTCTCATGAAAGGCAAAAGGATCAGGGAGAAAGAGACAGGGGACCCATTAGCAGACAATTTTAAAGCTGAAAGCCTAATATGACTCTCAGGGCCCAAGGTCTATTGGCATTCTCATAAAAAACAAGGGCATCATGGGGTGATTTCAGACGTTACAGGCTGACGGGTCACCACAGTGGATTCCCGGTGGTGGTGAAGACACCAACCACGCCCCGGGGCCAAAAAAAGCCCCGAACAGACGTGACGGGGCCTGGACCACGGAGGGGAATGAAACCGCCAGATCACGGAACAGGGCAGCGCAACAGACGTTATGCCGATCCCCAGCTGTGGCAAGCACACCCAGAATCCCCTGGGGAGGGGAGGGGAGGGACACGGACATGGCCACCTGAGGGCAGATGAAGCCAAAAGGCACCAAAGGGAACGACCACACCAGGGAAACAGGAAGGGAGGGGGGAGAGGGAGACGGAGAACAAGCGCACAGGTCCCACACACAGCAAGCACACACACACACACACCAGGGACTCGGGGGCACCCATAGCAACAGCACATGCCACCCCAATCCCCCCTCCACACGCAGGCATGGAGGGCAGCACAGACAGGGGAGGGGGGGGGGAAAAGGGCAACCAGACCCATGGGAAGGCAGGCCGGGCTCTGCAGGGTGTGTGTACGCGATGCGGGACTGGGAAGAGGGGAGGAACGGGCACAGGGGGAGGGGAGGGCACCGGAACCAGGTACAGCACACCCCGCAGCAGAACGGTCCCCATGGGCACCCCCCACAGCTAGCACACAGACCCAGAAAGGGGGGACCATGCAGCTCGGGTGAATGCCACAGCGGGTGGCCAGATGTCACGGGGAACCGGCCGGGAAGGGCCCAGGAGGCACATGCAGTCAAGGCATCCCACCGAGGGGCAAAGGAACTGCAGCCAGGAGAGGCAGTCCAGCACAGCAGGTCCAAGGATGGGTGGCCCCAGCAGCGAAGGAGTTCAGGAGGGGGAGTCCTTGGGCCCCAGACCACCGGGGCACACAAGCAGGCCAGGAATGAGAAGAGCGGCCCAGAGGGGACCCAGTGACACAGCCAGAGCAGCAGCACACTGGGACGGTGGCCTCGCGGCAGCATGTCACGGGCAGCAGGGTGGTGGAAGGCACCGGGGTCAGGCCCACAGGCAGGTGTCCAAGCCCACATGGCCCGGGACCCGAGGGGGCCAGGGAGGGACCCAGGGACTCACAGGCAGCTGTTGGGGGCAGCGAGGGGCCCGGGCCCAGGGTGCCCAGCCCGATGCACCAGGTGGGGCCAATGGATCAAGCCCCGGCGGTATCCCAGCTCGGACATGTGGTGGGCGATCAGGTAGTAAGCCTCGAAGGCGTCATGCACAGACAGCCCCAACTGGACATCCGGACAGGACCATACCCGCCACAGTACTGACAGCTCCGCCGCGGAAGGCTCCGTTACACAGCAGGCAGCAGCAGGGGGCCAATGAAGATGCCCCAGCCCCAGAAGCCGATGATACACCACCACACGGGTGCACTGGTACCCACGAGCTCTGTGAACACTGCCAAAGTAGGACACAGCCAAGGCAGGGCCCCCATCCGCAAGGCACTTCCAGAAGGCTGTCAGGCTGCACACCCACAGCGCACTCACGGTCTCCGCCCCAGACCAGGGCACATGCGAACACCTATTCACGGGCACGCGCCCATCAGGGAACCGGGCCAGCCCCAGGGTCTCGGCATGGAGCCGGAAATCTTGGGCGCTTGCTTCGTGGCCCAGGTAGCGGAGTCCAGAGCTCAGGCTCACAAAGGCGGCCGAGCGGCTGTCCGGCCGGCCCAGGAGCAGCTGCACGGCAGGGCTACGCCACAGGTCACAGAGGGACATGGTCTCAGTGTAGGTCCAGATACGGGGGGCCCCATGGGGGATGAGAAGTGGGACCCCCATGGATGGACAAGCAGCCATGGTCCAGGCGCCCGGGAACAGTAGCAAGGAGATCCTGGGGCCTCGCACACCTTCCAGGGCCGAGGGGCCTCCCGGGGGTCCCAAGGACAGGGAAAGCGGATGCTGACCGCACCATTGTAGCACAACAGAGCGAGGCATGGGGTGCGGACCCAGCACATCTGCACAACACAGGAGCTCTCACATACCAACTAATCACCACTCCAAGGCCAAGGTGCCAAAAACACATGTGGGGGGCTGTTTTCGGCACATCGCTTCCAGGCGGCCGAGGGCCGCACAGTTGTGATCGCCCAGGAGGGGGGGTGACACCGTTCTGGCCCACCCCCTGGTGATACCCTGCATGGTCCCAGCACGCCTGCACGTGCCCCAACCCCGTGTCTCCCACATAGAAGACCAGGAGCCTCTGTACTGTACACACCTATAATACCACCCACGTGTACAGTGACACCCATTCCCTCCTAACCGGTTGTGCCCTTCCACCACCACCACCACCGGCCCCCCTTACGCTGCCCCACCCCTCCTACCCCTACCCCCCGTCCCCGGCGGCCCCTGGGACGGCCCCGAGCGCGCCCAGTCTGGGCCATGGAGCTCATAGAGCTCACCTCCCCCCCGCTGTCGGTGCTGCTAGAGGTGTCCCGGGATACCTCCTGCTCCTGTTCAGCTGACCCAGGTAGGGTGGCTGGGGGGCGAGGCTCCAGACCCCCCCTGGCGGCTGCACCCTCCGGAGGGCAGCGGGCACAGGGAGGCGAATGCGTGGCCACGGGGGGTGTGGGGGCAGCTGGGGGGGCAGGCCAGGTTTCAGGTCCGTGAAGGGGCTGCCATGGGTGCCTGGGCAGGCACTGTGCCCGGGGGGCCACCTGCCATGACATAGGCACACATCGTGCCGGCGTGCAGGAGCAGCGAGGTCCCAATGTCGTGTGACCTGTCCATCTTCAGACCATGCTCCCGCACCATGGCCTGGATGTCCTGCCTCAGCACCCCGAGCAGCTCCTCCTGCCTGCTGCGGTCCCTGTGCTCCCGGCGCTGCTCCAGGCACACCTCGGCCTGGAGCCTCCTGTCCCACTCCTCCGCCCGCTCCAGGGACCGCTCGATGGCCGCCTCCATGCAGGCCACGGCCGCGAGCATCCTCTCACCGTGTTCCGAGGAGGAGCGGACAATGTCCTCCGCCTGTTCCTCCCTGCGCCTGCGGCCCTGTGCCCGGTACTGCCTCATGCGCTTGGCTGGCGACACGGGCCCTGGGGCCGCTGGCTGCTGGGGTTGACCTGTGGGTAGAGGAGGTTGTTCTTCAGCAAGCCGTGGGCCCCTGGCCCCGAGCTTATACCACCCAGGGGCTCCCCAGGCCTGCTCCCATGTGACCCGGCCCCTCCGCCCCCATGGACCTGTTTCATGTCCCCCTCCTCGCCATGCCCGGTTAGCCCTTCGGGGAACCCTTGCGGGCCCTCCATACAGGACCTGCTGCCTCACCTGCTCCCTCAGCCTGCTGGGTGGGCTCCTTGGCTGCTGCCTCCTTTCTTTCCTGGGTGCTGTCCTGGGGTGGTGCTCGGCCTATGGGCGACATGGGGGGGATATATCAGTGTGGTGGGGTGCTGTTGGGCGCCCTGTGGCTGGGCCCCCCTCCCGCCTGTCATGGGGGCCCTGGGTCTCTGCCTGGGCCTCTCCCTGGCCCATGCAGCCCCCTGATGGAGCACAGCCCCATGGGCATGAGGCCTCTCCCCAGTGGGGTGGGTACTCACCATCAGTGTCTGCCGCGGAGTCCTCCGAAGCCAGGCCCTCAGTGTGGGAGCACTCCCCCGGGGAGCCCCAGCTGTGTGTGGTTCGGGTGCCTGTCTCTGGCTCGCCCTGGCCGGCCTGGCCCATGTCGGTCTCCGGGATGCTGTCCGGGGGTGGGCTGTAGGATACGGAGCACCCGGGCCGGTCTTCCTGTGGGTCTGGAGCCTGGAGCTGGTGTCCACCGGGGGGGGGCGGCTAGGGGAGGGGGTACCTCCATGCGTTCCCTGCCCTGCTCCACCGCGCTTCTGACCAGTCGCAGGGCCACTATGGACCCCTTCATGTGGAGGAAGCGGTTGAGGGCATCTTAGTATGGGGCTGTCAGGGCTCCGTGCCCAGACCTCCTGTTATTGTCCCTAATCGCCTTGTACCCCCTCCTCAGTTCTTTTTCCTTCGACCGGCACTGTGCCACTGTCCGGGTGTGCCCCACCGCCTCCATGTCCCGCACTATGTCCCTGTATACCTGCTCATTGCGCTGGTTGAGGGCGAGCTCCAGTTGGTACTCGAGGGTACCCCATATGCAAATAAAGTCCCATGTCTCCTTGTGCCCCCACTGGCCCCCTCGGTGGTATGCCTTCCTCCCTCCTCTCCACAGTGGGTCTTCTCCCTCCTCCTCCTCCTCCTCCTCCTCCTCCTCCTCCAACCCTTCCAGCTGCACCTCTGGCTGGGTTGGCCCGGTGTGCTCCGGGGGGTCACCCGCCTGGGCCGTTTTCCCGGGGGAGACAGGGGGTGGGGGAGGGGTCGCGGTTCATTAGAGGTGGGAACGGCCTCGCAGGGCAACCCCCCGGGTGTGTGTGCCCATGCCCCCGGCCCCCCTTCCCACCCCTTTGCCCCCTGTTCCCCTTGCCCTTGCACCCCATTACCCGTTTCCGGGGTGCCTCCTCCGCCGCCGGCCCAGCTGCTGTCCCCGGGGCATCCTGTGCTGGCTGCTGCTGGTGCTGCCTCCCTCCCACCACCTCCATGTTCAGCATGACCCCCGGCTCCCCCACCCCCTCCTGTGCTGTCTCTCCCTCCACCGCCACCACCACAGCCGGTGCCCCTGCCTCCCCCGCCTCCCCCTCCTCCTCGCCCCTCGCTCTCTCCTCCGCCTCCACTCTCTTCCTCCTCCTCCCTCCTCGCTTCATCCCGCAACGTTCAGCAGCCGCTTTTTCCCCTTTAAATCTCCCTCTGGTGAGTGTGTTGATGCCGGTTGCCTGGCAGCGCCATTACGTGCATTGCCCACGCCTGGGGATCATTTCCTTTGATCCCGGGCAGTGATTGGCATCCAGACGTTACTTTTGGTTGATCACGGGTGGGGATCTCATTGACCATGTGTCCACGGGAATTGGTGCAGCTAGCCCGGGAAGTGTGGTTGAAATTGACCCCATGTGGGTATTGAGTGTGGTGAACATCTGGCGCGCGTCGAACTGATGTTCAGGGCTCTTTCGCCCCACCGCGTGGTTGAGCGTGGTTCACTGTGGTTGAGCGTGATCGCGTAACGTCTGAAAATACCCATGGTAAGGGGAGCAAAGCCCAATTAACAAGCCCAAAATCCATAATGAGCCTATGTTTTAAATTAAGTAAGAAAATTCACTTACAGTTGTCATCAATATCCCAGTTTTTAAGGCTCAATTCCTTCTGTGGCTCCGAAAGTCCAAGTTCACTGTTGGTTTCAAAAAGCCAGAATGCTCAACTGCCTATCCCCCAGCTCTCCTGCATGCATTTTATAATCTAATCCCACCTAGGTCTGCAGCACCATGTATTAACCATTAGGGCATTATTTTCAATTTTTAAAACTACAGTATCTCCTTTTTGCCCCACATGGATAACACTGAGTGCAATCATCCACAAGCAGCCCCAGCCCTTAATCCCATTTATAACTCATAAGGCTATGCAATATTTCAACTTTGTCCCCCATCCATGTTATACAATCTCCCCAGTTGATATTAATGAGTCCTTCATAGTCCAAAATGTATCTATAATGATCCTCTTGGTGTGTCACATATTCCAACAAACGTAATCTTCCCATCCTCTTCCTCTCAGGGTCCCAATATGTTCAATATGTTTCTTGTGTATTGAGTCCATGCTCCTCCGTTGCATGAATACACACAGGTACTGCTACAAGAAATATTCTTATTCTTAAAATCATAAACACAACCATAAACCTATACACTATCATTGTATCTGTATTATAAAGTAATGTCATCCAAAAAATCCACATAGATAGACTATGGAATGTTGCTGCTGGAGATCCAAAAACACAATAGAACAACACAATTCCTATATACAGGCAATAAAAGAGTTGTCCTCATTGAGACCTGCTGGTGTCACTGTTTTTAATCTATGGATCCAATAAGTCTCCCTTCACCTAAGCTGTAAACTATAATTTCCTGATTTGACCACTTTTTCAAGACACAAGAAGGAAAGTTCCTGTGCCTTGTGTCCCTTCTGTATGAAATGATCTAGTAGGGGCTCCTGAATGATCCCCTTCCTGATATCGCTAAGGTGTTCAAGGATCCTCACTTTAATCATTCTAGACGTCATTCCCACGTAAATTAATTCACAAGGGCACATGATCAGATAAATAACAAACTCTGTTTGACATGTAGAGAAGTAATTTAACGGGAACCTTCTTTGAGTCTTAGGATGTATAAATACCTTAGATGTCATACTGTACTTACAAGCTGCACAGTTGCCACAAGGAAAGTGGGCTATGACAGGTTCAGAAGGTCCAAGAGAATGCATAGGTAGTTAATCTGTCTGCTAGATCCTTTATTGACATTGAAATGGGGGTTTTGGTTAAGGGGTTATCATTTGTCCCTACCCCTAGATATGATGATTTTTTTAGCAGAACGGAAATTTTCCATCTGGTCAGACAGATTCGGCTAACGGACTGGAGGAGGAGGAGGAGGGCCCTCGTGGGAGATGGCCATACCACCAAGGGGGGCAATGGGGGCACAGGGAAACCCAGGACGTCATCCGGATCTGGGGGATCCTGGAGCATCAGCTGGAGCTAGCGTTCAACCAGAGGAACAAGCACATCTACCAGGAGATCGTGCAGGACATGTAGGCGGCGAGGCACCACAGGACTGTGGCCAAGTGCTGATCGAAGGTGAAGGAGCTCAAGAGGGGGTACAAGGCCATCAGGGACAACAATCAGCGGTCCGGGCATNTTTATTTATTTTATTTATTTTATTTGATAGATTTTTACCCTCCTCACCTCCCCCCACATGTACCCGCCAGTCTCCCCAGCCATCCTGCTGCCACCTTTTGATTCCCCGCCGGAATCAAAATGCCACATCCAACAGACGTGCCGGCCGATTCCAGCAGGGAATCTGGGTGGGTGGGTGGGGCTGTGCAGCGCAATGTGCGGTCGCAGAGCCCTGCCCCCCACGCTCCCCCAGTCACCCGCCTTCCTGGAGACGGGCAGGCGCAGCGGCCAATCCGGCTGCTGCGCCCAATTCCAACCCGAGGTCTGGGCCATGGCCCAGAATCGGTGGCGGCAACAGTTGTTACTGTCTGCCGATTCTGACCTGTGGTTCAATTAACCACGCTTTCGGAGATGGTGCCTTTACCATCCTCAAAAGTGTGGTTATTTTGCTTACCACCGGTGGTTCACTGTGGTGAACATCTGTCGGCGAGCAACCAGACGTTACGGGACCATCCACCACCACGGGGGATTCACTGTGGTTGAGTGTGGTAACATAACATCTGAAAATACCCAAAGACAAGAGGAAACAGGGGTACTGTTATTTATACAATTTATAAAGCTGATCTATATATACAATATAGGGCCTTCTGTGCCCCTAAAAATACATCGGTAACAGTCAAAATAATCAATCCTAAAGTACTGCACATATACAATTAACAATTCCTAAAATCATGCATATGAACAAACACAACAATAATAATCATAAAAATAGTGACACAACTATGTCACTCATAATGAACAGTTCCCAATCAGATCAATCCCAAATGCATTTTAGGGTCACTGCCCCTTCTTCAGTGGGATATACATATTCAAAATGAACAATTTATAAACAATATAAGAGACCCTACAAGAAACAAGAGGAAATTATATTGTATTCCATTCTTCATATGTCTAAACACTAAATCCAAAGTTAATTGAAATAAAATTCTACTAATACCAGTCCAGGGCTTATCCTTTTCTCCTATTAGTCCCCTTTTATTTCCTTTCTGTTTTTTAGGTGCTGCAAACATGCCCACAAGATGATATATGTGGATGGTCCTAGAGAAAAGCAAATGAACAAACCCTTTTGTCCTTAATCAGAACAGGAAGAGGGGTGGGGGGAGAGGGGAAGGAAAGACAAGAAGCCCATTAGTGGATCCAAGGTCCATAATGAGACCATACTATCTATATATCCAAGACCCCAAATCCTATTTGCACTCTCATGAAAGGCAAAAGGATCAGGGAGAAAGAGACAGGGGACCCATTAGCAGACAATTTTAAAGCTGAAAGCCTAATATGACTCTCAGGGCCCAAGGTCTATTGGCATTCTCATAAAAAACAAGGGCATCATGGGGTGATTTCAGACGTTACAGGCTGACGGGTCACCACAGTGGATTCCCGGTGGTGGTGAAGACACCAACCACGCCCCGGGGCCAAAAAAAGCCCCGAACAGACGTGACGGGGCCTGGACCACGGAGGGGAATGAAACCGCCAGATCACGGAACAGGGCAGCGCAACAGACGTTATGCCGATCCCCAGCTGTGGCAAGCACACCCAGAATCCCCTGGGGAGGGGAGGGGAGGGACACGGACATGGCCACCTGAGGGCAGATGAAGCCAAAAGGCACCAAAGGGAACGACCACACCAGGGAAACAGGAAGGGAGGGGGGAGAGGGAGACGGAGAACAAGCGCACAGGTCCCACACACAGCAAGCACACACACACACACACCAGGGACTCGGGGGCACCCATAGCAACAGCACATGCCACCCCAATCCCCCCTCCACACGCAGGCATGGAGGGCAGCACAGACAGGGGAGGGGGGGGGGAAAAGGGCAACCAGACCCATGGGAAGGCAGGCCGGGCTCTGCAGGGTGTGTGTACGCGATGCGGGACTGGGAAGAGGGGAGGAACGGGCACAGGGGGAGGGGAGGGCACCGGAACCAGGTACAGCACACCCCGCAGCAGAACGGTCCCCATGGGCACCCCCCACAGCTAGCACACAGACCCAGAAAGGGGGGACCATGCAGCTCGGGTGAATGCCACAGCGGGTGGCCAGATGTCACGGGGAACCGGCCGGGAAGGGCCCAGGAGGCACATGCAGTCAAGGCATCCCACCGAGGGGCAAAGGAACTGCAGCCAGGAGAGGCAGTCCAGCACAGCAGGTCCAAGGATGGGTGGCCCCAGCAGCGAAGGAGTTCAGGAGGGGGAGTCCTTGGGCCCCAGACCACCGGGGCACACAAGCAGGCCAGGAATGAGAAGAGCGGCCCAGAGGGGACCCAGTGACACAGCCAGAGCAGCAGCACACTGGGACGGTGGCCTCGCGGCAGCATGTCACGGGCAGCAGGGTGGTGGAAGGCACCGGGGTCAGGCCCACAGGCAGGTGTCCAAGCCCACATGGCCCGGGACCCGAGGGGGCCAGGGAGGGACCCAGGGACTCACAGGCAGCTGTTGGGGGCAGCGAGGGGCCCGGGCCCAGGGTGCCCAGCCCGATGCACCAGGTGGGGCCAATGGATCAAGCCCCGGCGGTATCCCAGCTCGGACATGTGGTGGGCGATCAGGTAGTAAGCCTCGAAGGCGTCATGCACAGACAGCCCCAACTGGACATCCGGACAGGACCATACCCGCCACAGTACTGACAGCTCCGCCGCGGAAGGCTCCGTTACACAGCAGGCAGCAGCAGGGGGCCAATGAAGATGCCCCAGCCCCAGAAGCCGATGATACACCACCACACGGGTGCACTGGTACCCACGAGCTCTGTGAACACTGCCAAAGTAGGACACAGCCAAGGCAGGGCCCCCATCCGCAAGGCACTTCCAGAAGGCTGTCAGGCTGCACACCCACAGCGCACTCACGGTCTCCGCCCCAGACCAGGGCACATGCGAACACCTATTCACGGGCACGCGCCCATCAGGGAACCGGGCCAGCCCCAGGGTCTCGGCATGGAGCCGGAAATCTTGGGCGCTTGCTTCGTGGCCCAGGTAGCGGAGTCCAGAGCTCAGGCTCACAAAGGCGGCCGAGCGGCTGTCCGGCCGGCCCAGGAGCAGCTGCACGGCAGGGCTACGCCACAGGTCACAGAGGGACATGGTCTCAGTGTAGGTCCAGATACGGGGGGCCCCATGGGGGATGAGAAGTGGGACCCCCATGGATGGACAAGCAGCCATGGTCCAGGCGCCCGGGAACAGTAGCAAGGAGATCCTGGGGCCTCGCACACCTTCCAGGGCCGAGGGGCCTCCCGGGGGTCCCAAGGACAGGGAAAGCGGATGCTGACCGCACCATTGTAGCACAACAGAGCGAGGCATGGGGTGCGGACCCAGCACATCTGCACAACACAGGAGCTCTCACATACCAACTAATCACCACTCCAAGGCCAAGGTGCCAAAAACACATGTGGGGGGCTGTTTTCGGCACATCGCTTCCAGGCGGCCGAGGGCCGCACAGTTGTGATCGCCCAGGAGGGGGGGTGACACCGTTCTGGCCCACCCCCTGGTGATACCCTGCATGGTCCCAGCACGCCTGCACGTGCCCCAACCCCGTGTCTCCCACATAGAAGACCAGGAGCCTCTGTACTGTACACACCTATAATACCACCCACGTGTACAGTGACACCCATTCCCTCCTAACCGGTTGTGCCCTTCCACCACCACCACCACCGGCCCCCCTTACGCTGCCCCACCCCTCCTACCCCTACCCCCCGTCCCCGGCGGCCCCTGGGACGGCCCCGAGCGCGCCCAGTCTGGGCCATGGAGCTCATAGAGCTCACCTCCCCCCCGCTGTCGGTGCTGCTAGAGGTGTCCCGGGATACCTCCTGCTCCTGTTCAGCTGACCCAGGTAGGGTGGCTGGGGGGCGAGGCTCCAGACCCCCCCTGGCGGCTGCACCCTCCGGAGGGCAGCGGGCACAGGGAGGCGAATGCGTGGCCACGGGGGGTGTGGGGGCAGCTGGGGGGGCAGGCCAGGTTTCAGGTCCGTGAAGGGGCTGCCATGGGTGCCTGGGCAGGCACTGTGCCCGGGGGGCCACCTGCCATGACATAGGCACACATCGTGCCGGCGTGCAGGAGCAGCGAGGTCCCAATGTCGTGTGACCTGTCCATCTTCAGACCATGCTCCCGCACCATGGCCTGGATGTCCTGCCTCAGCACCCCGAGCAGCTCCTCCTGCCTGCTGCGGTCCCTGTGCTCCCGGCGCTGCTCCAGGCACACCTCGGCCTGGAGCCTCCTGTCCCACTCCTCCGCCCGCTCCAGGGACCGCTCGATGGCCGCCTCCATGCAGGCCACGGCCGCGAGCATCCTCTCACCGTGTTCCGAGGAGGAGCGGACAATGTCCTCCGCCTGTTCCTCCCTGCGCCTGCGGCCCTGTGCCCGGTACTGCCTCATGCGCTTGGCTGGCGACACGGGCCCTGGGGCCGCTGGCTGCTGGGGTTGACCTGTGGGTAGAGGAGGTTGTTCTTCAGCAAGCCGTGGGCCCCTGGCCCCGAGCTTATACCACCCAGGGGCTCCCCAGGCCTGCTCCCATGTGACCCGGCCCCTCCGCCCCCATGGACCTGTTTCATGTCCCCCTCCTCGCCATGCCCGGTTAGCCCTTCGGGGAACCCTTGCGGGCCCTCCATACAGGACCTGCTGCCTCACCTGCTCCCTCAGCCTGCTGGGTGGGCTCCTTGGCTGCTGCCTCCTTTCTTTCCTGGGTGCTGTCCTGGGGTGGTGCTCGGCCTATGGGCGACATGGGGGGGATATATCAGTGTGGTGGGGTGCTGTTGGGCGCCCTGTGGCTGGGCCCCCCTCCCGCCTGTCATGGGGGCCCTGGGTCTCTGCCTGGGCCTCTCCCTGGCCCATGCAGCCCCCTGATGGAGCACAGCCCCATGGGCATGAGGCCTCTCCCCAGTGGGGTGGGTACTCACCATCAGTGTCTGCCGCGGAGTCCTCCGAAGCCAGGCCCTCAGTGTGGGAGCACTCCCCCGGGGAGCCCCAGCTGTGTGTGGTTCGGGTGCCTGTCTCTGGCTCGCCCTGGCCGGCCTGGCCCATGTCGGTCTCCGGGATGCTGTCCGGGGGTGGGCTGTAGGATACGGAGCACCCGGGCCGGTCTTCCTGTGGGTCTGGAGCCTGGAGCTGGTGTCCACCGGGGGGGGGCGGCTAGGGGAGGGGGTACCTCCATGCGTTCCCTGCCCTGCTCCACCGCGCTTCTGACCAGTCGCAGGGCCACTATGGACCCCTTCATGTGGAGGAAGCGGTTGAGGGCATCTTAGTATGGGGCTGTCAGGGCTCCGTGCCCAGACCTCCTGTTATTGTCCCTAATCGCCTTGTACCCCCTCCTCAGTTCTTTTTCCTTCGACCGGCACTGTGCCACTGTCCGGGTGTGCCCCACCGCCTCCATGTCCCGCACTATGTCCCTGTATACCTGCTCATTGCGCTGGTTGAGGGCGAGCTCCAGTTGGTACTCGAGGGTACCCCATATGCAAATAAAGTCCCATGTCTCCTTGTGCCCCCACTGGCCCCCTCGGTGGTATGCCTTCCTCCCTCCTCTCCACAGTGGGTCTTCTCCCTCCTCCTCCTCCTCCTCCTCCTCCTCCTCCTCCAACCCTTCCAGCTGCACCTCTGGCTGGGTTGGCCCGGTGTGCTCCGGGGGGTCACCCGCCTGGGCCGTTTTCCCGGGGGAGACAGGGGGTGGGGGAGGGGTCGCGGTTCATTAGAGGTGGGAACGGCCTCGCAGGGCAACCCCCCGGGTGTGTGTGCCCATGCCCCCGGCCCCCCTTCCCACCCCTTTGCCCCCTGTTCCCCTTGCCCTTGCACCCCATTACCCGTTTCCGGGGTGCCTCCTCCGCCGCCGGCCCAGCTGCTGTCCCCGGGGCATCCTGTGCTGGCTGCTGCTGGTGCTGCCTCCCTCCCACCACCTCCATGTTCAGCATGACCCCCGGCTCCCCCACCCCCTCCTGTGCTGTCTCTCCCTCCACCGCCACCACCACAGCCGGTGCCCCTGCCTCCCCCGCCTCCCCCTCCTCCTCGCCCCTCGCTCTCTCCTCCGCCTCCACTCTCTTCCTCCTCCTCCCTCCTCGCTTCATCCCGCAACGTTCAGCAGCCGCTTTTTCCCCTTTAAATCTCCCTCTGGTGAGTGTGTTGATGCCGGTTGCCTGGCAGCGCCATTACGTGCATTGCCCACGCCTGGGGATCATTTCCTTTGATCCCGGGCAGTGATTGGCATCCAGACGTTACTTTTGGTTGATCACGGGTGGGGATCTCATTGACCATGTGTCCACGGGAATTGGTGCAGCTAGCCCGGGAAGTGTGGTTGAAATTGACCCCATGTGGGTATTGAGTGTGGTGAACATCTGGCGCGCGTCGAACTGATGTTCAGGGCTCTTTCGCCCCACCGCGTGGTTGAGCGTGGTTCACTGTGGTTGAGCGTGATCGCGTAACGTCTGAAAATACCCATGGTAAGGGGAGCAAAGCCCAATTAACAAGCCCAAAATCCATAATGAGCCTATGTTTTAAATTAAGTAAGAAAATTCACTTACAGTTGTCATCAATATCCCAGTTTTTAAGGCTCAATTCCTTCTGTGGCTCCGAAAGTCCAAGTTCACTGTTGGTTTCAAAAAGCCAGAATGCTCAACTGCCTATCCCCCAGCTCTCCTGCATGCATTTTATAATCTAATCCCACCTAGGTCTGCAGCACCATGTATTAACCATTAGGGCATTATTTTCAATTTTTAAAACTACAGTATCTCCTTTTTGCCCCACATGGATAACACTGAGTGCAATCATCCACAAGCAGCCCCAGCCCTTAATCCCATTTATAACTCATAAGGCTATGCAATATTTCAACTTTGTCCCCCATCCATGTTATACAATCTCCCCAGTTGATATTAATGAGTCCTTCATAGTCCAAAATGTATCTATAATGATCCTCTTGGTGTGTCACATATTCCAACAAACGTAATCTTCCCATCCTCTTCCTCTCAGGGTCCCAATATGTTCAATATGTTTCTTGTGTATTGAGTCCATGCTCCTCCGTTGCATGAATACACACAGGTACTGCTACAAGAAATATTCTTATTCTTAAAATCATATACACAACCATAAACCTATACACTATCATTGTATCTGTATTATAAAGTAATGTCATCCAAAAAATCCACATAGATAGACTATGGAATGTTGCTGCTGGAGATCCAAAAACACAATAGAACAACACAATTCCTATATACAGGCAATAAAAGAGTTGTCCTCATTGAGACCTGCTGGTGTCACTGTTTTTAATCTATGGATCCAATAAGTCTCCCTTCACCTAAGCTGTAAACTATAATTTCCTGATTTGACCACTTTTTCAAGACACAAGAAGGAAAGTTCCTGTGCCTTGTGTCCCTTCTGTATGAAATGATCTAGTAGGGGCTCCTGAATGATCCCCTTCCTGATATCGCTAAGGTGTTCAAGGATCCTCACTTTAATCATTCTAGACGTCATTCCCACGTAAATTAATTCACAAGGGCACATGATCAGATAAATAACAAACTCTGTTTGACATGTAGAGAAGTAATTTAACGGGAACCTTCTTTGAGTCTTAGGATGTATAAATACCTTAGATGTCATACTGTACTTACAAGCTGCACAGTTGCCACAAGGAAAGTGGGCTATGACAGGTTCAGAAGGTCCAAGAGAATGCATAGGTAGTTAATCTGTCTGCTAGATCCTTTATTGACATTGAAATGGGGGTTTTGGTTAAGGGGTTATCATTTGTCCCTACCCCTAGATATGATGATTTTTTTAGCAGAACGGAAATTTTCCATCTGGTCAGACAGATTCGGCTAACGGACTGGAGGAGGAGGAGGAGGGCCCTCGTGGGAGATGGCCATACCACCAAGGGGGGCAATGGGGGCACAGGGAAACCCAGGACGTCATCCGGATCTGGGGGATCCTGGAGCATCAGCTGGAGCTAGCGTTCAACCAGAGGAACAAGCACATCTACCAGGAGATCGTGCAGGACATGTAGGCGGCGAGGCACCACAGGACTGTGGCCAAGTGCTGATCGAAGGTGAAGGAGCTCAAGAGGGGGTACAAGGCCATCAGGGACAACAATCAGCGGTCCGGGCATGGAGCCCGGACTGCCCCCTACTATGATGCCCTGGACCGCATCCTTCACATGAAGGGCTCCATTGTCACCCTGCGCCTTGTGGGGAGCACCGTGGTTGAGGGCAGGGAATGAGCAGAGGTACTCCTTCCCCTCACTGCCCCCCTAGGAGGCAGCGGCTCCAGGGGACCCGCCCCCCAAGAGGAACACCCCAGGACCTTGAGGACCAGCAGAACCCCCTCACACACCAGCCCCAAGAACCCCCAGCCCCTGTCCGGACCAGGAGAATCTGAGGCCGGGACACTGGTTATCCTCAGCCAGTGGATACAGGGGGACCACAGTAATGCTGAGGAACTGGCCTCGGAGGACTCTGAGACTGACAACGAGGGTAAGCAACTGGATGGGAGGGGAGACAGTCTGGGGGGGATGGGATGAGGGGGGAAGGGGGGCACACTGGACACGGGGCCTCCCACAGCAACCCCGGGCACCCCAGACCATGGGAAGGGGCCTCGGGGGGCTGTTGGGGGACACGTTTAACCCACCCCACCCCAACCCCTCCCATTTCCCCACAGGGCACGGCACACCCTGGCACCTGTGACAGAAGAGAGAGGAGGACAGCGGAGAGCAGCCCCAGGAGCAGCCAGAGGTCCCAGTTGAGGCACACTGGCAAGTGGGGTGTGGGAGAGGGTGCTGGGGGAAACTGGGTGGGGGATCCAGGGCACGTGGTGTGGGCGAGGGGGGTCTGGCCTCAGGGAAACATCGGGGGAGGGCACCGGCCACCAACCTGAGGGGGGGCCCATGACTCCCCAGCTGTGCTACAGGATAGGGGGCAGGCGGCTGGGGTGCCTAAACAACCCCTCATGTGTACCCCAACAGGGCAACCCAAGGGGTCCAGCAAGCTGGCCCCATGCCCCCAGTGCAACGGATGAGGGAACACCTGGTACGGGTACGGTGCCTGAGGGAGGAGCAGGCGGAGGACATATTCAGCTCCACCACCGAGCAGGGTGAGCGGATGATCGTGGCCATCGATTGGCTGGAGGCGTCAACTGAAAGGGCTGTGCAACAAGTGGAGGCAAGGGACCGGAGGCTGCAGACAGAAGTGCAACTGGAACGGAGGAGGGAGCACTGGGAGCACAGGAGGCAGGTGGAGGCATTTGGGCAGCTTGAACTGGCCATCAACAGGATGGTGAGGGAGCATTCAGCCAAGATGGACCGCTTGTCATGGAGGAACATAAGGTCACACATGTGTGATACTGGTCTACAGGTAGACTACAAGTCTAGTAAATATATAAAGCAAAAGGTTCATCATGTATGTAATGTTACAACTGAGAACTGTAAAACCCAAATCAGGACTGTGACACTTGACCAAGCTCCACGAAATGGAAAGACAGTTTGTTGATTCACCTCAGACGGATGGCCAGAGACATTTAATATGCTAATGCAGGCAGCCATTGCCTTCGTGCAAGAGACACAGAAAATCTGATAAAGATAACAAAAGGAATTCTAGACGCCTCGAGAAGATATGACGAGTTTCCTCCTGGGGATATAAGGAGTTGTATCCCAGAGGGGACAGGGACTACTGGGAACTCACTCAACATTTTGCAGTCAGGAGGGCTGAGTCGAACCATGAACTAAGAGACAGGACTTTGCTTTCTAGCAACTCTAAGACTGAAGACCCAGTCGCTTACATCAAGGACTGAGAGGAACTTATGGACCTTTGTAGGGTAAGATGCTTATTTAGGAACTCAACTCAATCAGAAATGCATTATATTTACCTTTGATTTCTAGTAACCACTCTGTATCAACAATCTTGCTTATGTAATCAATAAAGTTACTTCTTATCTTTATGAAGAAGTGTCTGTGTCTAACATTGGAACACAAGTGAGCAACAAGAGTTCGCAAGCTCTTGCGAATCCAGAGAGAAAAATTCTGTAAATGGGAAGGATTGGGCTCTTGGGTGGCAAAGGGGTTGTCCCTGTGGCAGGCTTGAATCGGCCAGAGAAAAAAACTGATTCAAGTGGGCTGTACGCGAGGGAAACTGAGTCACTCAAACCCGGTAAAGAGTGGCCTGAGGGGGGGACACGGCAATGGGAGGTGGGGGTGGGGGGCACCTGTAGGTGGTGGTCACAATAAATGTACGGGCACCACAGTAACCTCTGTGGTTCTGTTCATGGGCCCGGGGCTGGGGGTGGGTGGGCATCGAGGAGTGTGCCCAGGGTGCTGGTGGAGGCCCCGGGGCAATAGAGATGGGTGTGTGCGTCCTCACGCCTTGGCCTCCCGACTGATCCACCTGGCCAGGGCTGCACGGATGCACTTTGTGCACCGGTACTCCCATGGGTTCTGTGCGTTCACATAGAGGGGCACGGGGCCAAGAGGGCACTGGGGCATGGGGTAGTCGAGGGCAGCCCCATCGGTCTCACACACGTTGTGCAGCACACAGCATGCTCCAATCACCAGGGTCGAGGTCTCCACCGTGTAGTCCAGGTGGCCCACAAGGCTCCTCCAATGCTGCTTGAGGACTCCGAATGCCCTCTCAACCATGGTCCTACTTGCACACAGGCGAGTATTGTACAGCGCCTCCACAGGGTTCCTGGCGACCGGGTACGACTTCATCAGCCACCGGGTGAGTGGGTAGTCCAGGTCCCCGAGGATGCAGGGGGGCATCAGCACCCCCTTGATCCAGGTCATCCCCATGTCTGCAAAGTCCCCGCGGTACATCTGGCCATAGAAGGGAGAGATGGTCATGAAACAGGCATCGTGGCTGTGCTCTGAGTGGCCCATGAAAATGTCTATGAACCACACCGGTGGTCCATGACCACCTGCAGCTGCAGGGAGTGGTACCCATGTCTGTTGACATATTCCGTGGCCTCTCCATTTGAGGGGCAGAGGATCTTGATGTGGGTGTCGTCCACGGTACCCATGCAGTTTGGGAACCCTCCAGCTGCAAAGCCGGCCATCACGGCCTCCTGATCCACCAGCTGGATCACTCGGTCCAGGATCATGCCCTCCACTGCCTCGCAGATGTCTTGCATGATACCAGCAATGGTGCTTACCCTGACACCGAAATGCTGCGAGATGGACCAGCAGGAATTGGACGTTGCTAGTGCACAGACCCCGATGGCCACCTGCTGGACCATGGGAATGGGGGTCCACATGGGGGTGTGCTGCCACTCCAGTCAGGGCATTAACAGCTCCGCAAGTCACAGGAGGGTGCACCTGTCCATCCGAAAGTGTGCTCTCTAGGTGGCCTCATCCCACTGAGCCAGTGCCCTGGCCCACCACCCATGTGTCCGCTCCGTGACCCTTAGCCGCCGGGCAATGGGCATAGCGAGCTGGGTAGCGTGGCCCATGGTCTCCCTCCACCACTGGAGCTGGCTGGCCAGTTTGCAGAGCACTGCAGCCCACTGCCGGGTGCGGATGAGGGCTTGCCTGGTCTTTCCGGACACCGGCTGGGCCCTGAGCCGGGCCAGGGAGCACCTACTTCTGTGGTGGGCTTGCCGGGCTCTAGCAGCGCTCCAGGCCATGCTCACCCGCAGCCGGGCAGTCAGGTGCACCTCTGCGGTCTGGATGCGCAGGAGGTCCGTGTGCAAGCGGTACCATTCAGCGCAGACTGCTAGGTGCATCCCGCAAGTGCCCAATCTGCCCACCTCCATGGTGAATAGGGGCCTGCGTGGGTTGGAGCCGCACCCATTATAGACTGGGGCACGTGTCGCCTCACCCCCTGTTCGCGACCTGCCTACCGACCAGGGGCCCCCAGCTCACCTCTGCCCCCCCTCCAGCTGGATGGGCCAGCTCCCACAGGATGACAGGGGCAGAGTGGCAGTGGGCACCCCAATGCGCACACCTGTGGTCCCTGCATGGGGCCTGGAGCATGGTCCAGCCTGCGCTCGGGTGTGCGCAAGCTGCAGCTGCATTCCTGCTTTCATCACCTCCCACCTCTCTGTGTTTTGGCTGCCTGTTGTCCTCACCACCCTGAGCTGTGTGTAGGATGTCCTGTATGTGTGCTTGGCTTCAGCAGCTGGTCTTGGTCCGCACCCCATGCCTCAATCTTTAGCCGGACAATGTTGCAGCCTGTGGCCTTATCGCTTGGCCTTGGAGCTCCCATGCTTCCCCTCCCATCCCTCCAGGGATTGTGGGGCCCCTCTTTCCATACATTTAGTATCAGGTGTGTGCTGGACCATGGCTGGCAGGGCTTCCCCATGGCGCACAGGCCCCTCGAACTCTGGTGCTCCCCATAGCTGGACCTTCCGCGAGACCATGGCCCTGTGTGACCTGTGACATTCCCTTGTCATGTAGTTGCTCCTGAGCTCCAGGACAGCTTCACAGGTGCCTATGCGAGGCTGAGCCCTGACCTACGCTACTTTGGCTATGAAGTAAGTGCCCGTGATTGCCGGCTGCATGCGGAGACGCTGGGGCTGCAACCCTTTCCCGATGGGCGCATCCCGGAGATGAGGTGCATGTATGTGGGGTGGTCAGTGGTGGAGACCATGTCTGCCCTCTCTGTGTGCAGCCTGACCACCTACGTAGCCTGTCTGGCAGAGGGGGGCCCTGACCTGGTCGTGTCCTTCTTTGACTGCATTCACGGGGCCTGTGAGTACCAGTGGTCCCATGGGGCAGTCTATCACCGGCTTTTGGAGCTCAGTTACCTTCCATGGCCCCCAGCTGCTGACTATGGCTGGCAGTGCTGGCAGTGCTGGCTGGTGTGTGGTCCCATTCCGATGTGCAGGTGGGGCTTGCTTTGCAGGATCCCCATCGAGGCGTACTACCTGGTCGCCCACCACATGCCAGCACTGGGATACCATTGGGGCATGCTTCAGTGGCCCCACTTCATGCACCTGGTGGGCCACCCGGCCCTGGGCCCCTCTGTGGCCCCCTGCAGCTGGCTGTGAGGCCCCCTGTTCCTTCCGGTCCCCAGGTGCTGGCCCCACTGTGAGCTCCCGCCTCCACCCTGATGCCGTAGGTCGCTGCCTGCTCCCTCCATGATGTCCTGACCTTGTTGCTGTGCCGCCTGCTTCCTGGGGTTCTGCTGCCCCTGTCTGTGGCTCCCCTCCATGGGTCCCACCTGTCCACCTCTGCAACTGGAGCTCCCCTCTGTGGCTGCCTTCTCCTGTGGCTGTGTCCTGATCTCCAAGCCACCACCCAGCACCCCGGGGTTCTGCTGACCATCCTAGTCTACGGGGCCCCCCCGTTCTGGGACTGGCTGTGTAACTTTGTAGCTGTGGGGGTGCCCGTGAAGGCTGTGCTGTTGTGGGGGTTCTGGATGCCGTTCCCCATGTTCCAACCCTGCCCCTGGGCTGGTTCCCCCCCTGCTCCCAGTCCCCGGCCTCTCTCCCCCCTGTGCCCATTGTGCCATGTGTGTTGTCTGTCCCGCTGTGTCCCCCCCATTCCCTTCCTTTCCCGTATGGGCGTGGTATGCGCCCGGGCATGTGTTTGTGCTGTGTGCTCCACTGTGACCTCATTGCTAGGGATGGGCGAACACGGTACGGAAGTTTGGAGTTCGGCCCGAACTCGGCCTGTTCGGACGACCAAACACAAACAAGAACCCAAACGCAAACATACCGAACAAACCAAACACCGAATGGCGAAATGGCCAAACAGTTCGGTCAGTTCGGATCGTGTTCAGGTGAGTTCGGGTGGCAAAAAAAGGTTCACTGGAAGGTCAAACATGACAGGGAAGGGTAGTCAGTCACTGAGGAGCAGACTTCCAGGCACCAGGGGTGGAGAGGCTTGCAAGAAACGAAACTAATTATCTGCCTCCCCCCTTCCCAACACCTCTGAGCTAGTCACTGTTCCTGAACAGCAGGTGTTGAGTAGGATTTTTAGATTGCTTTAAGTTTCATTTCAGTTTTGTACTGAAATGAAACTTAAACCTTAAACTGAAACCTTGTGTTATGCATTTCACTGTACAGACTCATTGAGTATGTATGTATTTCACTACAGACTCCTC
>QEPC01006601.1:391907-409821 GCA_003113815.1 Sphenodon punctatus | reverse complement strand
GTGGCCCTTTTTACATGGGCCTCTCCCACCCATGTGAATGATGCGGTGCACACATCCACGGTGAGTGGGGGTGCATGCATGCCTGCTTAACCCGCATCCCCATGCACACCCCCCCCCACTTGTCCCCACACAAGGAGAAACTGGGGGGAATGGTGGTTACTCCATGGGTGTGGATGAGTGGGCGATGAGTGGGGATGCGTGTGCAGTCGTGTGTATGCACCATCCATGCACTGGTGCACCCACAGACACCCCCCCACCCAGCGGAGCCATGTAAAAATAGCATGTGAGGAGCCACTCGAAGAAGAACAGAAGATTGCTACCTTGTAAACAAGGTTCTCTAAGATGGCTCCAAACATTCTCACAACACCCATCCTTCCAGTCCAATTTTGTTCTTATATTTCTAGAAAGGGTTGGAAGGAACTGTTCTTCTGAGGGGGAGAGTGCTTTTTATACTAGAGTATCTCAAGTCCATCATGCAGTCTATTATTTGGATAGAATGAGCGTGCATACCCCAGTTTTGAGAATGTTGGGAGCTATCTCGAAGAACCTTCTTTACAAGGTAACAACCTTCTGATCAGCACATGGGCAGGAGCTGTTTGTAAACAAACAGCCTTATCTCCAAGCCCAATCCGCTGTGTCGTGCTGCTGCTGCTGTGCTGCTGGAGTGCTACTAGGTGGGAGAGGAAGGTGAGGGATGGGGACAGGAGCCAGGGAGGGGAGGCAGAACAACTTATTGGGGGAGAAGCTGCTGCCCAGCCATGCAACTGCGGGGCCCAAACTAACCACGACTGTGCCGGCTCCAGCCCCAGCAAGCTGTGCTGACTCTGCTTTGCCTGGGCGGGTGGGGGTGGGGCAGGACCGCGGGGCGGGGAGCAGGTATGCTTGCCTTCCAGCACAGTGCACAAGCCAGGGGGAGACTACAATAGTCAGTGTTTACAGAGTTCTGCTTCCCCAGCTCTCTGACAGGGGAGAGGAGCTCAAGTGCACATGTGCATGGCTGCAGAACCAATTTTTAAACCATCAATATCTTAGTTTTGGCTGCAGTGGTCTGAAAAGAAAAGGGATGGTGATTGGGCAGGCTGGCTGCTACTCCAAGCATCTCCACCCCTGGTGCCTGGAAGTCTGCTCCTCAGCTGACCCCTCCCCCTCCCTGTGTCAGGCAGGGGTCATGTTTTACTAGTGTTTTTGTTTTACTGTTTTTCTCCCAGCCGAACTCATCCAAAATTGCTCTGAACAAACCGAACTGTTCGGTCGTTTCAGAGTTTGGTATCAGGTTCGGTTTGGTCAGTTCGGGTTCGAATTTGGTCGTCCGAACTGACCGAGTTCGGACCGAACTCAGAACTTCCAAACTGCGTTCGCACATTCCTACTGTTCAGCCTGCTCTGGTGCTACTACTGCTAGGGCTGGTGACAGGGATAGACCCCACCAGCTGAAAGGGGTGGCTGTTCCCACTCCCACCATCCCCAGGGGTGTCCTGTTGCTGCTGCCATGCACTCTCCAGAGCCTCTGCTTGCTGGAGCCTCTCCATCAGCTCACCCTTCCAGTGGCCATAGAGCGGTGGATGGTGTGCCACGCTGCCCTTGACCCTGGGGTCCAGCATGGTTGCCAAGACATATTCCTTCCACTGCAGAAGCTCATCGAACCACGCCTTCAGCCCTGCCTTCAGCTGCTGCACCAGGGGAACCACCTCAGTCACAAGCTTCTTGCCCTGAGGGCCACAATCCTGCCCCTGGAGAATCTCCTCCAGCCTCCTGAGGAGACTCTGCACCAGAGGGGTCACCTGGCTGATGGTGGCTGTGGAGGAGCTAATGGTCTCTGTCATGGCCAGGAATGGTCTCAGAACAAAGACAGCGTGAGCCAGGATCTCCCATTCCACCCCATAGTACCCTGGAGGTGTTCCACTGTCCATCACCAGTTGAACCTGATGCAAGATGGCTTTCTGCTCAAGAAGCCACTCAAGCATCAGGAACATAGAATTCCACCATGTGGACACATCCTGCACCAGCTGGTGCACTGGGGAGCCTTTCTCTGCGTGCTTCGCCCAGAGTAGGTCGTTTCCCTTCACGCTCTGGTTAAAGAAACCAGTCAGCTGTCTCTCCTGATCAATCCCGGAGCTAAGGGTGCCTGCCCCAATCCCCTGCTCCCCCAAGCTCAGAGCATCCCTGACCACCAGGTGAAGGGTGTGTGCGGCACAAAGGATGCTGGTGAAGCCCCCCTCGTGAACTGCCCCCAATATGTTGTCTGCGTTGTCTATCACCACGCACCCCTTGGTGAAGGGTGCACCTGGCGTGACCCACTCCCTCACCATGGTGGTCAGGGATGCCTCTATGTTCAAAGTGGTGTGGGGGATGTCCATGACTTCCGCCTGAAGCACAGTCCACCTATACTCTGCTTCAGGACCCCTCCTGCCACTGCCAAATGCTGCCTCTGGGTCCTGCTACCAATGCGCCATCAGTGCCAGGTAAACATGCTGTGCGTTTCTGCTCAACCACAGGCCTGTGTTGAAGTGGACGGAGGCAACCCCAGTCCCTGCCAGCTGCTCCCTCACCCATTCCTTTAAAGCCCGGTACAAGGCTGGTACCACCTGCCAACTCAGGCTGGTGCACAAGGGCAGTTTAAACTGTGGGGCCAGGAAACCAATCAGGCACCTAATTCCCATGTCCCCGACCACCGAGAAGGGCTGCCCATCCAGTGTGATCTTTTCCCCCAACATGCGCGTGGCTTTCAGTTGAAAGCCATGACACCCTCCAAGTCCTGCAGCTGCCGATGGACTAGGGAGCTGCCCCCACCCCAGCTCCTCCATGGTGCACTGATGCTGCTGTTGATGTTCCCCCCTAGCAGCAATACTGACACTCCTGCTGCTAGAGGTAGCTGCTCGCAGTGGCAGTGCACCCCCTAGGAAATCAGGGGCAATGCCCCTCCAGCTCCAGGAGTTGGCCCGAATCCGCGACTGGCCGACAGAGAAAAAAAAAAAGTCGCGCCGAGGGCTCACATGCGGAGTCAGCTCAAAGAACCTTGTTCAAAATAGGAACCTGAAGTTGCTACTTCAAACAAGGTTCTTCGAGCTGGCTCCGCACATTGTCACTGGTTTGTGTCCACACGCGCACACACAAACCAGTGACTCACCCCCCTGAAGGCTTCCTAAGGAAGCCTTCAGGGTCAAAAGGGAGGCATTGTCCCTCTATTCGGAATTGGTGGCTAGAAGTGCCATCCATTCTGCATAAAGGGACCCCGCAATGAAATAGTGCAGGCAGGGGGCACTATTTCATTGAGTGGGCTGGGCAGGGGGAAAGTTCATACTGGACGCCAAACTCAGGTGCTCATATGTAGGGGGGGCAGGCTGGCAGCTGCCGCGTGCGCAGCTCCCAGCCTCCCCCCCGAGTCCCTTCCGGGTCCCCCCCCCCAAGTCCCTACCCTATTTATTGTTTTAATGTGTTCCCGGGCCCTGTTTTAATATTTTTGAACTGTATTTTTGATATGTTTTATATTGTTTTATATATATTTTATATGTATGATCTTATTGTTAGAAGCCACCCCGAGCTGTTTTTAGGAGAGATGGGGTAAAAATCTAGAAAATAAATAAATATAAATAAATAAATAAATAAATAAATAAATGTATGGGCCACCTCAGGAACAATCACAGTTGCTCTGGAATGAGCTCCACAGCCTGAGGCCCTCCGACAGCTTGCCTTCCCAGCAGCTCCCAAACTGGGATCCATCCACCCAACCCCATCTTGCCTGAGTCACCACCAGCAGCAGCATAAGTGCTCCACTGCCAGACATTCTACTGTAACCAGAAGTTGCCAAGCCTAAGAAGGAGGAGCAGGATCGTGTACCACCCACCCCAAAGAGGCAAAGGCCAGCTGGAGGAAAGAGGAGATGGGGGAGGGAACATGGAAGGGAGAGTGGCTATTCAGCTGAAGCACAGAGTTAACTGCCATGATGTAACCATAGCCATATTTTGTTATTTCCCTCTTGAGATAACAATTATTTTATTTGTATACAGAGCAAGCTTATTGGTCTAAAATTGCTAGGTTCGGCTCTGCTCCCCTTCTTATGTATCAGGACCACAAAACTAGTTTTCCATGATTCCGGAATCAATGCTGCAGGATTAACTAAAGAGAATAGATGAGCAATGGCAGAGATCCCCCACTCTGGCATTATTTTAAAGACTTCCCCTGGGATGTAGTCTGGACCAACTGCTTTACCCCTTTTTAGCTTGATAATTATATATTGCACTTCCATGGGATCAACCGGATCCCAAATCAGTATATCGTTATTAGAGCAGGGCATCATCCCATGCTCCTGTTCATATGCCACAAATAACTGGGCAAAATGCTTTGTCCAGCTTGAAGGGGGGGATGTTGATATCCTTAAACAAATGAACCTGCTGCTTGGTACTGGTATTGTTTACCAGTCTCCAGAAGGCACGATTGTCCTTCTTGTCGATAGCTTCCTTTGGTATCTTGCATTGAAGGGCAGAGTGCTCTTCCTTTTTCCTTAAAATCAATTTCTCATAGACTTTCCTGAGTACTCTATATCTAGCCAGGTAGACAAAATCATTATTTATTTGCAGCTGACGAGTGGCTGATCTTAATACTGCACTTGCCTCTCTTCACTCCCCATCCCACCATGCCTGCCTTTTGATGGGCGCCCTCTGTTTCTTGGGGTAAGTTTGAATAAGTATAGCTTTCAGCAGGTCCATCAACTGATCCCAGATATTCATTGCAGCACTGAAATCTGTAGCTGCTAGTAATTGCATACCAAGGGCACTAGCCTCAGTGCATGAAAAAAGCTCACCGACTGTGGACTCTACCTGTTGAGACCAATGTCGAGGACGGATTATTATTTCTAATATCTATGCTAATCTGCTCCTAAAGGGTCTACAGTTGTGGTTTGAGGATAAAGACATCTTGGCTGAGGAGCAAGCTGGTTTCCGGTCAAATTGCTCCACCATTGGACACATCTTTATTCTTCATCATTTAATGACCAAATATTTGCGATGTAAGTGCAAACTGTTCCTGGCATTCATTGATCTTTCAGCCGCCTTCGATGGGATCTGTAGAGAGAAGCTATGGCTTGAACTGGCCTGTTTAAATCTGGATAGGCAACTTTTAGCTTTGATTAAATCCTTATATATGGGAACTTCTCTAAGGGTAAGAATGCCCCCTGTTGGCAGGCTTTCCAACCCGGTTCGGAGCCATCGTGGGGTCAGGCAAGGATGTCTCCTGGCCCCAACTTGATATAACATCTATATTAATTCCCTTATATTGGACCATAAGAACCCTGGGAGATACCATCCTCCCCAAATAGGCGGGAAAAAAGTTTACTTTCTTATGTACGCTGATGACACCTTTTTGATGTCTCTTTCCAAATGTGGATTAGACAGAGTGCTGTGTGACTTTGCTGACAGGTGCTCAAATAAACATTTTAGTATTAATTATGAAAAAATGAAAACATTGATAGTCACAAAGCGCTTTGTCAAACGTAGGTGGGTAATGCAGACACATTCCTTGGAACAGGTCTGCTCTTACAAATATTTGGGCATTACTTTAGCCTATAATGGAACTTGGCTAGCTCATATTCTGATCTCCAAGGCAAAGGCACAAATGGAGGCTATGGCAATTCAAAGCTTTTTCTTTTGGCAGGGGCAGAAATGCATTAAGGGGTTACAAAAAATTTTTGTGGCCAAGGTTCTGGCAAGAATCCTGTATGGGGCACAACTCTGGGGATACGATAATCAGGTATTTCCCAGATTGTTGCCAATTATAAATCAATTTTGGAAAAGGATTCTTGGGCTTCCCTTAGCCTTGAATTCATCAATTCTCTTATTGGAACTGGGTAGCCTTTCGCTGAAAGCAATAGCAGACATCTGTTTATTGAAATTCTGGGCAAGGACCAGGGACGCCATTGCTTCCTCCTTACTGTCTTTAGTCTTAAATGATAAGCAACATGATTCTGTTTGCGGCCATGATCCTTGATGAGCATTTGTGAACGCCCACCTCGCCGTTTGGGGTTTTTCGGAACCTTTTTTACAGGGATATACTAGTTTCCAAGTAATTCAACTTATTAAAACATGAGTGTGTGACATTGATAGGCAGCAACTGAGAACCTCTGTCGCTGGTGCCATAGTCTCTCCTTGCTATAAATATTTGATACTTTCTTGAGACGGGGCCTCTTATATCCATTCGCTTATGGTCCCAAATCTCAGGTGTGCTTTTGCTCGCCTGAGATTTCAAATAATGAGGACAGCAGTATTGCTGGGGAGATTTCAGGGTATTCAATATGTTGAGCGTATTTGTCCCTGTGGTGGGGGTATTGAAGATCTTTATCATTATTTAATTGTCTGTCCTTTATATAATATACACCGCAGCTCCTTAAGAGCCATAACTGGATGGGACATGGCACGCCCCAAAGTTCAACAAATAATGTATCTGCTTGGTGACTTTGAGTCTATCAGAACCACACAGGTGGCTATCTTTGCCCTCAGAATCGAGAAAACACGTAGGAATGCCATAAAGGAGTTTCCCTCTTAAGTGGTCTGATGACTTTTTTGGAAATATTAAGTCTATACGAGATTAATTGGCCCCCAGAGTTATAGCCAGTTTTGTTAAACATTCAATGTTATTTGTATAAGTATTTTGTTTGAATTATGTCTTGACAACTGAATTATACAAGATTGTAACTTGTACGTTAATTATGTTTTGTTTTAATTTGTTTTAAACTGTTTTAATTTATGTTGCTACGGCCATGTGGCCACAACACTAAATAAACGTACTTACTTATTTGTATAATTTTCCTCATCCTGTTGATTAATGAGCTCATTAATCCCCAACTGGTGATATAAGAACATAAGAAGTAACATACTGGGTCAGACCAATGGTCCATCTAGCCCAGCATCCTGTCTCCGATAGTGGCAAATCACGGTAGCTTAGGAGAAGCACCCAACAGTTCACAATGGGGGGATCCATTCCCTGTTGTTTCCACCCAGCTCCCATCACGTTCCCTGATACTGTCTGGCTAATTGCTGTTAATGGACCTATCTTCCAGAAACTTGTCCAAACCTCTTTTAAACTCAACTATAGTACTGGCCCTTAACACAGCCTCTGGCAATAGATTCCACAACCCAATTATACGCTGAGTGAAAAAATATTTTCTTTTATTTGTTTTAAACTTCCCACCCATGAGTTTCATGGAGTGTCCCCTAGTTCTAGTACTAGCTGAGAGGGTAAATAACTGCTCCTTGTTTATTAGATCCACACCACTCATGACTTTATAGACCTCTATCATATCTCCTTTCAGTCATCTCTTCTCCAAGCTAAAGAGTCCCAACCTACCAAGCCTCTCCTCATACAGGAGCCCTTCCATGCCTTTGATCCTTTTTGTTGCCCTTCTCCATACCTTTTCTAGTTCAGCTATGTCTTTTTTGAGATGGGACAACCAGAACTGCACACAATATTCGAGGTGCAGTCGCACCATTGATTTGTATACAGGCATTATGAACTCCTCAGTTTTATTCTCTATCCCCTTCCGAATAATTCCTAACATTCTGTTTGCTTTTTTGACTGCCGCTGTGCACTGCGCTGTGGATTTCATTGTATTGTTCACAACCACCCCCAGATCCTTTTCCTGAGTGGTAACTCCTAGCTTAGTACCCAGCATTGTGTACGCATAGTTTGGATTATTTTTCCCAACGTGCATCACTTTTCACTTATCCACATTAAATCTCGTTTTCCATTTAGATGTCCATGCACCCAGTGTTGTAAGTTCCTGGTGCAGTTCCTCACTGTCTGCGCGTGTTTTAACTACCTTGAATAACTTGGTGTCGTCTGCAAATTTGATCACCTCACTCTTAACACCCCTTTTCCAAATCATTAATGAATACATTAAACAGCACCGGTCCCAATACAGATCCCTGAGGTGCACCACTTTTTACATCTCTCCATTGTGAAAACTGATCACGCGTGCTCCCAACATTCCAAGAAAGCA
This sequence comes from Sphenodon punctatus, assembly GCA_003113815.1. Lineage (NCBI taxonomy): Eukaryota > Metazoa > Chordata > Lepidosauria > Sphenodontia > Sphenodontidae > Sphenodon > Sphenodon punctatus. Next base: position 401,832 of record QEPC01006601.1, on the reverse strand, counting down.
AAGGGTAGGACTAAAGAATTCCAACAGGTTAGTGAGACATGACTTACCTTTACTAACTGTTGTATTATGTTCAAGTAACCCCCCACCGCCCCATCCAACAGTTCCATTATTTGTGTATATCCACCCCCAGTGATGTAAGCTAGTATTCAATTTAACTTATATCCCATCTGGTGATGTATATGTTGTTTGCACCATCCAGTTGTTCAAAACTCCAAAATAAATAATTTCTTAGTCTGTAACAGTGGTGCCATTTCTTTTTCTTGGAATGTTGGGAGCATGCCCCTCCATACCCAACCCCTGCAATAATCAACATTCCATGCAAGTTTGCACTCAGTAGACAAAACCGCACAATAACAAGAGCATTCTCATGGTAATGACCTTGTATCCCAGGCCTCCGCAAACATCCTGGCCCTCAAAACTACACCCATTCCCCTCCTCAGAGCCAGTGTGCACACCCTCCCACAGCCACGTGCTTCTGCTGGAGCTGGTTTCTCATGTGTCCATAGACAGTCATGTGGAAGGGTGGGTCTGCCACCATCCCCTCCACCTCCGCACCCATCCAACAACACCCCAGCTATCCCACAACAGTCCTGCAGTGCACTCCACAACACCCTCTCCCCATGGGTGGAATGGGAATAGGAATGCCACCCAAAGAGGAGAGTCTGAGAATGCTAAGGACAAGGAGAAGAGGCTGTCATATAGCTCACGCCCATCAAGGCCATTTGTATGAGGGGGACCTAGCAAGAGGTTTCTGAGGCTGGACCATACATATGTTCTCCACGACCTGTGAGAATGATGGTTAGGGGAGACATCAGGTCAAGGAACAGGGGGAATGGGAAGGCTTCACTGAAGCACCGAGCTGAGGACTGAGTAGCATGTTCCCAGTCTGGCCCAGTCTGAGTGGGGCACGGTGGGGCACCAGCTGCATCCACCATGGATGGAGGTTGCTGCTCCCCACAAACTACACCATACTCCAGAGCTTCCCCAGATCCAAGGGTATTCAGAGGCCACCCCACCCCCCAGCATGACACAAGACATACAGATACCTGGCTATATGGTTCCCCTCCTCCTTCTTCTGCCATCCATGAGTGAAAGACATCCTGATCGCACCAAGCTGATACCAACTTAAAGGGTTCAATCACTTGGGGGGGGGGGGTCCAAAACAGGGTGAAGTCACACATGGAAGGACAGACCCAACCCAGATGTCCATGAACTTCCCCAACCAATGTATTATGCATCCAGTCACCTTTGGAACAGGAGTTCCCAAGGGGTGCTACCCAACGATTACAAAACCTCAGCCATGTCATCCAATATGGTGAGTGTCTCAGATATCAATCAAAGAAGAGGTGCAGTCCAGTGTGCAGGACCTCCTCTACACTATTCAGTGAAGCCAAGTATTGCAAATGGAGGAGTTACACACCTGCTGACAGTGGCAATGACCATGTGTAATCACTATGCCACTGTCACCAGACCTGTGGTGATGGCTATGTAGTGCAGCGACATAGCAGGGCCAGGCACCTCTCCAGGGTCCTTCCTGCTGCCAGTGCTGCAAAGTGTAGAGGAGCTGTCAATGGCAGTGAGATACCTGTCCTGGGACACTGCAGCCATCATCCAGGACATGTGCCACATGGTGTTCCTTGCTAGGACCACTTGAGCCCTATCCTGCAGCACTGAATGGTGGGAGATGGCACTGGCCACTTGGGGAGAGGAGCATTGGATTGCTAACTTCAGCTTGTCCAGGCAGCTCTTGTGTCTCATCACAGTGAGATCCTCCAACCAGCACTGGCTCAGGAGTGCATCATGATGAGGGTCCCCATCCCTGTGGTCAAGGGAGTCACCATCACCATCTGGAAGCTTGAAACACTGGACTCCTGCCACTCCATGGGACAAAGGTTTGGTGTGTTAAAATCAATTATCACAACCACCATGGTGACTGTTCAGTGGTACTGAAAGGGGTCATGGACCACCGGCAACGTTTCATCAACATCATGGTTGTCTGGTCTGACCATTCCCACAATGTCTTCATCCTCCACTGATCACCCCTTTGTAGCCACATATATTTGCGGGATTTTGCGCACAACATTCCTGAGAACATTGAAGGAGTTTTCATGGGGCCTGTTATCATAGGAGAGATGGCCTACTCCCTGTAGGTATGGCTCATGAGGCTGTTTGGTGCACACATGTAATGACCAAGAATCCATCTTCACTTGGCAGCTGAGCACTGCTCAGGTCATGATGGAGAGGGCATTTGGCATCCTGAAGGGTGCTGGTGCTGCCTTGTAGGCCAAATAGATTCTGAGGTGCACTCCACCCCCACCCCCCGATGACCTCTGCAGCTTGTGTACTGCACAACATCTATAAGAAACATGGGACCACTTTACACAACCTGTCCTCTGTTCCACATGACCACCCAGTGCCCCTCTTCAGTGCACGTACAGTTTAGGAGGAGAGGTGCCTGTCTGGGGTAAGAAGGGCCGCACTTTGCAAAAGGATAAGCTAAAGGGCGGCTCTCCCTGTGTAAATAGTGTAAGAATATGATAGTTATACATGTTACCTGTCTTGTACATGTCTACCTATTGTGTGTGTGTGAACCCTCTGTTCACAATTGTATATAGTGAAGCCCTTTCAACAGTTCTCTGTGTGTCCATATACCTCCCTCTTAGCCCTCACACCTCCTGTCCCAAAGGTATGGGGGACTCTCATACTCCGGTGATGGTGGGCACCCTGGAAAGTTGGGGAACTGCTTGGGGCAGCACCTGGTCAGAATTAAGCTGAACCCCCCCCCTCTGAGAAATGACAACAAGAGTCAACAGCAACAATAACATATGTTAAAACAACAACACACAGACATAACCATAACATGGTTATCTAACTAATCACCATATAGAAAAACTGAAACAATGTCCATATATTCAAAAGTGGGTTCCTGGTCATGTGCCGATGAGCATGATACATGTAGTCCACTATCTAAGCAGGAACCATTTCCCTATCTGTGGGACCCTTGAATAGGGGGGTGAGAGTGGATGCCTTGAGAGGGTTTGGAAGGATGCAGTTGGAATCAGTGAGCTGAGTCACAGCACATGCAGCCAGGACAGGGGTATTGGCCCCCTTTCTCACTTCCCTGACTCACTCCCATTTTTTCTTGTCCCCAGGGCAGGTGGGGGTAACATTCCATTTACCGCACCAATGTCCATCTCATCCTAGCTATGCTGCTATGCAAGCCACTATTGAATAAAGGCTACTGAACCAGAGGAACCAGTACTTTAACAGTGGCAGATCCTCTGTTGCGGACCATTACCCCTCCTTCCCCCCCCCCATTCTTACCATAGTGCTTGTTCTCTGTGCCAGACTTTTAGTTTTCCAGTTTGATGTTTTTAGAAGGAAAAAAAATAATAGAAACATCTTGTTCACACTAGAAATTCTCTTTAAAACTGAACAAACATCTTCCCAATATCCTTTATAGCTCAAGTGCCAATTTACTTCCTCACTCAAGTTCCCCAGTGGGCAGTGATGGAAACCCACATGTGCAAAAGTACAAAACCAGACTCTCTTTTAGATCCACAGCCCTCCATTCCCCAGAAGATTTAATAAACAAACAAAGCTGTTCCTTCCACTATATACCTGCAGAGCTCCCCTTACTGAAAGCCTGGCCCTGGGAACCAGGCTGGAAAGCCTAGGAGGGAAGGTAACAAGATTTAGTCTAACAAAAAGCAGAAACATCTTTAGTTTACAGCTTGTGTAGCTGAAGCTGCATTTCTGTAGATCCAGGCAGAGCTGGCACTCATAGAAACATAGAGTTGAAGGGACCTCAAGGGCCATCTAATCCAATCCCCTGCTTAGATGCAGGATGACTACAGCTGCAACATCCCTGACAGACGGCTGTACAGTCTCTTTTTGAAAACCCCCAGCAACGGAGAACTTATGACCTTCCTAGGCAATTTGTTCCATTGCTGCACAGTTCTTACTTTTAGAAAGAGGTTTCCTGTTATTTAACCAAAACCTGCCGTCCTGTAACTTGAACCCATTAGTTATTGTATTAACAGTTGTAAGCATTACTATTAATGCCATTATACAGATTCAATGTCAATACAGGAAGGTGGCATACAGACCTAATTAGAAGGAGGGTTTTGAGACCAGGGATGAAACAAGTTCTTGGGATGGGCAACGTGCCCTTGATAGGCCGCCCACCACAGTGAGGCTGCTGTGGGGCCAGAATAATCCTCGGTAGTCGGAAACTAGGACCACCTAGGGAGCACTTATAATTGATAGACAAGCAGAAGAACCAAAGGAAAAAAGGTAAGATTCTTGACTCCAGCATTATTATGATAACAAAAACAACAACAAAAATTGTTTTCATTACTGTAATAACTAAAGTGAAAACAATAATAACAAAAATTAAAACAATTTTTTGTTTTTGTTATTATAAAATAATGGAAAAACACTGAAAATCACATTTCTGGCTATAACGTTTTTGTTTCTTATTTAATTCTGATTAAACATGATGATATTGTACTGCCAAAAAAGGGCACTATGGTTACCAAATATCAGAAATATTGGATAAAGGTAAGTGAATTTATAAGCAATTGAATGCTGTGATTTTAAGAAAAGCTGTGTACACAATCCTGGCTACAACTTCTTTGTCTTCCATCCAATTTGCATGAAACCTGGGAAGATTTTGAGTTAAATTTAAATCTTAATATATGGCCATTTTTACATGGATGACTCCCACCAAAGCACACCCATCGGATGGGTGGGGGAAAGTCCGTGTAATTGTCCGCTAGTGGGTGTACACATGCCCCTGACCCACCCACCAACACCCACAGAGCACCTGGGAGGGAACTGGAAAGCCCCGTGGGTGGAGATGGGTGTCCAACACCCAAATGTCCGTGTAAATTACAAAACAAAAACACCCATGGGAAGGTTTCGCTGAAACCACAGAGACACAGCTAGAGAGGCCCCGAAGGAGCCCGCAAGCAGACACCCACTGGGAGAGACACCCAATGCCTGGCCGGAAGCCCTTAAAGGAGAAATGGAACAGGATACGGGTGTGCTGGCTTCCAAAATGTCAGGCAGAAAAGCCCTGGACATAACTAAGGGAGCCAGCACCGCGACATGCACGGGATGGGGCAGGGTAAGCAGAGGGACCCCGGGCACCTGGGGGGGGGGAGGAGAAAGGGAAGCAACTGACCATCCACCCCCTCCACACACAGGACAGAGGGTGAAACGCAGCTCCAGATCCACCTGCATCCCCACCCCAAGCCACTACCATGTGGCCCCGGGAGGAGAGCACCTCTGAGATTGAGGTATGTGAGAAGGGAACCCACTCGGACAGGGGAGGACACCCACAAGGGTCATGGAAACTATGGGGAAAACCAGGACACACAGCTGACAGCACCCCTAATCCCGACGGAACAGTGACCACACACAGAAGCAAAGCACCATTGGGGAGACAGGTAAGGCAGGGTGAAGACCAGGGAGGGAAGGGGGGGCTAGCCACAACAGCCACCGGGTGGGCCCCACACCACACAGCTGGTCAGCCCCCCACACGCAGAGCCCTAAAAGGGGAGCCCTGGTAACGCACGGAGACNAGGGGAACCCACCCAGACAGGGGAGGGCACCCATAAGGGCCCTGGGAACAATGGAGAAAACCCAGGCGGACAGCTGACAGCAACCCCAATCCCCCCGACGGAACAGTGACCACACACAGAAGCAAAGCACCATTGGGGAGACAGGTAAGGCAGGGTGAAGACCAGGGAGGGAAGGGGGGGCTAGCCAGCACCCCATGAAGGCACTGGGGAGCAGCGACACAACCGTTCACACAAATACATCCCCCCCAGGACACTACATGCTCAACTGCCACAACAGCCACCGGGTGGGCCCCACACCACACAGCTGGTCAGCCCCCCACACGCAGAGCCCTAAAAGGGGAGCCCTGGTAACGCACGGAGACCCAGGAATTCATGCATGTGGGGGTGTGTGTGAAAAGGTCCAGCATGACCTGCTGTGGAACTATAAGACCAAAAGAGTCTATGAAAGCATTGCCAAGGAGATGCAGAAGTTGGGGTACAACAGGGATGTCATCCAGTGCATGCATCTGGCAAAGAATCTGAGACCCGGATATAAACATATCAAGGACAACAATCTCAGGTCCGGACATGCAATGCGCACACAGGAGTACCAGGAGGAGCTAGATCGGTTCCTCTGCATAGATGGGTACATCATGGCCTCCCATATCCATGACACTGCCTTTGTCAGGGGCAGAAAGAGGGCAAAGATAACACTCCCGCTGCCCAATCCCATGGCGCTGGGGGAAACCTCATCCCCATGCATGGCCAGCCAGGATGCAGGAGGTGACAACCACATCCTAGAGGTGGAGGAGGCATCCCTGGAGGTGGAAAGCGGGAACATTGCCCTCCACTTGCACCCCCGGAACCGACACAGGCAGACCCCAAAGGGACGGGGGGGTAGGGATATGTGAACACGGTTCGGATGTTCAGAGTTCAGATCGAACTCAGCCAGTTTGGATGGCCGAACTGAATGGCCGAATCGAATGCCAACCCCCCCAAACAGTTCGGGTGGGAAAAACCTGGCTGGCAGGCCCGGGGGGAGTGGGGGCAGCTGAGGAGCAGACTTCCTGGCCCCAGGGGTGGAGAGAGTCTTGGACTAGTAGCCAGCCTGGCCAAACATCATCCCTCTTTTCCTTAGACCACTGGCTTGGCAGTCTGTGATTGACCACAGTCTAGGCCGCTAGGGATGGGTGAATGCGGTTCAGAAGTTTGGAGTTCGGACTGAATTCAGTCTGTTCGGTCAACCGAACCAAACTTCTGAACCAAACTCGAATTTCAAACCGAACCGAACCGAATTTCCAAACTCTATTCTGTTCGCCCATCCCTATAGGCCGCACAAAGCCAATGGGGTTTGTGGTAAGGCAGGTGCAGCAAGTAACAAAAACCAAAAAACCTGGTTTTGAATAGCCGAACTTGGTTTGGAAGTTCAGAATTTGACCGAACTTGGTCTGTTCGGTCAACTGAACCAAACTTCCGAACCAAACTCAAATTTCAAACCGAACCGAACCGAACCGAATTTCTGAACTCCGTTCTGTTCGCCCATCCCTATAGGCTGCACAAAGCCAATGGGGCTTGTGGTAAGGCAGGTGCAGCAAGTAACAAAAGTAATTGCCCTCCCCCCCTTCCATATCGCTCTGAGCTAGTTACTGATCTTGTCAGCAGGCGTTTTTTCAGAACTCTTCCTCTCCCAGCAGTTTGTATTCCTCCCAATCCTCCTCCTATTTCACCCATTCCCATACATTTACCTCCATAGTTTCATTTATTTAGATTAGATTAGATACATTTAGGTGCTGTTTTTATTTTTTACCCCTCCCTGTGTTCTTTCTCCCTCCCTCCATTGAATCCTTCCCTCCTCACATATATATTAAATTCCTGATGCCCTTCCCCTGTTTTTGGATTTATTTAGAGTAGGATTAGATTGATTTAGGTTTCATTTCAGTTTTGTACTCCTCCCTGTGTTGTTTGTTGTGAGCTGTCTGTGTCCCCCACCCCCCTGACGGAGATAGTGTGTAGTGAATCAGTTTTAATATTTTATACTGTGTTTGTAGGACTAGGTCTTCGTAGATATTTTATATAATATTCCATTTAGTTTAATAGATTTTAGAATAGTTAATAGCAGTTAGATTTAGTGTAGTAGATACATATAATATTCAAATTCTGAAAAAATAAATTTAAAAAAATATAAAAACTTCCTCTGCATAATTTGGAAAGGAAAAATGGAGTAGGGAAGCAGGAGAGGTCGGTCTGCTGCCTGTAAGGCAGAGGTGGCAGGGGCTGTGCTAATGGAGTGGCAGCTGGTAGTAGCCCGAGCCCATCACCACGCCCCAAACTGCACAGGCCTGATTTTGGGAGATAGACTTTAGAGGCTCCCAGCAGTGGCACTAGGGGTGTGGTTCGGAATCGCCTCCTGCCAGCGTCCTCCACTGTCACGCAAGGCACTGGAAGGCCTGCAGTCCAGGAGGCTGCGGCTGTCTCTGCTGTGGCTGCAGGAGCAGGTGCAGGTGCTTCACGGTCGGATGTTCCTCCATGGCCACCAATGTCCCCGACCCCCATTATTGAGGTGATCCCCAGCAGTCCAGGGATGGTGGATCCCATCCCAGCTTCTAGAGGCAGGGCCTAATCCCCAGGCAATGGCAGCAGGGAGAGGAGCAGCAGTAGCAGTAGCAGCTATAGGGGGCACAGGGAGAGTGGCAGCAGCATGGTGGGTAGACCATCAGCTTCAGGATCCCAGGACTCCCCTTCACGGGACCTTACTCTGATTGGGGACAGTGAGGAGGAGATGTCTGGTACTGAGGTGATGGCTGTCCCTCCGAGAGCTGTGTTGCCACCATGTTCTGCCCCTCCCATCAGCACTATCAGTGGTGCGCCACCTGGTGCAGGCCAGAAGGCAGGAGGGGGAAAAAAATCCTCCGTATGGATGCATTTTAAGTTGGTGCGGGCGGATTATCTCAGGGGGTGCAGTTCAGTTTGTGCCAGAAGGTGGTGAAGTGTGGGCAGGTGCTCACCAACCTTGGCACAACTGCCATGGCAAGGCACCTCAAGGGATGCCACAGTGCTGTGCTGCTAAGAGGGCAGGCAGGGGCAGTGGATGCCAGCGGGTTCCCGACTGCAGCAGCCAGTCATCTGCCTACGTCAGCGGGAAGCATCCTGCTTGAACAGCTGCCTCTAGCAGCAGGAGAGGTCCATCGGCAGCTGCAGGACATGGAGGATGGAGTGGCTTTCAAATGAAAGACACGCGCATGTTGGGAGAAATTATTGCACTCAATGGACAGCTCTTCTCGGTGGTTGGGGACATGGGGTTTAGACGCCTGATTGGGTTCATGGACCCCCAGTTTAAGCTGCCCTTGCACAACACCCTGAGTTGGTAGGTGGGGCCAGCCTTGTACCGGGCTTTAAAGAAGTGGGCAAAGGAGCAGCTGGCAGGGGCTGGGGTGCCACTGTCCACTTCACCACAGACCTGTGGTTGAGCAAGAATGTGCAGCATGCCTACCTGGCAGTGACAGCGCACAGGTGGAAGGACCCAGGGGAAGCATCTGGCAGTGGTAGGAGGGGTCCCGAAGGAGGTATAGGTGGGCCCTGCTTCAAACGGAGGTAGTGGACAGTCCCCACACCGCTCGGAACATCGAGGCAGCCCTGACTCACTATGGTGAGGGAGTGGGTCACGCAGGTAAGCCCTTCACCTAGGGGTTCATGGTGATAGACAACGCAGCCAACATATTGAGGGCAGTCCATGAGGGGGCTTCACCAGCATCCCTTGCGCCGTACACACCCTTCACCTGGTAGTCAGGGACACTCTGGGATTGAGGGAGAAGGGGGATTGGGGAGGCAGCCTTAGCTCCCTGATCAAGTGGGGGAGGAAGCTTGCTGGTTTCTTTAAATGGAGCGTGAAGGGCAGCGACCTCCTCCGGGCGAAGCAGGCAGAACAAGGATCTCCAGTGCACCAGCTGGTGCAGAATGTGTCCACCCGGTGGAATTAGACTTTCCTGATGCTCAAGCGGCTTCTCAAGCAGAAAGCCGCCTTGCATCATGTTCAACTGATGACAGACAGCGGGGCACCTCCAGGGTACAATGAGGTTGAATGGGAGATCCTGGTTCACATGGTCTTCGTGATGAGATCGTTCCTGGCCGTGATGGAGACCATCAGCTCCTCCACAGCCACCATCAGCCAGGTGACTCCTCTAGTCCAGAGTCTCCTCATGATGATGGAGGAGATTCGCCAGTAGGGCTGATGTGGCAGCAGATGTTACCGCTCCGCGATTCCATTCCTAAACCTCGGCATCCCACGTTGTGCCTTGCAGAATTCCGCGTGGTACTCCGTGATTCTGAGTTTCTTTCGCTACAAGAATTCGCAGATGCGG